>JBBELK010001162.1:0-65255 GCA_037783545.1 Henricia sp. BOLD:AAB3569 | reverse complement strand
AGATCAAGAAAAGGCGTTTGACAGGGTCGATTGGTGTTATCTGCAACAAGTTCTCGAAACATTTGGTTTTGGACCCGGATTCAGGAAGTGGATCAATATTTTGTACACAGACATTCAAAGCTCAGTCATGTGTAACGGCAATATGTCAAAGACCTTTTCGCTCACCCGTGGGGTAAGACAGGGTTGTCCCTTATCGCCCTTGCTCTATGTCCTTGCACTGGAACCCTTGGGGTGCGCGATGAGGTCAGACAAGACTATACGAGGAATTAAGTTGCCCGGGGGTGGGGAAGCTAAAGTTTCTATGTATGCAGATGACACCACTCTGATTTTGTCAGATGAACGATCTATCCGTAATTGTTTTAACCTGATTGGGAGATACGAGCGGGCCTCTGGTGCTAAGCTGAACCAACAGAAAACGAGTGGCGTCTTCCTCGGGAAATGGAGGGGGGAAACGTCGGGTCCGGTTGACATTGCTTGGGAAAGCTCGGCAAAAATTGTTGGGGTTTGGTTTGGATATGGGAATAATGCGAACAAAATGTGGCAAAAGAAAATAGACGAGCTACAAACTGCTATCGAATCGTGGGAAAATCGTGACATTTCTATGAAAGGGAAAGTGACCGTGATTAACACGTACATCCTGTCGAAGATTTGGTACCTTGCAGAAATTGTTCCGCCTCCCAAAGATATGGTCAAACAGATTAATCGACTTATTTTTCGTTTTCTTTGGGGGCAAAATATAGAATTTGTCAAGCGAAAAACGATGTGTCTCCCTCCTTCTCGAGGAGGGTTGGGGGTAATTGATATAGAAACCAGAGTGTCGGCCATACAATGTGCACACGCCAGTGATATCACTTCGGAAAAGCCGGGCAAGTGGCGCGTTCTGGCGCGCTACTGGTGTGGTCTGTCATTGCGGGACATTGAACCCAGTCTAATGAGTTCACTGGTACCACATTGTGACACCAAGCCCCCCTTTTATTGTTTGGTTTTGCAAAACTTCTGGAAATACAAATCAATTGTCGCTGATTGGAAAAACATAAAACTGAAAACTCTTTATGCGATTTGTATTGATCAGAACGAGGCTAAACCCAATGTAGAAAAGAACTGCCCAGGTAAAGATTGGTCTACCGTTTGGAAAAGAACGCTGTGTTCTAAAATGTCGAACAAGAAAATATCATTCAATTTTCGAGTTGCACACGGTGTTCTACCCACCGGAGACAGACTTCTAAAATTTAGCAGTGGGAATGGTAATTGCCCTCTGTGTTGTCGGTCACTAGAAACGCCAAAACACATTTTTACAGAGTGCCTTGTTGTGAAACCAGCTGCAATTTGGCTTGGTAATTACTTGGGTCGTATAAACAGGGTCAAACCATTTGTACCTAGTGTAGATGTTTTAGTGTTCTTTCTTTTTGGAGCAGCTAATTCTAGATCAGTTGAGCAGAAAATGGTTGAAACTGTTACACAATTCAAGCTAGTTATTTGGAAAAAACGAAACGAAGCAAAATTTGACAAGAAACGCTTTACCCCCCAACAAATAGTTGAACAACTAAAAGCACAATTCCGGTAAATATAATGTAGAACCTTTTCTTGAAGTCATTGTTGTAAAGAACCACTTTTAGTTAATTTGTATCGAACGGCTTAAGTTGAAATTTCCTTGTTTACTCTCAGAAGTATTTTGATGACTGTCAATGATGCATTGTAAAATGTTTTATTTTTAATTGTGTAAATTGTGTATGGCTTATTTGGAAAAATAAACCATTTTATAAAACGGGACGGGATTTTGGTCAAAGTGTGGTCCAAACGTCGGCAAATTTGGAGGTCAAAAAATATTCCGACGAACTTCAAATGTTGCATGCTCCAAACACTCTATATTGCGCACTTGTCCTAAAAAATTGACAGACTTTCGCCGGGAAATGGCAGAGAAATTTCAGAGTTTAGAAAAAAAAGGGGTTGGCGCTTCCTGGATGCTCCCGCAACCTGTGGCTGTCTGTACACACCTCTTTGGTGTATTCCTGACTCGTGCGCATGCTCAGTCCTTCGGACTGTCGTTGACACGGCCCAGTTTGGGACGGGATTTTGGTCAAAGTGTGGTCCAAACGTCGGCAAATTTTGAGGTCAAAAAATATTCCGACGAACTTCAAATTTTGCATGCTCCAAACACTCTATATTGCGCACTTGTCCTAAAAAATTGACAGACTTTCGCCGGGAAATGGCAGAGAAATTTCAGAGTTTAAAAAAAAAGGGGTTGGCGCTTCCTGGATGCTCCCGCAACCTGTGGCTGTCTGTACACACCTCTTTGGTGTATTCCTGACTCGTGCGCATTCTCAGTCCTTCGGACTGTCGTTGACACGGCCCAGTTTGAGACGGGATTTTGGTCAAAGTGTGGTCCAAACGTCGGCAAATTTGGAGGTCAAAAAATATTCCAACGAACTTCAAATTTTGCATGCTCCAAACACTCTATATTGCGCACTTGTCCTAAAAAATTGACAGATTTTCGCCGGGAAATGGCAGAGAAATTTCAGAGTTTAGAAAAAAAGGGGTTGGCGCTTCCTGGATGCTCCCGCAACCTGTGGCTGTCTGTACACACCTCTTTTGTGTATTCCTGACTCGTGCGCATGCTCAGTCCTTCGGACTGTCGTTGACACGGCCCAGTTTGGGACGGGATTTTGGTCAAAGTGTGGTCCAAACGTCGGCAAATTTGGAGGTCAAAAAATATTCCGACGAACTTCAAATTTTGCATGCTCCAAACACTCTATATTGCGCACTTGTCCTAAAAAATTGACAGACTTTCGCCGGGAAATGGCAGAGAAATTTCAGAGTTTAAAAAAAAAGGGGTTGGCGCTTCCTGGATGCTCCCGCAACCTGTGGCTGTCTGTACACACCTCTTTTGTGTATTCCTGACTCGTGCGCATTCTCAGTCCTTCGGACTGTCGTTGACACGGCCCAGTTTGGTACGGGATTTTGGTCAAAGTGTGGTCCAAACGTCGGCAAATTTTGAGGTCAAAAAATATTCAGACGAACTTCAAATTTTGCATGCTCCAAACACTCTATATTGCGCACTTGTCCTAAAAAATTGACAGATTTTCGCCGGGAAATGGCAGAGAAAATTCAGAGTTTAGAAAAAAAGGGGTTGGCGCTTCCTGGATGCTCCCGCAACCTGTGGCTGTCTGTACACACCTCTTTTGTGTATTCCTGACTCGTGCGCATGCTCAGTCCTTCGGACTGTCGTTGACACGGCCCAGTTTGGGACGGGATTTTGGTCAAAGTGTGGTCCAAACGTCGGCAAATTTGGAGGTCAAAAAATATTCCGACGAACTTCACATTTTGCATGCTCCAAACACTCTATATTGCGCACTTGTCCTAAAAAATTGACAGACTTACGCCGGGAAATGGCAGAGAAATTTCAGAGTTTAGAAAAAAAAGGGGTTGGCGCTTCCTGGATGCTCCCGCAACCTGTGGCTGTCTGTACACACCTCTTTGGTGTATTCCTGACTCGTGCGCATGCTCAGTCCTTCGGACTGTCGTTGACACGGCCCAGTTTGGGACGGGATTTTGGTCAAAGTGTGGTCCAAACGTCGGCAAATTTGGAGGTCAAAAAATATTCCGACGAACTTCAAATTTTGCATGCTCCAAACACTCTATATTGCGCACTTGTCCTAAAAAATTGACAGACTTTCGCCGGGAAATGGCAGAGAAATTTCAGAGTTTAGAAAAAAAAGGGGTTGGCGCTTCCTGGATGCTCCCGCAACCTGTGGCTGTCTGTACACACCTCTTTGGTGTATTCCTGACTCGTGCGCATGCTCAGTCCTTCGGACTGTCGTTGACACGGCCCAGTTTGGGACGGGATTTTGGTCAAAGTGTGGTCCAAACGTCGGCAAATTTGGAGGTCAACAAATATTCCGACGAACTTCAAATTTTGCATGCTCCAAACACTCTATATTGCGCACTTGTCCTAAAAAATTGACAGACTTTCGCCGGGAAATGGCAGAGAAATTTCAGAGTTTAGAAAAAAAGGGGTTGGCGCTTCCTGGATGCTCCCGCAACCTGTGGCTGTCTGTACACACCTCTTTTGTGTATTCCTGACTCGTGCGCATGCTCAGTCCTTCGGACTGTCGTTGACACGGCCCAGTTTGGGACGGGATTTTGGTCAAAGTGTGGTCCAAACGTCGGCAAATTTGGAGGTCAAAAAATATTCCGACGAACTTCACATTTTGCATGCTCCAAACACTCTATATTGCGCACTTGTCCTAAAAAATTACAGACTTTCGCCGGTAAATGGCAGAGAAATTTCAGAGTTTAGAAAAAAAAGGGGTTGGCGCTTCCTGGATGCTCCCGCAACCTGTGGCTGTCTGTACACACCTCTTTTGTGTATTCCTGACTCGTGCGCATGCTCAGTCCTTCGGACTGTCGTTGACACGGCCCAGTTTGGGACGGGATTTTGGTCAAAGTGTGGTCCAAACGTCGGCAAATTTGGAGGTCAACAAATATTCCGACGAACTTCACATTTTGCATGCTCCAAACACTCTATATTGCGCCCTTGTCCTAAAAAATTGACAGACTTTCGCCGGGAAATGGCAGAGAAATTTCAGAGTTTAGAAAAAAAAGGGGTTGGCGCTTCCTGGATGCTCCCGCAACCTGTGGCTGTCTGTACACACCTCTTTGGTGTATTCCTGACTCGTGCGCATGCTCAGTCCTTCGGACTGTCGTTGACACGGCCCAGTTTGGGACGGGATTTTGGTCAAAGTGTGGTCCAAACGTCGGCAAATTTGGAGGTCAAAAAATATTCCGACGAACTTCAAATTTTGCATGCTCCAAACACTCTATATTGCGCACTTGTCCTAAAAAATTGACAGACTTTCGCCGGGAAATGGCAGAGAAATTTCAGAGTTTAGAAAAAAAAGGGGTTGGCGCTTCCTGGATGCTCCCGCAACCTGTGGCTGTCTGTACACACCTCTTTGGTGTATTCCTGACTCGTGCGCATTCTCAGTCCTTCGGACTGTCGTTGACACGGCCCAGTTAGGGACGGGATTTTGGTCAAAGTGTGGTCCAAACGTCGGCAAATTTGGAGGTCAAAAAATATTCCGACGAACTTCAAATTTTGCATGCTCCAAACACTCTATATTGCGCACTTGTCCTAAAAAATTGACAGACTTTCGCCGGGAAATGGCAGAGAAATTTCAGAGTTTAGAAAAAAAAGGGGTTGGCGCTTCCTGGATGCTCCCGCAACCTGTGGCTGTCTGTACACACCTCTTTGGTGTATTCCTGACTCGTGCGCATGCTCAGTCCTTCGGACTGTCGTTGACACGGCCCAGTTAGGGACGGGATTTTGGTCAAAGTGTGGTCCAAACGTCGGCAAATTTGGAGGTCAAAAAATATTCCGACGAACTTCAAATTTTGCATGCTCCAAACACTCTATATTGCGCACTTGTCCTAAAAAAATTACAGACTTTCGCCAGGAAATGGCAGAGAAATTTCAGAGTTTAGAAAAAAAAAGGGGTTGGCGCTTCCTGGATGCTCCCGCAACCTGTGGCTGTCTGTACACACCTCTTTGGTGTATTCCTGACTCGTGCGCATGCTCAGTCCTTCGGACTGTCGTTGACACGGCCCAATTTGGGACGGGATTTTGGTCAAAGTGTGGTCCAAACGTCGGCAAATTTTGAGGTCAAAAAATATTCCGACGAACTTCAAATTTTGCATGCTCCAAACACTCTATATTGCGCACTTGTCCTAAAAAATTGACAGACTTTCGCCGGGAAATGGCAGAGAAATTTCAGAGTTTAAAAAAAAAAGGGGTTGGCGCTTCCTGGATGCTCCCGCAACCTGTGGCTGTCTGTACACACCTCTTTGGTGTATTCCTGACTCGTGCGCATTCTCAGTCCTTCGGACTGTCGTTGACACGCCCAGTTTGGGACGGCATTTTGGTCAAAGTGTGGTCCAAACGTCGGCAAATTTGGAGGTCAAAAAATATTCCGACGAACTTCAAATTTTGCATGCTCCAAACACTCTATTTTGCGCACTTGTCCTAAAAAATTGACAGACTTTCGCCGGGAAATGGCAGAGAAATTTCAGAGTTTAGAAAAAAAGGGGTTGGCGCTTCCTGGATGCTCCCGCAACCTGTGGCTGTCTGTACACATCTCTTTGGTGTATTCCTGACTCGTGCGCATGCTCAGTCCTTCGGACTGTCGTTGACACGGCCCAGTTTGGGACGGGATTTTGGTCAAAGTGTGGTCCAAACGTCGGCAAATTTGGAGGTCAAAAAATATTCCGACGAACTTCAAATTTTGCATGCTCCAAACACTCTATATTGCGCACTTGTCCTAAAAAAATAACAGACTTTCGCCAGGAAATGGCAGAGAAATTTCAGAGTTTAGAAAAAAAAGGGGGTTGGCGCTTCCTGGATGCTCCCGCAACCTGTGGCTGTCTGTACACACCTCTTTGGTGTATTCCTGACTCGTGCGCATGCTCAGTCCTTCGGACTGTCGTTGACACGGCCCAATTTGGGACGGGATTTTGGTCAAAGTGTGGTCCAAACGTCGGCAAATTTTGAGGTCAAAAAATATTCCGACGAACTTCAAATTTTGCATGCTCCAAACACTCTATATTGCGCACTTGTCCTAAAAAATTGACAGACTTTCGCCGGGAAATGGCAGAGAAATTTCAGAGTTTAAAAAAAAAGGGGTTGGCGCTTCCTGGATGCTCCCGCAACCTGTGGCTGTCTGTACACACCTCTTTGGTGTATTCCTGACTCGTGCGCATGCTCAGTCCTTCGGACTGTCGTTGACACGGCCCAGTTTGGGACGGGATTTTGGTCAAAGTGTGGTCCAAACGTCGGCAAATTTGGAGGTCAAAAAATATTCCGACGAACTTCAAATTTTGCATGCTCCAAACACTCTATATTGCGCACTTGTCCTAAAAAATGGACAGACTTTCGCCGGGAAATGGCAGAGAAATTTCAGAGTTTAGAAACAAAAGGGGTTGGCGCTTCCTGGATGCTCCCGCAACCTGTGGCTGTCTGTACACATCTCTTTGGTGTATTCCTGACTCGTGCGCATGCTCAGTCCTTCGGACTGTCGTTGACACGGCCCAGTTTGGGACGGCATTTTGGTCAAAGTGTGGTCCAAACGTCGGCAAATTTGGAGATCAAAAAATATTCCGACGAACTTCAAATTTTGCATGCTCCAAACACTCTATATTGCGCACTTGTCCTAAAAAATTGACAGACTTTCGCCGGGAAATGGGCAGAGAAATTTCAGAGTTTAGAAAAAAAGGGGTTGGCGCTTCCTGGATGCTCCCGCAACCTGTGGCTGTCTGTACACACCTCTTTGGTGTATTCCTGACTCGTGCGCATGCTCAGTCCTTCGGACTGTCGTTGACACGGCCCAGTTTGGGACGGGATTTTGGTCAAAGTGTGGTCCAAACGTCGGCAAATTTGGAGGTCAAAAAATATTCCGACGAACTTCACATTTTGCATGCTCCAAACACTCTATATTGCGCACTTGTCCTAAAAAATTGACAGACTTTCGCCGGGAAATGGCAGAGAAATTTCAGAGTTTAGAAAAAAAAGGGGTTGGCGCTTCCTGGATGCTCCCGCAACCTGTGGCTGTCTGTACACACCTCTTTGGTGTATTCCTGACTCGTGCGCATGCTCAGTCCTTCGGACTGTCGTTGACACGGCCCAGTTTGGGACGGGATTTTGGTCAAAGTGTGGTCCAAACGTCGGCAAATTTGGAGGACAAAAAATATTCCGACGAACTTCAAATTTTGCATGCTCCAAACACTCTATATTGCGCACTTGTCCTAAAAAATTGACAGACTTTCGCCGGGAAATGGCAGAGAAATTTCAGAGTTTAGAAACAAAAGGGGTTGGCCCTTCCTGGATGCTCCCGCAACCTGTGGCTGTCTGTACACACCTCTTTGGTGTATTCCTGACTCGTGCGCATGCTCAGTCCTTCGGACTGTCGTTGACACGGCCCAGTTTGGGACGGGATTTTGGTCAAAGTGTGGTCCAAACGTCGGCAAATTTGGAGGTCAAAAAATATTCCGACGAACTTCAAATTTTGCATGCTCCAAACACTCTATATTGCGCACTTGTCCTAAAAAATTGACAGACTTTCGCCGGGAAATGGCAGAGAAATTTCAGAGTTTAGAAAAAAAGGGGTTGGCGCTTCCTGGATGCTCCCGCAACCTGTGGCTGTCTGTACACACCTCTTTTGTGTATTCCTGACTCGTGCGCATGCTCAGTCCTTCGGACTGTCGTTGACACGGCCCAGTTTGGGACGGGATTTTGGTCAAAGTGTGGTCCAAACGTCGGCAAATTTGGAGGTCAAAAAATATTCCGACGAACTTCACATTTTGCATGCTCCAAACACTCTATATTGCGCACTTCTCCTAAAAAAATGACAGACTTTCGCCGGGAAATGGCAGAGAAATTTCAGAGTTTAGAAAAAAAAGGGGTTGGCGCTTCCTGGATGCTCCCGCAACCTGTGGCTGTCTGTACACACCTCTTTGGTGTATTCCTGACTCGTGCGCATGCTCAGTCATTCGGACTGTCGTTGACACGGCCCAGTTTGGGACGGGATTTTGGTCAAAGTTTGGTCCAAACGTCGGCAAATTTGGAGGTCAAAAAATATTCCGACGAACTTCAAATTTTGCATGCTCCAAACACTCTATATTGCGCACTTGTCCTAAAAAATTGACAGACTTTCGCCGGGAAATGGCAGAGAAATTTCAGAGTTTAGAAACAAAAGGGGTTGGCGCTTCCTGGATGCTCCCGCAACCTGTGGCTGTCTGCACACACCTCTTTGGTGTATTCCTGACTCGTGCGCATGCTCAGTCCTTCGGACTGTCGTTGACACGGCCCAGTTTGGGACGGGATTTTGGTCAAAGTGTGGTCCAAACGTCGGCAAATTTGGAGGTCAAAAAATATTCCGACGAACTTCAAATTTTGCATGCTCCAAACACTCTATATTGCGCACTTGTCCTAAAAAATTGACATACTTTCGCCGGGAAATGGCAGAGAAATTTCAGAGTTTAGAAACAAAAGGGGTTGGCGCTTCCTGGATGCTCCCGCAACCTGTGGCTGTCTGCACACACCTCTTTGGTGTATTCCTGACTCGTGCGCATGCTCAGTCCTTCGGACTGTCGTTGACACGGCCCAGTTTGGGACGGGATTTTGGTCAAAGTGTGGTCCAAACGTCGGCAAATTTGGAGGTCAAAAAATATTCCGACGAACTTCAAATTTTGCATGCTCCAAACACTCTATTTTGCGCAATTGTCCTAAAAAATTGACAGACTTTCGCCGGGAAATGGCAGAGAAATTTCAGAGTTTAGAAAAAAAAGGGGTTGGCGCTTCCTGGATGCTCCCGCAACCTGTGACTGTCTGTACACATCTCTTTCGTGTATTCCTGACTCGTGCGCATGCTCAGTCCTTCGGACTGTCGTTGACACGGCCCAGTTTGGGACGGGATTTTGGTCAAAGTGTGGTCCAAACGTCGGCAAATTTGGAGGTCAAAAAATATTCCGACGAACTTCACATTTTGCATGCTCCAAACACTCTATATTGCGCACTTGTCCTAAAAAAATGACAGACTTTCGCCGGGAAATGGCAGAGAAATTTCAGAGTTTAGAAAAAAAAGGGGTTGGCGCTTCCTGGATGCTCCCGCAACCTGTGGCTGTCTGTACACACCTCTTTGGTGTATTCCTGACTCGTGCGCATGCTCAGTCCTTCGGACTGTCGTTGACACGGCCCAGTTTGGGACGGGATTTTGGTCAAAGTGTGGTCCAAACGTCGGCAAATTTGGAGGTCAAAAAATATTCCGACGAACTTAACATTTTGCATGCTCCAAACACTCTATATTGCGCACTTGTCCTAAAAAAAATGACAGACTTTCGCCGGGAAATGGCAGAGAAATTTCAGAGTTTAGAAAAAAAAGGGGTTGGCGCTTCCTGGATGCTCCCGCAACCTGTGGCTGTCTGTACACACCTCTTTGGTGTATTCCTGACTCGTGCGCATGCTCAGTCATTCGGACTGTCGTTGACACGGCCCAGTTTGGGACGGGATTTTGGTCAAAGTTTGGTCCAAACGTCGGCAAATTTGGAGGTCAAAAAATATTCCGACGAACTTCAAATTTTGCATGCTCCTAACACTCTATATTGCGCACTTGTCCTAAAAAATTGACAGACTTTCGCCGGGAAATGGCAGAGAAATTTCAGAGTTTAGAAACAAAAGGGGTTGGCGCTTCCTGGATGCTCCCGCAACCTGTGGCTGTCTGCACACACCTCTTTGGTGTATTCCTGACTCGTGCGCATGCTCAGTCCTTCGGACTGTCGTTGACACGGCCCAGTTTGGGACGGGATTTTGGTCAAAGTGTGGTCCAAACGTCGGCAAATTTGGAGGTCAAAAAATATTCCGACGAACTTCAAATTTTGCATGCTCCAAACACTCTATATTGCGCACTTGTCCTAAAAAAATTGACATACTTTCGCCGGGAAATGGCAGAGAAATTTCAGAGTTTAGAAAAAAAAGGGGTTGGCGCTTCCTGGATGCTCCCGCAACCTGTGGCTGTCTGTACACACCTCTTTGGTGTTTTCCTGACTCGTGCGCATGCTCAGTCCTTCGGACTGTCGTTGACACGGCCCAGTTAGGGACGGGATTTTGGTCAAAGTGTGGTCCAAACGTCGGCAAATTTGGAGGTCAAAAAATATTCCGACGAACTTCAAATTTTGCATGCTCCAAACACTCTATATTGCGCACTTGTCCTAAAAAATTGACAGACTTTCGCCGGGAAATGGCAGAGAAATTTCAGAGTTTAGAAACAAAAGGGGTTGGCGCTTCCTGGATGCTCCCGCAACCTGTGGCTGTCTGCACACACCTCTTTGGTGTATTCCTGACTCGTGCGCATGCTCAGTCCTTCGGACTGTCGTTGACACGGCCCAGTTTGGGACGGGATTTTGGTCAAAGTGTGGTCCAAACGTCGGCAAATTTGGAGGTCAAAAAATATTCCGACGAACTTCAAATTTTGCATGCTCCAAACACTCTATATTGCGCACTTGTCCTAAAAAATTGACATACTTTCGCCGGGAAATGGCAGAGAAATTTCAGAGTTTAGAAACAAAAGGGGTTGGCGCTTCCTGGATGCTCCCGCAACCTGTGGCTGTCTGCACACACCTCTTTGGTGTATTCCTGACTCGTGCGCATGCTCAGTCCTTCGGACTGTCGTTGACACGGCCCAGTTTGGGACGGGATTTTGGTCAAAGTGTGGTCCAAACGTCGGCAAATTTGGAGGTCAAAAAATATTCCGACGAACTTCAAATTTTGCATGCTCCAAACACTCTATTTTGCGCAATTGTCCTAAAAAATTGACAGACTTTCGCCGGGAAATGGCAGAGAAATTTCAGAGTTTAGAAAAAAAAGGGGTTGGCGCTTCCTGGATGCTCCCGCAACCTGTGGCTGTCTGTACACATCTCTTTGGTGTATTCCTGACTCGTGCGCATGCTCAGTCCTTCGGACTGTCGTTGACACGGCCCAGTTTGGGACGGGATTTTGGTCAAAGTGTGGTCCAAACGTCGGCAAATTTGGAGGTCAAAAAATATTCCGACGAACTTCACATTTTGCATGCTCCAAACACTCTATATTGCGCACTTGTCCTAAAAAAATGACAGACTTTCGCCGGGAAATGGCAGAGAAATTTCAGAGTTTAGAAAAAAAAGGGGTTGGCGCTTCCTGGATGCTCCCGCAACCTGTGGCTGTCTGTACACACCTCTTTGGTGTATTCCTGACTCGTGCGCATGCTCAGTCCTTCGGACTGTCGTTGACACGGCCCAGTTTGGGACGGGATTTTGGTCAAAGTGTGGTCCAAACGTCGGCAAATTTGGAGGTCAAAAAATATTCCGACGAACTTAACATTTTGCATGCTCCAAACACTCTATATTGCGCACTTGTCCTAAAAAAAATGACAGACTTTCGCCGGGAAATGGCAGAGAAATTTCAGAGTTTAGAAAAAAAAGGGGTTGGCGCTTCCTGGATGCTCCCGCAACCTGTGGCTGTCTGTACACACCTCTTTGGTGTATTCCTGACTCGTGCGCATGCTCAGTCATTCGGACTGTCGTTGACACGGCCCAGTTTGGGACGGGATTTTGGTCAAAGTTTGGTCCAAACGTCGGCAAATTTGGAGGTCAAAAAATATTCCGACGAACTTCAAATTTTGCATGCTCCTAACACTCTATATTGCGCACTTGTCCTAAAAAATTGACAGACTTTCGCCGGGAAATGGCAGAGAAATTTCAGAGTTTAGAAACAAAAGGGGTTGGCGCTTCCTGGATGCTCCCGCAACCTGTGGCTGTCTGCACACACCTCTTTGGTGTATTCCTGACTCGTGCGCATGCTCAGTCCTTCGGACTGTCGTTGACACGGCCCAGTTTGGGACGGGATTTTGGTCAAAGTGTGGTCCAAACGTCGGCAAATTTGGAGGTCAAAAAATATTCCGACGAACTTCAAATTTTGCATGCTCCAAACACTCTATATTGCGCACTTGTCCTAAAAAATTGACATACTTTCGCCGGGAAATGGCAGAGAAATTTCAGAGTTTAGAAAAAAAAGGGGTTGGCGCTTCCTGGATGCTCCCGCAACCTGTGGCTGTCTGTACACACCTCTTTGGTGTATTCCTGACTCGTGCGCATGCTCAGTCCTTCGGACTGTCGTTGACACGGCCCAGTTAGGGACGGGATTTTGGTCAAAGTGTGGTCCAAACGTCGGCAAATTTGGAGGTCAAAAAATATTCCGACGAACTTCAAATTTTGCATGCTCCAAACACTCTATATTGCGCACTTGTCCTAAAAAATTGACAGACTTTCGCCGGGAAATGGCAGAGAAATTTCAGAGTTTAGAAAAAAAGGGGTTGGCGCTTCCTGGATGCTCCCGCAACCTGTGGCTGTCTGTACACACCTCTTTGGTGTATTCCTGACTCGTGCGCATGCTCAGTCCTTCGGACTGTCGTTGACACGGCCCAGTTTGGGACGGGATTTTGGTCAAAGTGTGGTCCAAACGTCGGCAAATTTGGAGGTCAAAAAATATTCCGACGAACTTCAAATTTTGCATGCTCCAAACACTCTATATTGCGCACTTGTCCTAAAAAATTGACAGACTTTCGCCGGGAAATGGCAGAGAAATTTCAGAGTTTAGAAAAAAAAGGGGTTGGCGCTTCCTGGATGCTCCCGCAACCTGTGGCTGTCTGCACACACCTCTTTGGTGTATTCCTGACTCGTGCGCATGCTCAGTCCTTCGGACTGTCGTTGACACGGCCCAGTTTGGGACGGGATTTTGGTCAAAGTGTGGTCCAAACGTCGGCAAATTTGGAGGTCAAAAAATATTCCGACGAACTTAACATTTTGCATGCTCCAAACACTCTATATTGCGCACTTGTCCTAAAAAAAATGACAGACTTTCGCCGGGAAATGGCAGAGAAATTTCAGAGTTTAGAAAAAAAAGGGGTTGGCGCTTCCTGGATGCTCCCGCAACCTGTGGCTGTCTGTACACACCTCTTTGGTGTATTCCTGACTCGTGCGCATGCTCAGTCATTCGGACTGTCGTTGACACGGCCCAGTTTGGGACGGGATTTTGGTCAAAGTTTGGTCCAAACGTCGGCAAATTTGGAGGTCAAACAATATTCCGACGAACTTCAAATTTTGCATGCTCCTAACACTCTATATTGCGCACTTGTCCTAAAAAATTGACAGACTTTCGCCGGGAAATGGCAGAGAAATTTCAGAGTTTAGAAACAAAAGGGGTTGGCGCTTCCTGGATGCTCCCGCAACCTGTGGCTGTCTGCACACACCTCTTTGGTGTATTCCTGACTCGTGCGCATGCTCAGTCCTTCGGACTGTCGTTGACACGGCCCAGTTTGGGACGGGATTTTGGTCAAAGTGTGGTCCAAACGTCGGCAAATTTGGAGGTCAAAAAATATTCCGACGAACTTCAAATTTTGCATGCTCCAAACACTCTATATTGCGCACTTGTCCTAAAAAATTGACATACTTTCGCCGGGAAATGGCAGAGAAATTTCAGAGTTTAGAAAAAAAAGGGGTTGGCGCTTCCTGGATGCTCCCGCAACCTGTGGCTGTCTGTACACACCTCTTTGGTGTATTCCTGACTCGTGCGCATGCTCAGTCCTTCGGACTGTCGTTGACACGGCCCAGTTAGGGACGTTTTTTTGGTCAAAGTGTGGTCCAAACGTCGGCAAATTTGGAGGTCAAAAAATATTCCGACGAACTTCAAATTTTGCATGCTCCAAACACTCTATATTGCGCACTTGTCCTAAAAAATTGACAGACTTTCGCCGGGAAATGGCAGAGAAATTTCAGAGTTTAGAAAAAAAGGGGTTGGCGCTTCCTGGATGCTCCCGCAACCTGTGGCTGTCTGTACACACCTCTTTGGTGTATTCCTGACTCGTGCGCATGCTCAGTCCTTCGGACTGTCGTTGACACGGCCCAGTTTGGGACGGGATTTTGGTCAAAGTGTGGTCCAAACGTCGGCAAATTTGGAGGTCGAAAAATTTTCCGACGAACTTCAAATTTTGCATGCTCCAAACACTCTATATTGCGCACTTGTCCTAAAAATTTGACAGACTTTCGCCGGGAAATGGCAGAGAAATTTCAGAGTTTAGAAAAAAAAGGGGTTGGCGCTTCCTGGATGCTCCCGCAACCTGTGGCTGTCTGCACACACCTCTTTGGTGTATTCCTGACTCGTGCGCATGCTCAGTCCTTCGGACTGTCGTTGACACGGCCCAGTTTGGGACGGGATTTTGGTCAAAGTGTGGTCCAAACGTCGGCAAATTTGGAGGTCAAAAAATATTCCGACGAACTTCAAATTTTGCATGCTCCAAACACTCTATTTTGCGCACTTGTCCTAAAAAATTGACAGACTTTCGCCGGGAAATGGCAGAGAAATTTCAGAGTTTAGAAAAAAAAGGGGTTGGCGCTTCCTGGATGCTCCCGCAACCTGTGGCTGTCTGTACACATCTCTTTGGTGTATTCCTGACTCGTGCGCATGCTCAGTCCTTCGGACTGTCGTTGACACGGCCCAGTTTGGGACGGGATTTTGGTCAAAGTGTGGTCCAAACGTCGGCAAATTTGGAGGTCAAAAAATATTCCGACGAACTTCAAATTTTGCATGCTCCAAACACTCTATATTGCGCACTTGTCCTAAAAAATTGACAGACTTTCGCTGGGAAATGGCAGAGAAATTTCAGAGTTTAGAAAAAAAAGGGGTTGACGCTTCCTGGATGCTCCCGCAACCTGTGGCTGTCTGTACACACCTCTTTGGTGTATTCCTGACTCGTGCGCATTCTCAGTCCTTCGGACTGTCGTTGACACGCCCAATTTGGGACGGGATTTTGGTCAAAGTGTGGTCCAAACGTCGGCAAATTTGGAGGTCAAAAAATATTCCGACGAACTTCAAATTTTGCATGCTCCAAACACTCTATATTGCGCACTTGTCCTAAAAAAATAACAGACTTTCGCCAGGAAATGGCAGAGAAATTTCAGAGTTTAGAAAAAAAAGGGGGTTGGCGCTTCCTGGATGCTCCCGCAACCTGTGGCTGTCTGTACACACCTCTTCGGTGTATTCCTGACTCGTGCGCATGCTCAGTCCTTCGGACTGTCGTTGACACGGCCCAATTTGGGACGGGATTTTGGTCAAAGTGTGGTCCAAACGTCGGCAAATTTTGAGGTCAAAAAATATTCCGACGAACTTCAAATTTTGCATGCTCCAAACACTCTATATTGCGCACTTGTCCTAAAAAATTGACAGACTTTCGCCGGGAAATGGCAGAGAAATTTCAGAGTTTAGAAAAAAAAGGGGTTGGCGCTTCCTTGATGCTCCCGCAACCTGTGGCTGTCTGTACACACCTCTTTGGTGTATTCCTGACTCGTGCGCATGCTCAGTCCTTCGGACTGTCGTTGACACGGCCCAGTTTGGGACGGGATTTTGGTCAAAGTGTGGTCCAAACGTCGGCAAATTTGGAGGTCAAAAAATATTCCGACGAACTTCAAATTTTGCATGCTCCAAACACTCTATTTTGCGCAATTGTCCTAAAAAATTGACAGACTTTCGCCGGGAAATGGCAGAGAAATTTCAGAGTTTAGAAAAAAAAGGGGTTGGCGCTTCCTGGATGCTCCCGCAACCTGTGGCTGTCTGTACACATCTCTTTGGTGTATTCCTGACTCGTGCGCATGCTCAGTCCTTCGGACTGTCGTTGACACGGCCCAGTTTGGGACGGGATTTTGGTCAAAGTGTGGTCCAAACGTCGGCAAATTTGGAGGTCAAAAAATATTCCGACGAACTTCAAATTTTGCATGCTTCAAACACTCTATATTGCGCACTTGTCCTAAAAAATTGACAGACTTTCGCTGGGAAATGGCAGAGAAATTTCAGAGTTTAGAAAAAAAAGGGGTTGACGCTTCCTGGATGCTCCCGCAACCTGTGGCTGTCTGTACACACCTCTTTGGTGTATTCCTGACTCGTGCGCATGCTCAGTCCTTCGGACTGTCGTTGACACGGCCCAGTTTGGGACGGCATTTTGGTCAAAGTGTGGTCCAAACGTCGGCAAATTTGGAGGTCAAAAAATATTCCGACGAACTTCAAATTTTGCATGCTCCAAACACTCTATATTGCGCACTTGTCCTAAAAAATTGACAGACTTTCGCCGGGAAATGGGCAGAGAAATTTCAGAGTTTAGAAAAAAAAGGGGTTGGCGCTTCCTGGATGCTCCCGCAACCTGTGGCTGTCTGTACACACCTCTTTGGTGTATTCCTGACTCGTGCGCATGCTCAGTCCTTCGGACTGTCGTTGACACGGCCCAGTTTGGGACGGGATTTTGGTCAAAGTGTGGTCCAAACGTCGGCAAATTTGGAGGTCAAAAAATATTCCGACGAACTTCACATTTTGCATGCTCCAAACACTCTATATTGCACACTTGTCCTAAAAAATTGACAGACTTTCGCCGGGAAATGGCAGAGAAATTTCAGAGTTTAGAAACAAAAGGGGTTGGCGCTTCCTGGATGCTCCCGCAACCTGTGGCTGTCTGTACACACCTCTTTGGTGTATTCCTGACTCGTGCGCATGCTCAGTCCTTCGGACTGTCGTTGACACGGCCCAGTTTGGGACGGGATTTTGGTCAAAGTGTGGTCCAAACGTCGGCAAATTTGGAGGTCAAAAAATATTCCGACGAACTTCAAATTTTGCATGCTCCAAACACTCTATATTGCGCACTTGTCCTAAAAAATTGACAGACTTTCGCCGGGAAATGGCAGAGAAATTTCAGAGTTTAGAAACAAAAGGGGTTGGCGCTTCCTGGATGCTCCCGCAACCTGTGGCTGTCTGCACACACCTCTTTGGTGTATTCCTGACTCGTGCGCATGCTCAGTCCTTCGGACTGTCGTTGACACGGCCCAGTTTGGGACGGGATTTTGGTCAAAGTGTGGTCCAAACGTCGGCAAATTTGGAGGTCAAAAAATATTCCGACGAACTTCAAATTTTGCATGCTCCAAACACTCTATATTGCGCACTTGTCCTAAAAAATTGACATACTTTCGCCGGGAAATGGCAGAGAAATTTCAGAGTTTAGAAACAAAAGGGGTTGGCGCTTCCTGGATGCTCCCGCAACCTGTGGCTGTCTGCACACACCTCTTTGGTGTATTCCTGACTCGTGCGCATGCTCAGTCCTTCGGACTGTCGTTGACACGGCCCAGTTTGGGACGGCATTTTGGTCAAAGTGTGGTCCAAACGTCGGCAAATTTGGAGGTCAAAAAATATTCCGACGAACTTCAAATTTTGCATGCTCCAAACACTCTATATTGCGCACTTGTCCTAAAAAATTGACAGACTTTCGCCGGGAAATGGGCAGAGAAATTTCAGAGTTTAGAAAAAAAAGGGGTTGGCGCTTCCTGGATGCTCCCGCAACCTGTGGCTGTCTGTACACACCTCTTTGGTGTATTCCTGACTCGTGCGCATGCTCAGTCCTTCGGACTGTCGTTGACACGGCCCAGTTTGGGACGGGATTTTGGTCAAAGTGTGGTCCAAACGTCGGCAAATTTGGAGGTCAAAAAATATTCCGACGAACTTCAAATTTTGCATGCTCCAAACACTCTATATTGCGCACTTGTCCTAAAAAATTGACAGACTTTCGCCGGGAAATGGCAGAGAAATTTCAGAGTTTAGAAAAAAAGGGGTTGGCGCTTCCTGGATGCTCCCGCAACCTGTGGCTGTCTGTACACACCTCTTTGGTGTATTCCTGACTCGTGCGCATGCTCAGTCCTTCGGACTGTCGTTGACACGGCCCAGTTTGGGACGGGATTTTGGTCAAAGTGTGGTCCAAACGTCGGCAAATTTGGAGGTCAAAAAATATTCCGACGAACTTCAAATTTTGCATGCTCCAAACACTCTATATTGCGCACTTGTCCTAAAAAATTGACAGACTTTCGCCGGGAAATGGCAGAGAAATTTCAGAGTTTAGAAACAAAAGGGGTTGGCGCTTCCTGGATGCTCCCGCAACCTGTGGCTGTCTGTACACACCTCTTTGGTGTATTCCTGACTCGTGCGCATGCTCAGTCCTTCGGACTGTCGTTGACACGGCCCAGTTTGGGACGGGATTTTGGTCAAAGTGTGGTCCAAACGTCGGCAAATTTGGAGGTCAAAAAATATTCCGACGAACTTCAAATTTTGCATGCTCCAAACACTCTATATTGCGCACTTGTCCTAAAAAATTGACAGACTTTCGCCGGGAAATGGCAGAGAAATTTCAGAGTTTAGAAAAAAAGGGGTTGGCGCTTCCTGGATGCTCCCGCAACCTGTGGCTGTCTATACACACCTCTTTTGTGTATTCCTGACTCGTGCGCATGCTCAGTCCTTCGGACTGTCGTTGACACGGCCCAGTTTGGGACGGGATTTTGGTCAAAGTGTGGTCCAAACGTCGGCAAATTTGGAGGTCAAAAAATATTCCGACGAACTTCACATTTTGCATGCTCCAAACACTCTATATTGCGCACTTGTCCTAAAAAAATGACAGACTTTCGCCGGGAAATGGCAGAGAAATTTCAGAGTTTAGAAAAAAAAGGGGTTGGCGCTTCCTGGATGCTCCCGCAACCTGTGGCTGTCTGTACACACCTCTTTGGTGTATTCCTGACTCGTGCGCATGCTCAGTCCTTCGGACTGTCGTTGACACGGCCCAGTTTGGGACGGGATTTTGGTCAAAGTGTGGTCCAAACGTCGGCAAATTTGGAGGTCAAAAAATATTCCGACGAACTTCACATTTTGCATGCTCCAAACACTCTATATTGCGCACTTGTCCTAAAAAAAATGACAGACTTTCGCCGGGAAATGGCAGAGAAATTTCAGAGTTTAGAAAAAAAAGGGTTGGCGCTTCCTGGATGCTCCCGCAACCTGTGGCTGTCTGTACACACCTCTTTGGTGTATTCCTGACTCGTGCGCATGCTCAGTCATTCGGACTGTCGTTGACACGGCCCAGTTTGGGACGGGATTTTGGTCAAAGTTTGGTCCAAACGTCGGCAAATTTGGAGGTCAAAAAATATTCCGACGAACTTCAAATTTTGCATGCTCCTAACACTCTATATTGCGCACTTGTCCTAAAAAATTGACAGACTTTCGCCGGGAAATGGCAGAGAAATTTCAGAGTTTAGAAACAAAAGGGGTTGGCGCTTCCTGGATGCTCCCGCAACCTGTGGCTGTCTGCACACACCTCTTTGGTGTATTCCTGACTCGTGCGCATGCTCAGTCCTTCGGACTGTCGTTGACACGGCCCAGTTTGGGACGGGATTTTGGTCAAAGTGTGGTCCAAACGTCGGCAAATTTGGAGGTCAAAAAATATTCCGACGAACTTCAAATTTTGCATGCTCCAAACACTCTATATTGCGCACTTGTCCTAAAAAATTGACATACTTTCGCCGGGAAATGGCAGAGAAATTTCAGAGTTTAGAAAAAAAAGGGGTTGGCGCTTCCTGGATGCTCCCGCAACCTGTGGCTGTCTGTACACACCTCTTTGGTGTATTCCTGACTCGTGCGCATGCTCAGTCCTTCGGACTGTCGTTGACACGGCCCAGTTAGGGACGGGATTTTGGTCAAAGTGTGGTCCAAACGTCGGCAAATTTGGAGGTCAAAAAATATTCCGACGAACTTCAAATTTTGCATGCTCCAAACACTCTATATTGCGCACTTGTCCTAAAAAATTGACAGACTTTCGCCGGGAAATGGCAGAGAAATTTCAGAGTTTAGAAAAAAAGGGGTTGGCGCTTCCTGGATGCTCCCGCAACCTGTGGCTGTCTGTACACACCTCTTTGGTGTATTCCTGACTCGTGCGCATGCTCAGTCCTTCGGACTGTCGTTGACACGGCCCAGTTTGGGACGGGATTTTGGTCAAAGTGTGGTCCAAACGTCGGCAAATTTGGAGGTCAAAAAATATTCCGACGAACTTCAAATTTTGCATGCTCCAAACACTCTATATTGCGCACTTGTCCTAAAAAATTTACAGACTTTCGCCGGGAAATGGCAGAGAAATTTCAGAGTTTAGAAAAAAAAGGGGTTGGCGCTTCCTGGATGCTCCCGCAACCTGTGGCTGTCTGCACACACCTCTTTGGTGTATTCCTGACTCGTGCGCATGCTCAGTCCTTCGGACTGTCGTTGACACGGCCCAGTTTGGGACGGGATTTTGGTCAAAGTGTGGTCCAAACGTCGGCAAATTTGGAGGTCAAAAAATATTCCGACGAACTTCAAATTTTGCATGCTCCAAACACTCTATTTTGCGCACTTGTCCTAAAAAATTGACAGACTTTCGCCGGGAAATGGCAGAGAAATTTCAGAGTTTAGAAAAAAAAGGGGTTGGCGCTTCCTGGATGCTCCCGCAACCTGTGGCTGTCTGTACACATCTCTTTGGTGTATTCCTGACTCGTGCGCATGCTCAGTCCTTCGGACTGTCGTTGACACGGCCCAGTTTGGGACGGGATTTTGGTCAAAGTGTGGTCCAAACGTCGGCAAATTTGGAGGTCAAAAAATATTCCGACGAACTTCAAATTTTGCATGCTCCAAACACTCTATATTGCGCACTTGTCCTAAAAAATTGACAGACTTTCGCTGGGAAATGGCAGAGAAATTTCAGAGTTTAGAAAAAAAAGGGGTTGACGCTTCCTGGATGCTCCCGCAACCTGTGGCTGTCTGTACACACCTCTTTGGTGTATTCCTGACTCGTGCGCATGCTCAGTCCTTCGGACTGTCGTTGACACGGCCCAGTTTTGGACGGCATTTTGGTCAAAGTTTGGTCCAAACGTCGGCAAATTTGGAGGTCAAAAAATATTCCGACGAACTTCAAATTTTGCATGCTCCAAACACTCTATATTGCGCACTTGTCCTAAAAAATTGACAGACTTTCGCCGGGAAATGGCCAGAGAAATTTCAGAGTTTAGAAACAAAAGGGGTTGGCGCTTCCTGGATGCTCCCGCAACCTGTGGCTGTCTGTACACACCTCTTTGGTGTATTCCTGACTCGTGCGCATGCTCAGTCCTTCGGACTGTCGTTGACACGGCCCAGTTTGGGACGGGATTTTGGTCAAAGTTTGGTCCAAACGTCGGCAAATTTGGAGGTCAAAAAATATTCCGACGAACTTCAAATTTTGCATGCTCCAAACACTCTATATTGCGCACTTGTCCTAAAAAATTGACAGACTTTCGCCGGGAAATGGCAGAGAAATTTCAGAGTTTTGAAAAAAAAGTGGTTGGCGCTTCCTGGATGCTCCCGCAACCTGTGGCTGTCTGTACACACCTCTTTGGTGTATTCCTGACTCGTGCGCATGCTCAGTCCTTCGGACTGTCGTTGACACGGCCCAGTTTGGGACGGGATTTTGGTCAAAGTGTGTTCCAAACGTCGGCAAATTTGGAGGTCAAAAAATATTCCGACGAACTTCAAATTTTGCATGCTCCAAACACTCTATATTGCGCACTTGTCCTAAAAAATTGACATACTTTCGCCGGGAAATGGCAGAGAAATTTCAGAGTTTAGAAAAAAAAGGGGTTGGCGCTTCCTGGATGCTCCCGCAACCTGTGGCTGTCTGTACACACCTCTTTGGTGTATTCCTGACTCGTGCGCATGCTCAGTCCTTCGGACTGTCGTTGACACGGCCCAGTTAGGGACGGGATTTTGGTCAAAGTGTGGTCCAAACGTCGGCAAATTTGGAGGTCAAAAAATATTCCGACGAACTTCAAATTTTGCATGCTCCAAACACTCTATATTGCGCACTTGTCCTAAAAAATTGACAGACTTTCGCCGGGAAATGGCAGAGAAATTTCAGAGTTTAGAAAAAAAGGGGTTGGCGCTTCCTGGATGCTCCCGCAACCTGTGGCTGTCTGTACACACCTCTTTGGTGTATTCCTGACTCGTGCGCATGCTCAGTCCTTCGGACTGTCGTTGACACGGCCCAGTTTGGGACGGGATTTTGGTCAAAGTGTGGTCCAAACGTCGGCAAATTTGGAGGTCAAAAAATATTCCGACGAACTTCAAATTTTGCATGCTCCAAACACTCTATATTGCGCACTTGTCCTAAACAATTTACAGACTTTCGCCGGGAAATGGCAGAGAAATTTCAGAGTTTAGAAAAAAAAGGGGTTGGCGCTTCCTGGATGCTCCCGCAACCTGTGGCTGTCTGCACACACCTCTTTGGTGTATTCCTGACTCGTGCGCATGCTCAGTCCTTCGGACTGTCGTTGACACGGCCCAGTTTGGGACGGGATTTTGGTCAAAGTGTGGTCCAAACGTCGGCAAATTTGGAGGTCAAAAAATATTCCGACGAACTTCAAATTTTGCATGCTCCAAACACTCTATTTTGCGCACTTGTCCTAAAAAATTGACAGACTTTCGCCGGGAAATGGCAGAGAAATTTCAGAGTTTAGAAAAAAAAGGGGTTGGCGCTTCCTGGATGCTCCCGCAACCTGTGGCTGTCTGTACACATCTCTTTGGTGTATTCCTGACTCGTGCGCATGCTCAGTCCTTCGGACTGTCGTTGACACGGCCCAGTTTGGGACGGGATTTTGGTCAAAGTGTGGTCCAAACGTCGGCAAATTTGGAGGTCAAAAAATATTCCGACGAACTTCAAATTTTGCATGCTCCAAACACTCTATATTGCGCACTTGTCCTAAAAAATTGACAGACTTTCGCTGGGAAATGGCAGAGAAATTTCAGAGTTTAGAAAAAAAAGGGGTTGACGCTTCCTGGATGCTCCCGCAACCTGTGGCTGTCTGTACACACCTCTTTGGTGTATTCCTGACTCGTGCGCATGCTCAGTCCTTCGGACTGTCGTTGACACGGCCCAGTTTTGGACGGCATTTTTGGTCAAAGTTTGGTCCAAACGTCGGCAAATTTGGAGGTCAAAAAATATTCCGACGAACTTCAAATTTTGCATGCTCCAAACACTCTATATTGCGCACTTGTCCTAAAAAATTGACAGACTTTCGCCGGGAAATGGCCAGAGAAATTTCAGAGTTTAGAAACAAAAGGGGTTGGCGCTTCCTGGATGCTCCCGCAACCTGTGGCTGTCTGTACACACCTCTTTGGTGTATTCCTGACTCGTGCGCATGCTCAGTCCTTCGGACTGTCGTTGACACGGCCCAGTTTGGGACGGGATTTTGGTCAAAGTTTGGTCCAAACGTCGGCAAATTTGGAGGTCAAAAAATATTCCGACGAACTTCAAATTTTGCATGCTCCAAACACTCTATATTGCGCACTTGTCCTAAAAAATTGACAGACTTTCGCCGGGAAATGGCAGAGAAATTTCAGAGTTTAGAAAAAAAAGTGGTTGGCGCTTCCTGGATGCTCCCGCAACCTGTGGCTGTCTGTACACACCTCTTTGGTGTATTCCTGACTCGTGCGCATGCTCAGTCCTTCGGACTGTCGTTGACACGGCCCAGTTTGGGACGGGATTTTGGTCAAAGTGTGTTCCAAACGTCGGCAAATTTGGAGGTCAAAAAATATTCCGACGAACTTCAAATTTTGCATGCTCCAAACACTCTATATTGCGCACTTGTCCTAAAAAATGGACAGACTTTCGCCGGGAAATGGCAGAGAAATTTCAGAGTTTAGAAACAAAAGGGGTTTGCGCTTCCTGGATGCTCCCGCAACCTGTGGCTGTCTGCACACACCTCTTTGGTGTATTCCTGACTCGTGCGCATGCTCAGTCCTTCGGACTGTCGTTGACACGGCCCAGTTTGGGACGGGATTTTGGTCAAAGTGTGGTCCAAACGTCGGCAAATTTGGAGGTCAAAAAATATTCCGACGAACTTCAAATTTTGCATGCTCCAAACACTCTATATTGCGCACTTGTCCTAAAAAATTGACATACTTTCGCCGGGAAATGGCAGAGAAATTTCAGAGTTTAGAAAAAAAAGGGGTTGGCGCTTCCTGGATGCTCCCGCAACCTGTGGCTGTCTGTACACACCTCTTTGGTGTATTCCTGACTCGTGCGCATGCTCAGTCCTTCGGACTGTCGTTGACACGGCCCAGTTAGGGACGGGATTTTGGTCAAAGTGTGGTCCAAACGTCGGCAAATTTGGAGGTCAAAAAATATTCCGACGAACTTCAAATTTTGCATGCTCCAAACACTCTATATTGCGCACTTGTCCTAAAAAATTGACAGACTTTCGCCGGGAAATGGCAGAGAAATTTCAGAGTTTAGAAAAAAGGGGTTGGCGCTTCCTGGATGCTCCCGCAACCTGTGGCTGTCTGTACACACCTCTTTGGTGTATTCCTGACTCGTGCGCATGCTCAGTCCTTCGGACTGTCGTTGACACGGCCCAGTTTGGGACGGGATTTTGGTCAAAGTGTGGTCCAAACGTCGGCAAATTTGGAGGTCAAAAAATATTCCGACGAACTTCAAATTTTGCATGCTCCAAACACTCTATTTTGCGCACTTGTCCTAAAAAATTGACAGACTTTCGCCGGGAAATGGCAGAGAAATTTCAGAGTTTAGAAAAAAAAAGGGGTTGACGCTTCCTGGATGCTCCCGCAACCTGTGGCTGTCTGTACACACCTCTTTGGTGTATTCCTGACTCGTGCGCATGCTCAGTCCTTCGGACTGTCGTTGACACGGCCCAGTTTGGGACGGCATTTTGGTCAAAGTTTGGTCCAAACGTCGGCAAATTTGGAGGTCAAAAAATATTCCGACGAACTTCAAATTTTGCATGCTCCAAACACTCTATATTGCGCACTTGTCCTAAAAAATTGACAGACTTTCGCCGGGAAATGGCCAGAGAAATTTCAGAGTTTAGAAAAAAAAAGGGGTTGGCGCTTCCTGGATGCTCCCGCAACCTGTGGCTGTCTGTACACACCTCTTTGGTGTATTCCTGACTCGTGCGCATGCTCAGTCCTTCGGACTGTCGTTGACACGGCCCAGTTTGGGACGGGATTTTGGTCAAAGTTTGGTCCAAACGTCGGCAAATTTGGAGGTCAAAAAATATTCCGACGAACTTCAAATTTTGCATGCTCCAAACACTCTATATTGCGCACTTGTCCTAAAAAATTGACAGACTTTCGCCGGGAAATGGCAGAGAAATTTCAGAGTTTAGAAAAAAAAGTGGTTGGCGCTTCCTGGATGCTCCCGCAACCTGTGGCTGTCTGTACACACCTCTTTGGTGTATTCCTGACTCGTGCGTATGCTCAGTCCTTCGGACTGTCGTTGACACGGCCCAGTTTGGGACGGGATTTTGGTCAAAGTGTGGTCCAAACGTCGGCAAATTTGGAGGTCAAAATATATTCCGACGAACTTCAAATTTTGCATGCTCCAAACACTCTATATTGCGCACTTGTCCTAACAAATTGACAGACTTTCGCCGGGAAATGGCAGAGAAATTTCAGAGTTTAGAAAAAAAAAGGGGTTGGCGCTTCCTGGATGCTCCCGCAACCTGTGGCTGTCTGTACACACCTCTTTGGTGTATTCCTGACTCGTGCGCATGCTCAGTCCTTCGGACTGTCGTTGACACGGTTAAAAAATATTCCGACGAACTTCAAATTTTGCATGCTCCAAACACTCTATATTGCGCACTTGTCCTAAAAAATTGACAGACTTTCGCTGGGAAATGGCAGAGAAATTTCAGAGTTTAGAAAAAAAAGGGGTTGACGCTTCCTGGATGCTCCCGCAACCTGTGGCTGTCTGTACACACCTCTTTGGTGTATTCCTGACTCGTGCGCATGCTCAGTCCTTCGGACTGTCGTTGAAACGGCCCAGTTTGGGACGGCATTTTGGTCAAAGTTTGGTCCAAACGTCGGCAAATTTGGAGGTCAAAAAATATTCCGACGAACTTCAAATTTTGCATGCTCCAAACACTCTATATTGCGCACTTGTCCTAAAAAATTGACAGACTTTCGCCGGGAAATGGCCAGAGAAATTTCAGAGTTCAGAAAAAAAAGGGGTTGGCGCTTCCTGGATGCTCCCGCAACCTGTGGCTGTCTGTACACACCTCTTTGGTGTATTCCTGACTCGTGCGCATGCTCAGTCCTTCGGACTGTCGTTGACACGGCCCAGTTTGGGACGGGATTTTGGTCAAAGTTTGGTCCAAACGTCGGCAAATTTGGAGGTCAAAAAATATTCCGACGAACTTCAAATTTTGCATGCTCCAAACACTCTATATTGCGCACTTGTCCTAAAAAATTGACAGACTTTCGCCGGGAAATGGCAGAGAAATTTCAGAGTTTAGAAAAAAAAGTGGTTGGCGCTTCCTGGATGCTCCCGCAACCTGTGGCTGTCTGTACACACCTCTTTGGTGTATTCCTGACTCGTGCGTATGCTCAGTCCTTCGGACTGTCGTTGACACGGCCCAGTTTGGGACGGGATTTTGGTCAAAGTGTGGTCCAAACGTCGGCAAATTTGGAGGTCAAAATATATTCCGACGAACTTCAAATTTTGCATGCTCCAAACACTCTATATTGCGCACTTGTCCTAAAAAATTGACAGACTTTCGCCGGGAAATGGCAGAGAAATTTCAGAGTTTAGAAAAAAAAGGGGTTGGCGCTTCCTGGATGCTCCCGCAACCTGTGGCTGTCTGTACACACCTCTTTGGTGTATTCCTGACTCGTGCGCATGCTCAGTCCTTCGGACTGTCGTTGACACGGCCCAGTTTGGGACGGGATTTTGGTCAAAGTGTGTTCCAAACGTCGGCAAATTTGGAGGTCAAAAAATATTCCGACGAACTTCAAATTTTGCATGCTCCAAACACTCTATATTGCGCACTTGTCCTAAAAAATGGACAGACTTTCGCCGGGAAATGGCAGAGAAATTTCAGAGTTTAGAAACAAAAGGGGTTTGCGCTTCCTGGATGCTCCCGCAACCTGTGGCTGTCTGCACACACCTCTTTGGTGTATTCCTGACTCGTGCGCATGCTCAGTCCTTCGGACTGTCGTTGACACGGCCCAGTTTGGGACGGGATTTTGGTCAAAGTGTGGTCCAAACGTCGGCAAATTTGGAGGTCAAAATATATTCCGACGAACTTCAAATTTTGCATGCTCCAAACACTCTATATTGCGCACTTGTCCTAACAAATTGACAGACTTTCGCCGGGAAATGGCAGAGAAATTTCAGAGTTTAGAAAAAAAAAAGGGGTTGGCGCTTCCTGGATGCTCCCGCAACCTGTGGCTGTCTGTACACACCTCTTTGGTGTATTCCTGACTCGTGCGCATGCTCAGTCCTTCGGACTGTCGTTGACACGGTTAAAAAATATTCCGACGAACTTCAAATTTTGCATGCTCCAAACACTCTATATTGCGCACTTGTCCTAAAAAATTGACAGACTTTCGCTGGGAAATGGCAGAGAAATTTCAGAGTTTAGAAAAAAAAGGGGTTGACGCTTCCTGGATGCTCCCGCAACCTGTGGCTGTCTGTACACACCTCTTTGGTGTATTCCTGACTCGTGCGCATGCTCAGTCCTTCGGACTGTCGTTGAAACGGCCCAGTTTGGGACGGCATTTTGGTCAAAGTTTGGTCCAAACGTCGGCAAATTTGGAGGTCAAAAAATATTCCGACGAACTTCAAATTTTGCATGCTCCAAACACTCTATATTGCGCACTTGTCCTAAAAAATTGACAGACTTTCGCCGGGAAATGGCCAGAGAAATTTCAGAGTTCAGAAAAAAAAGGGGTTGGCGCTTCCTGGATGCTCCCGCAACCTGTGGCTGTCTGTACACACCTCTTTTGTGTATTCCTGACTCGTGCGCATGCTCAGTCCTTCGGACTGTCGTTGACACGGCCCAGTTTGGGACGGGATTTTGGTCAAAGTGTGGTCCAAACGTCGGCAAATTTGGAGGTCAAAAAATATTCCGACGAACTTCACATTTTGCATGCTCCAAACACTCTATATTGCGCACTTGTCCTAAAAAATTGACAGACTTTCGCCGGGAAATGGCAGAGAAATTTCAGAGTTTAGAAAAAAAAGGGGTTGGCGCTTCCTGGATGCTCCCGCAACCTGTGGCTGTCTGTACACACCTCTTTTGTGTATTCCTGACTCGTGCGCATGCTCAGTCCTTCGGACTGTCGTTGACACGGCCCAGTTTGGGACGGGATTTTGGTCAAAGTGTGGTCGAAACGTCGGCAAATTTGGAGGTCAAAAAATATTCCGACGAACTTCACATTTTGCATGCTCCAAACACTATATATTGCGCACTTGTCCTAAAAAAATGACAGACTTTCGCCGGGAAATGGCAGAGAAATTTCAGAGTTTAGAAAAAAAAAGGGGTTGGCGCTTCCTGGATGCTCCCGCAACCTGTGGCTGTCTGTACACACCTCTTTTGTGTATTCCTGACTCGTGCGCATGCTCAGTCCTTCGGACTGTCGTTGACACGGCCCAGTTTGGGACGGGATTTTGGTCAAAGTGTGGTCCAAACGTCGGCAAATTTGGAGGTCAAAAAATATTCCGACGAACTTCACATTTTGCATGCTCCAAACACTCTATATTGCGCACTTGTCCTAAAAAAAATGACAGACTTTCGCCGGGAAATGGCAGAGAAATTTCATAGTTTAGAAAAAAAAGGTCGTTGGCGCTTCCTGGATGCTCCCGCAACCTGTGGCTGTCTGTACACACCTCTTTGGTGTATTCCTGACTCGTGCGCATGCTCAGTCCTTCGGACTGTCGTTGACACGGCCCAGTTTGGGACGGGATTTTGGTCAAAGTGTGGTCCAAACGTCGGCAAATTTGGAGGTCAAAAAATATTCCGACGAACTTCAAATTTTGCATGCTCCAAACACTCTATATTGCGCACTTGTCCTAAAAAATTGACAGACTTTCGCCGGGAAATGGCAGAGAAATTTCAGAGTTAAGAAAAAAAGGGGTTGGCGTTTCCTGGATGCTCCCGCAACCTGTGGCTGTCTGTACACACCTCTTTGGTGTATTCCTGACTCGTGCGCATGCTCAGTCCTTCGGACTGTCGTTGACACGGCCCAGTTTGGGACGGGATTTTGGTCAAAGTGTGGTCCAAACGTCGGCAAATTTGGAGGTCAAAAAATATTCCGACGAACTTCAAATTTTGCATGCTCCAAACACTCTATATTGCGCACTTGTCCTAAAAAATTGACAGATTTTCGCCGGGAAATGGCAGAGAAATTTTATGGTTTAGAAAAAAAGGGGTTGGCGCATCCTGGATGCTCCCGCAACCTGTGGCTGTCTGTACACACCTCTTTGGTGTATTACTGACTCGTGCGCATGCTCAGTCCTTCGGACTGTCGTTGACACGGCCCAGTTTGGGACGGGATTTTGGTCAAAGTGTGGTCCAAACGTCGGCAAATTTGGAGGTCAAAAAATATTCCGACGAACTTCAAATTTTGCATGCTCCAAACACTCTATATTGCGCACTTGTCCTAAAAAATTGACAGACTTTCGCCGGGAAATGGCAGAGAAATTTCAGAGTTTAGAAAAAAAAGGGGTTGGCGCTTCCTGGATGCTCCCGCAACCTGTGGCTGTCTGTACACACCTCTTTGGTGTATTCCTGACTCGTGCGCATGCTCAGTCCTTCGGACTGTCGTTGACACGGCCCAGTTTGGGACGGGATTTTGGTCAAAGTGTGGTCCAAACGTCGGCAAATTTGGAGGTCAAAAAATATTCCGACGAACTTCAAATTTTGCATGCTCCAAACACTCTATATTGCGCACTTGTCCTAAAAAAATGACAGACTTTCGCCGGGAAATGGCAGAGAAATTTCAGAGTTTAGAAAAAAAAGGGGTTGGCGCTTCCTGGATGCTCCCGCAACCTGTGGCTGTCTGTACACACCTCTTTGGTGTATTCCTGACTCGTGCGCATGCTCAGTCCTTCGGACTGTCGTTGACACGGCCCAGTTTGGGACGGGATTTTGGTCAAAGTGTGGTCCAAACGTCGGCAAATTTGGAGGTCAAAAAATATTCCGACGAACTTCACATTTTGCATGCTCCAAACACTCTATATTGCGCACTTGTCCTAAAAAAATGACAGACTTTCGCCGGGAAATGGCAGAGAAATTTCAGAGTTTAGAAAAAAAAGGGGTTGGCGCTTCCTGGATGCTCCCGCAACCTGTGGCTGTCTGTACACACCTCTTTGGTGTATTCCTGACTCGTGCGCATGCTCAGTCCTTCGGACTGTCGTTGACACGGCCCAGTTTGGGACGGGATTTTGGTCAAAGTGTGGTGCAAACGTCGGCAAATTTGGAGGTCAAAAAATATTCCGACGAACTTCAAATTTTGCATGCTCCAAACACTCTATATTGCGCACTTGTCCTAAAAAATTGACAGACTTTCGCCGGGAAATGGCAGAGAAATTTCAGAGTTTAGAAAAAAAAGGGGTTGGCGCTTCCTGGATGCTCCCGCAACCTGTGGCTGTCTGTACACACCTCTTTGGTGTATTTCTGACTCGTGCGCATGCTCAGTCCTTCGGACTGTCGTTGACACGGCCCAGTTTGGGACGGGATTTTGGTCAAAGTGTGGTCCAAACGTCGGCAAATTTGGAGGTCAAAAAATATTCCGACGAACTTCAAATTTTGCATGCTCCAAACACTCTATATTGCGCACTTGTCCTAAAAAATTGACAGACTTTCGCCGGAAAATGGCAGAGAAATTTCAGAGTTTAGAAAAAAAAGGGGTTGGCGCTTCCTGGATGCTCCCGCAACCTGTGGCTGTCTGTACACACCTCTTTGGTGTATTCCTGACTCGTGCGCATGCTCAGTCCTTCGGACTGTCGTTGACACGGCCTAGTTTGGGACGGGATTTTGGTCAAAGTGTGGTCCAAACGTCGGCAAATTTGGAGGTCAAAAAATATTCCGACGAACTTCAAATTTTGCATGCTCCAAACACTCTATATTGCGCACTTGTCCTAAAAAATTGACAGACTTTCGCCGGGAAATGGCAGAGAAATTTCAGAGTTTAGAAAAAAAGGGGTTGGCGCTTCCTGGATGCTCCCGCAACCTGTGGCTGTCTGTACACACCTCTTTTGTGTATTCCTGACTCGTGCGCATGCTCAGTCCTTCGGACTGTCGTTGACACGGCCCAGTTTGGGACGGGATTTTGGTCAAAGTGTGGTCGAAACGTCGGCAAATTTGGAGGTCAAAAAATATTCCGACGAACTTCACATTTTGCATGCTCCAAACACTCTATATTGCGCACTTGTCCTAAAAAAATGACAGACTTTCGCCGGGAAATGGCAGAGAAATTTCAGAGTTTAGAAAAAAAAGGGGTTGGCGCTTCCTGGATGCTCCCGCAACCTGTGGCTGTCTGTACACACCTCTTTGGTGTATTCCTGACTCGTGCGCATGCTCAGTCCTTCGGACTGTCGTTGACACGGCCCAGTTTGGGACGGGATTTTGGTCAAAGTGTGGTCCAAACGTCGGCAAATTTGGAGGTCAAAAAATATTCCGACGAACTTCAAAGTTTGCATGCTCCAAACACTCTATATTGCGCACTTGTCCTAAAAAATTGACAGACTTTCGCCGGGAAATGGCAGAGAAATTTCAGAGTTTAGAAAAAAAAAGGGGTTGGCGCTTCCTGGATGCTCCCGCAACCTGTGGCTGTCTGTACACACCTCTTTGGTGTATTCCTGACTCGTGCGCATGCTCAGTCCTTCGGACTGTCGTTGACACGGCCCAGTTTGGGACGGGATTTTGGTCAAAGTGTGGTCCAAACGTCGGCAAATTTGGAGGTCAAAAAATATTCCGACGAACTTCAAATTTTGCATGCTCCAAACACTCTATATTGCGCACTTGTCCTAACAAATTGACAGACTTTCGCCGGGAAATGGCAGAGAAATTTCAGAGTTTAGAAAAAAAAGGGGTTGGCGCTTCCTGGATGCTCCCGCAACCTGTGGCTGTCTGTACACACCTCTTTGGTGTATTCCTGACTCGTGCGCATGCTCAGTCCTTCGGACTGTCGTTGACTAGGCCCAGTTTGGGACGGGATTTTGGTCAAAGTGTGGTCCAAACGTCGGCAAATTTGGAGGTCAAAAAATATTCCGACGAACTTCAAATTTTGCATGCTCCAAACACTCTATATTGCGCACTTGTCCTAAAAAATTGACAGACTTTCGCCGGGAAATGGCAGAGAAATTTCAGAGTTTAGAAAAAAAAAGGGGTTGGCGCATCCTGGATGCTCCCGCAACCTGTGGCTGTCTGTACACACCTCTTTTGTGTATTCCTGACTCGTGCGCATGCTCAGTCCTTCGGACTGTCGTTGACACGGCCCAGTTTGGGACGGGATTTTGGTCAAAGTGTGGTCCAAACGTCGGCAAATTTGGAGGTCAAAAAATATTCCGACGAACTTCACATTTTGCATGCTCCAAACACTCTATATTGCGCACTTGTCCTAAAAAATTGACAAACTTTCGCCGGGAAATGGCAGAGAAATTTCAGAGTTTAGAAAAAAAAGGGGTTGGCGCTTCCTGGATGCTCCCGCAACCTGTGGCTGTCTGTACACACCTCTTTGGTGTATTCCTGACTCGTGCGCATGCTCAGTCCTTTGGACTGTCGTTGACACGGCCCAGTTTGGGACGGGATTTTGGTCAAAGTGTGGTCCAAACGTCGGCAAATTTGGAGGTCAAAAAATATTCCGACGAACTTCAAATTTTGCATGCTCCAAATACTCTATATTGCGCACTTGTCCTAACAAATTGACAGACTTTCGCCGGGAAATGGCAGAGAAATTTCAGAGTTTAGAAAAAAAAGGGGTTGGCGCTTCCTGGATGCTCCCGCAACCTGTGGCTGTCTGTACACACCTCTTTGGTGCATTCCTGACTCGTGCGCATGCTCAGTCCTTCGGACTGTCGTTGACACGGCCCAGTTTGGGACGGGATTTTGGTCAAAGTGTGGTCCAAACGTCGGCAAATTTGGAGGTCAAAAATATTCCGACGAACTTCAAATTTTGCATGCTCCAAACACTCTATATTGCGCACTTGTCCTAAAAAATTGACAGATTTTCGCCGGGAAATGGCAGAGAAATTTTAGAGTTTAGAAAAAAGGGTTTGGCGCATCCTGGATGCTCCCGCAACCTGTGGCTGTCTGTACACACCTCTTTTGTGTATTCCTGACTCGTGCGCATGCTCAGTCCTTCGGACTGTCGTTGACACGGCCCCAGTTTGGGACGGGATTTTGGTCAAAGTGTGGTCCAAACGTCGGCAAATTTGGAGGTCAAAAAATATTCCGACGAACTTCACATTTTGCATGCTCCAAACACTCTATATTGCGCACTTGTCCTAAAAAATTGACAAACTTTCGCCGGGAAATGGCAGAGAAATTTCAGAGTTTAGAAAAAAAAGGGGTTGGCGCTTCCTGGATGCTCCCGCAACCTGTGGCTGTCTGTACACACCTCTTTGGTGTATTCCTGACTCGTGCGCATGCTCAGTCCTTTGGACTGTCGTTGACACGGCCCAGTTTGGGACGGGATTTTGGTCAAAGTGTGGTCCAAACGTCGGCAAATTTGGAGGTCAAAAAATATTCCGACGAACTTCAAATTTTGCATGCTCCAAACACTCTATATTGCGCACTTGTCCTAACAAATTGACAGACTTTCGCCGGGAAATGGCAGAGAAATTTAAGAGTTTAGAAAAAAAGGGGTTGGCGCTTCCTGGATGCTCCCGCAACCTGTGGCTGTCTGTACACACCTCTTTGGTGCATTCCTGACTCGTGCGCATGCTCAGTCCTTCGGACTGTCGTTGACACGGCCCAGTTTGGGACGGGATTTTGGTCAAAGTGTGGTCCAAACGTCGGCAAATTTGGAGGTCAAAAAATATTCCGACGAACTTCAAATTTTGCATGCTCCAAACACTCTATATTGCGCACTTGTCCTACAAAATTGACAGACTTTCGCCGGGAAATGGCAGAGAAATTTCAGAGTTTAGAAAAAAAAGGGGTTGGCGCTTCCTGGATGCTCCCGCAACCTGTGGCTGTCTGTACACACCTCTTTGGTGTATTCCTGACTCGTGCGCATGCTCAGTCCTTCGGACTGTCGTTGACACGGCCCAGTTTGGGACGGGATTTTGGTCAAAGTGTGGTCCAAACGTCGGCAAATTTGGAGGTCAAAAAATATTCCGACGAACTTCAAATTTTGCATGCTCCAAACACTCTATATTGCGCACTTGTCCTAACAAATTAACAGACTTTCGCCGGGAAATGGCAGAGAAATTTCAGAGTTTAGAAAAAAAAGGGGTTGGCGCTTCCTGGATGCTCCCGCAACCTGTGGCTGTCTGTACACACCTCTTTGGTGTATTCCTGACTCGTGCGCATGCTCAGTCCTTCGGACTGTCGTTGACACGGCCCAGTTTGGGACGGGATTTTGGTCAAAGTGTGGTCCAAACGTCGGCAAATTTGGAGGTCAAAAAATATTCCGACGAACTTCAAATTTTGCATGCTCCAAACACTCTATATTGCGCACTTGTCCTAAAAAATTGACAGACTTTCGCCGGGAAATGGCAGAGAAATTTCAGAGTTTAGAAAAAAAAGGGGTTGGCGTTTCCTGGATGCTCCCGCAACCTGTGGCTGTCTGTACACACCTCTTTGGTGTATTCCTGACTCGTGCGCATGCTCAGTCCTTCGGACTGTCGTTGACGCGGCCCAGTTTGGGACGGGATTTTGGTCAAAGTGTGGTCCAAACGTCGGCAAATTTGGAGGTCAAAAAATATTCCGACGAACTTCAAATTTTGCATGCTCCAAACACTCTATATTGCGCACTTGTCCTAAAAAATTGACAGACTTTCGCCGGGAAATGGCAGAGAAACTTCAGAGTTTAGAAAAAAAAAGGGGTTGGCGCTTCCTGGATGCTCCCGCAACCTGTGGCTGTCTGTACACACCTCTTTGGTGTATTCCTGACTCGTGCGCATGCTCAGTCCTTCGGACTGTCGTTGACGCGGCCCAGTTTGGGACGGGATTTTGGTCAAAGTGTGGTCCAAACGTCGGCAAATTTGGAGGTCAAAAAATATTCCGACGAACTTCAAATTTTGCATGCTCCAAACACTCTATATTGCGCACTTGTCCTAAAAAATTGACAGACTTTCGCCGGGAAATGGCAGATAAATTTCAGAGTTTAGAAACAAAAAGGGGTTGGCGCTTCCTGGATGCTCCCGCAACCTGTGGCTGTCTGTACACACCTTTTTGGTGTATTCCTGACTCGTGCGCATGCTCAGTCCTTCGGACTGTCGTTGACACGGCCCAGTTTGGGACGGGATTTTGGTCAAAGTGTGGTCCAAACGTCGGCAAATTTGGAGGTCAAAAAATATTCCGACGAACTTCAAATTTTGCATGCTCCAAACACTCTATATTGCGCACTTGTCCTAAAAAATTGACAGACTTTCGCCGGGAAATGGCAGAGAAATTTCAAAGTTTAGAAAAAAAAGGGGTTGGCGCTTCCTGGATGCTCCCGCAACCTGTAGCTGTCTGTACACACCTCTTTGGTGTATTCCTGACTCGTGCGCATGCTCAGTCCTTCGGACTGTCGTTGACACGGCCCAGTTTGGGACGGGATTTTGGTCAAAGTGTGGTCCAAACGTCGGCAAATTTGGAGGTCAAAAAATATTCCGACGAACTTCAAATTTTGCATGCTCCAAACACTCTATATTGCGCACTTGTCCTAAAAAGTTGACAGACTTTCGCCGGGAAATGGCAGAGAAATTTCAGAGTTTAGAAAAAAAAGGGGTTGGCGCTTCCTGGATGCTCCCGCAACCTGTGGCTGTCTGTACACACCTCTTTGGTGTATTCCTGACTCGTGCGCATGCTCAGTCCTTCGGACTGTCGTTGACACGGCCCAGTTTGGGACGGGATTTTGGTCAAAGTGTGGTCCAAACGTCGGCAAATTTGGAGGTCAACAAATATTCCGACGAACTTCAAATTGTGCATGCTCCAAACACTCTATATTGCGCACTTGTCCTAAAAAATTGACAGACTTTCGCCCGGAAATGGCAGAGAAATTTCAGAGTTTAGAAAAAAAAGGGGTTGGCGCTTCCTGGATGCTCCCGCAACCTGTGGCTGTCTGTACACACCTCTTTGGTGTATTCCTGACTCGTGCGCATGCTCAGTCCTTCGGACTGTCGTTGACACGGCCCAGTTTGGGACGGGATTTTGGTCAAAGTGTGGTCCAAACGTCGGCAAATTTGGAGGTCAAAAAATATTCCGACGAACTTCAAATTTTGCATGCTCCAAACACTCTATATTGCGCACTTGTCCTAAAAAATTTACATACTTTCGCCGGGAAATGGCAGAGAAATTTCAGAGTTTAGAAAAAAAGGGGTTGGCGCTTCCTGGATGCTCCCGCAACCTGTGGCTGTCTGTACACACCTCTTTGGTGTATTCCTGACTCGTGCGCATGCTCAGTCCTTCGGACTGTCGTTGACACGGCCCAGTTTGGGACGGGATTTTGGTCAAAGTGTGGTCCAAACGTCGGCAAATTTGGAGGTCAACAAATATTCCGACGAACTTCAAATTTTGCATGCTCCAAACACTCTATATTGCGCACTTGTCCTAAAAAATTGACAGACTTTCGCCGGGAAATGGCAGAGAAATTTCAGAGTTTAGAAAAAAAGGGGTTGGCGCTTCCTGGATGCTCCCGCAACCTGTGGCTGTCTGTACACACCTCTTTGGTGTATTCCTGACTCGTGCGCATGCTCAGTCCTTCGGACTGTCGTTGACACGGCCCAGTTTGGGACGGGATTTTGGTCAAAGTGTGGTCCAAACGTCGGCAAATTTGGAGGTCAACAAATATTCCGACGAACTTCAAATTTTGCATGCTTCAAACACTCTATATTGTGCACTTGTCCTAAAAAATTGACAGACTTTCGCCGGGAAATGGCAGAGAAATTTCAGAGTTTAGAAACAAAAGGGGTTGGCGCTTCCTGGATGCTCCCGCAACCTGTGGCTGTCTGTACACACCTCTTTGGTGTATTCCTGACTCGTGCGCATGCTCAGTCCTTCGGACTGTCGTTGACACGGCCCAGTTTGGGACGGGATTTTGGTCAAAGTGTGGTCCAAACGTCGGCAAATTTGGAGGTCAAAAAATATTCCGACGAACTTCAAATTTTGCATGCTCCAAACACTCTAGATTGCGCACTTGTCCTAAAAAATTGACAGACTTTCGCCGGGAAATGGCAGAGAAATTTCAGAGTTTAGAAAAAAAAAGGGATTGGCGCTTCCTGGATGCTCCCGCAACCTGTGGCTGTCTGTACACACCTCTTTGGTGTATTCCTGACGCGTGCGCATGCTCAGTCCTTCGGACTGTCGTTGACACGGCCCAGTTTGGGACGGGATTTTGGTCAAAGTGTGGTCCAAACGTCGGCAAATTTGGAGGTCAAAAAATATTCCGACGAACTTCAAATTTTGCATGCTCCAAACACTCTATATTGCGCACTTGTCCTAAAAAATTGACAGACTTTCGCCGGGAAATGGCAGAGAAATTTCAGAGTTTAGAAAAAAAGGGGTTGGCGCTTCCTGGATGCTCCCGCAACCTGTGGCTGTCTGTACACACCTCTTTGGTGTATTCCTGACTCGTGCGCATGCTCAGTCCTTCGGACTGTCGTTGACACGGCCCAGTTTTGGACGGGATTTTGGTCAAAGTGTGGTCCAAACGTCGGCAAATTTGGAGGTCAACAAATATTCCGACGAACTTCAAATTTTGCATGCTCCAAACACTCTATATTGCGCACTTGTCCTAAAAAATTGACAGACTTTCGCCGGGAAATGGCAGAGAAATTTCAGAGTTTAGAAAAAAAGGGGTTGGCGCTTCCTGGATGCTCCCGCAACCTGTGGCTGTCTGTACACACCTCTTTGGTGTATTCCTGACTCGTGCGCATGCTCAGTCCTTCGGACTGTCGTTGACACGGCCCAGTTTTGGACGGGATTTTGGTCAAAGTGTGGTCCAAACGTCGGCAAATTTGGAGGTCAACAAATATTCCGACGAACTTCAAATTTTGCATGCTCCAAACACTCTATATTGCGCACTTGTCCTAAAAAATTGACAGACTTTCGCCGGGAAATGGCAGAGAAATTTCAGAGTTTAGAAAAAAAGGGGTTGGCGCTTCCTGGATGCTCCCGCAACCTGTGGCTGTCTGTACACACCTCTTTGGTGTATTCCTGACTCGTGCGCATGCTCAGTCCTTCGGACTGTCGTTGACACGGCCCAGTTTGGGACGGGATTTTGGTCAAAGTGTGGTCCAAACGTCGGCAAATTTGGAGGTCAACAAATATTCCGACGAACTTCAAATTTTGCATGCTCCAAACACTCTATATTGCGCACTTGTCCTAAAAAATTGACAGACTTTCGCCGGGAAATGGCAGAGAAATTTCAGAGTTTAGAAATAAAAGAGGTTGGCGCTTCCTGGATGCTCCCGCAACCTGTGGCTGTCTGTACACACCTCTTTGGTGTATTCCTGACTCGTGCGCATGCTCAGTCCTTCGGACTGTCGTTGACACGGCCCAGTTTGGGACGGGATTTTGGTCAAAGTGTGGTCCAAACGTCGGCAAATTTGGAGGTCAAAAAATATTCCGACGAACTTCAAATTTTGCATGCTCCAAACACTCTATATTGCGCACTTGTCCTAAAAAATTGACAGACTTTCGCCGGGAAATGGCAGAGAAATTTCAGAGTTTAGAAAAAAAGGGGTTGGCGCTTCCTGGATGCTCCCGCAACCTGTGGCTGTCTGTACACACCTCTTTGGTGTATTCCTGACTCGTGCGCATGCTCAGTCCTTCGGACTGTCGTTGACACGGCCCAGTTTGGGACGGGATTTTGGTCAAAGTGTGGTCCAAACGTCGGCAAATTTGGAGGTCAACAAATATTCCGACGAACTTCAAATTTTGCATGCTCCAAACACTCTATATTGCGCACTTGTCCTAAAAAAATGACAGACTTTCGCCGGGAAATGGCAGAGAAATTTCAGAGTTTAGAAAAAAAAGGGGTTGGCGCTTCCTGGATGCTCCCGCAACCTGTGGCTGTCTGTACACACCTCTTTGGTGTATTCCTGACTCGTGCGCATGCTCAGTCCTTCGGACTGTCGTTGACACGGCCCAGTTTGGGACGGGATTTTGGTCAAAGTGTGGTCCAAACGTCGGCAAATTTTGAGGTCAAAAAATATTCCGACGAACTTCAAATGTTGCATGCTCCAAACACTCTATATTGCGCACTTGTCCTAAAAAATTGACAGACTTTCGCCGGGAAATGGCAGAGAAATTTCAGAGTTTAGAAAAAAAAGGGGTTGGCGCTTCCTGGATGCTCCCGCAACCTGTGGCTGTCTGTACACACCTCTTTGGTGTATTCCTGACTCGTGCGCATGCTCAGTCCTTCGGACTGTCGTTGACACGGCCCAGTTTGGAACGGGATTTTGGTCAAAGTGTGGTCCAAACGTCGGCAAATTTGGAGGACAACAAATATTCCGACGAACTTCAAATTTTGCATGCTCCAAACACTCTATATTGCGCACTTGTCCTACAAAATTGACAGACTTTCGCCGGGAAATGGCAGAGAAATTTCAGAGTTTAGATAAAAAAGGGGTTGGCGCTTCCTGGATGCTCCCGCAACCTGTGGCTGTCTGTACACACCTCTTTGGTGTATTCCTGACTCGTGCGCATGCTCAGTCCTTCGGACTGTCGTTGACACGGCCCAGTTTGGGACGGGATTTTGGTCAAAGTGTGGTCCAAACGTCGACAAATTTGGAGGTCAACAATTTTTTCGACGAACTTCAAATTTTGCATGCTCCAAACACTCTATATTGCGCACTTGTCCTAAAAAATTGACAGACTTTCGCATGGAAATGGCAGAGAAATTTCAGAGTTTAGAAAAAAAAAGGGGTTGGCGCTTCCTGGATGCTCCCGCAACCTGTGGCTGTCTGTACACACCTCTTTGGTGTATTCCTGACTCGTGCGCATGCTCAGTCCTTCGGACTGTCGTTGACACGGCCCAGTTTGGGACGGGATTTTGGTCAAAGTGTGGTCCAAACGTCGGCAAATGTGGAGGTCAAAAAATATTCCGACGAACTTCAAATTTTGCATGCTCCAAACACTCTATATTGTGCACTTGTCCTAAAAAATTGACAGACTTTCTCCGGGAAATGGCAGAGAAATTTCAGAGTTTAGAAAAAAAGGGGTTGGCGCTTCCTGGATGCTCCCGCAACCTGTGGCTGTCTGTACACACCTCTTTGGTGTATTCCTGACTCGTGCGCATGCTCAGTCCTTCGGACTGTCGTTGACACGGCCCAGTTTGGGACGGGATTTTGGTCAAAGTGTGGTCCAAACGTCGGCAAATTTGGAGGTCAAAAAATATTCCGACGAACTTCAAATTTTGCATGCTCCAAACACTCTATATTGCGCACTTGTCCTAAAAAATTGACAGACTTTCGCCGGGAAATGGCAGAGAAATTTCAGAGTTTAGAAAAAAAAGGGGTTGGCGCTTCCTGGATGCTCCCGCAACCTGTGGCTGTCTGTACACACCTCTTTGGTGTATTCCTGACTCGTGCGCATGCTCAGTCCTTCGGACTGTCGTTGACACGGCCCAGTTTGGGACGGGATTTTGGTCAAAGTGTGGTCCAAACGTGGGCAAATTTGGAGGTCAAAAAATATTCCGACGAACTTCAAATTTTGCATGCTCCAAACACTCTATATTGCGCACTTGTCCTAAAAAATTGACAGACTTTCGCCGGGAAATGGCAGAGAAATTTCAGAGTTTAGAAAAAAAGGGGTTGGCGCTTCCTGGATGCTCCCGCAACCTGTGGCTGTCTGTACACACCTCTTTGGTGTATTCCTGACTCGTGCGCATGCTCAGTCCTTCGGACTGTCGTTGACACGGCCCAGTTTGGGACGGGATTTTGGTCAAAGTGTGGTCCAAACGTCGGCAAATTTGGAGGTCAACAAATATTCCGACGAACTTCAAATTTTGCATGCTCCAAACACTCTATATTGCGCACTTGTCCTAAAAAAATGACAGACTTTCGCCGGGAAATGGCAGAGAAATTTCAGAGTTTAGAAAAAAAAGGGGTTGGCGCTTCCTGGATGCTCCCGCAACCTGTGGCTGTCTGTACACACCTCTTTGGTGTATTCCTGACTCGTGCGCATGCTCAGTCCTTCGGACTGTCGTTGACACGGCCCAGTTTGGGACGGGATTTTGGTCAAAGTGTGGTCCAAACGTCGGCAAATTTTGAGGTCAAAAAATATTCCGACGAACTTCAAATTTTGCATGCTCCAAACACTCTATATTGCGCACTTGTCCTAGAAAATTGACAGACTTTCGCCGGGAAATGGCAGAGAAATTTCAGAGTTTAGATAAAAAGGGGTTAGCGCTTCCTGGATGCTCCCGCAACCTGTGGCTGTCTGTACACACCTCTTTGGTGTATTCCTGACTCGTGCGCATGCTCAGTCCTTCGGACTGTCGTTGACACGGCCCAGTTTGGGACGGGATTTTGGTCAAAGTGTGGTCCAAACGTCGGCAAATTTGGAGGTCAACAAATATTCCGACGAACTTCAAATTTTGCATGCTCCAAACACTCTATATTGCGCACTTGTCCTAAAAAATTGATAGACTTTCGCCGGGAAATGGCAGAGAAATTTCAGAGTTTAGAAAAAAAGGGGTTGGCGCTTCCTGGATGCTCCCGCAACCTGTGGCTGTCTGTACACACCTCTTTGGTGTATTCCTGACTTGTGCGCATGCTCAGTCCTTCGGACTGTCGTTGACACGGCCCAGTTTGGGACGGGATTTTGGTCAAAGTGTGGTCCAAACGTCGGCAAATTTGGAGGTCAACAAATATTCCGTCGAACTTCAAATTTTGCATGCTCCAAACACTCTATATTGCGCACTTGTCCTAAAAAAATGACAGACTTTCGCCGGGAAATGGCAGAGAAATTTCAGAGTTTAGAAAAAAAGGGGTTAGCGCTTCCTGGATGCTCCCGCAACCTGTGGCTGTCTGTACACAACTCTTTGGTGTATTCCTGACTCGTGCGCATGCTCAGTCCTTCGGACTGTCGTTGACACGGCCCAGTTTGGGACGGGATTTTGGTCAAAGTGTGGTCCAAACGTCGGCAAATTTGGAGGTCAACAAATATTCCGACGAACTTCAAATTTTGCATGCTCCAAACACTCTATATTGCGCACTTGTCCTAAAAAATTGACAGACTTTCGCCGGGAAATGGCAGAGAAATTTCAGAGTTTAGAAACAAAAGGGGTTGGCGCTTCCTGGATGCTCCCGCAACCTGTGGATGTCTGTACACACCTCTTTGGTGTATTCCTGACTCGTGCGCATGCTCAGTCCTTCGGACTGTCGTTGACACGGCCCAGTTTGGGACGGGATTTTGGTCAAAGTGTGGTCCAAACTTCGGCAAATTTGGAGGTCAACAAATATTCCGACGAACTTCAAATTTTGCATGCTCCAAACACTCTATATTGCGCACTTGTCCTAAAAAATTGACAGACTTTCGCCGGGAAATGGCAGAGAAATTTCAGAGTTTAGAAAAAAAAGGGGTTGGCGCTTCCTGGATGCTCCTGCAACCTGTGGCTGTCTGTACACACCTCTTTGGTGTATTCCTGACTCGTGCGCATGCTCAGTCCTTCGGACTGTCGTTGACACGGCCCAGTTTGGGACGGGATTTTTGTCAAAGTGTGGTCCAAACGTCGGCAAATTTGGAGGTCAAAAAATATTCCGACGAACTTCAAATTTTGCATGCTCCAAACACTCTATATTGCGCACTTGTCCTAAAAAATTGACAGACTTTCGCCGGGAAATGGCAGAGAAATTTCAGAGTTTAGAAAAAAAAGGGGTTGGCGCTTCCTGGATGCTCCCGCAACCTGTGGCTGTCTGTACACACCTCTTTGGTGTATTCCTGACTCGTGCGCATGCTCAGTCCTTCGGACTGTCGTTGACACGGCCCAGTTTGGGACGGGATTTTGGTCAAAGTGTGGTCCAAACGTCGGCAAATTTGGAGGTCAACAAATATTCCGACGAACTTCAAATTTTGCATGCTCCAAACACTCTATATTGCGCACTTGTCCTAAAAAATTGACAGACTTTCGCCGGGAAATGGCAGAGAAATTTCAGAGTTTAGAAAAAAAAGGGGTTGGCGCTTCCTGGATGCTCCCGCAACCTGTGGCTGTCTGTACACACCTCTTTGGTGTATTCCTGACTCGTGCGCATGCTCAGTCCTTCGGACTGTCGTTGACACGGCCCAGTTTGGGACGGGATTTTGGTCAAAGTGTGGTCCAAACGTCGGCAAATTTGGAGGTCAACAAATATTCCGACGAACTTCAAATTTTGCATGCTCCAAACACTCTATATTGCGCACTTGTCCTAAAAAATTGACAGACTTTCGCATGGAAATGGCAGAGAAATTTCAGAGTTTAGAAAAAAAAGGGGTTGGCGCTTCCTGGATGCTCCCGCAACCTGTGGCTGTCTGTACACACCTCTTTGGTGTATTCCTGACTCGTGCGCATGCTCAGTCCTTCGGACTGTCGTTGACACGGCCCAGTTTGGGACGGGATTTTGGTCAAAGTGTGGTCCAAACGTCGGCAAATTTGGAGGTCAAAAAATATTCCGACGAACTTCAAATTTTGCATGCTCCAAACACTCTATATTGTGCACTTGTCCTAAAAAATTGACAGACTTTCTCCTGGAAATGGCAGAGAAATTTCAGAGTTTAGAAAAAAAGGGGTTGGCGCTTCCTGGATGCTCCCGCAACCTGTGGCTGTCTGTACACACCTCTTTGGTGTATTCCTGACTCGTGCGCATGCTCAGTCCTTCGGACTGTCGTTGACACGGCCCAGTTTGGGACGGGATTTTGGTCAAAGTGTGGTCCAAACGTCGGCAAATTTGGAGGTCAAAAAATATTCCGACGAACTTCAAATTTTGCATGCTCCAAACACTCTATATTGCGCACTTGTCCTAAAAAATTGACAGACTTTCGCCGGGAAATGGCAGAGAAATTTCAGAGTTTAGAAAAAAAAGGGGTTGGCGCTTCCTGGATGCTCCCGCAACCTGTGGCTGTCTGTACACACCTCTTTGGTGTATTCCTGACTCGTGCGCATGCTCAGTCCTTCGGACTGTCGTTGACACGGCCCAGTTTGGGACGGGATTTTGGTCAAAGTGTGGTCCAAACGTCGGCAAATTTGGAGGTCAAAACATTTTCCGACGAACTTCAAATTTGGCATGCTCCAAACACTCTATATTGCGCACTTGTCCTAAAAAATTGACAGACTTTCTCCTGGAAATGGCAGAGAAATTTCAGAGTTTAGAAAAAAAAGGGGTTGGCGCTTCCTGGATGCTCCCGCAACCTGTGGCTGTCTGCACACACCTCTTTGGTGTATTCCTGACTCGTGCGCATGCTCAGTCCTTCGGACTGTCGTTGACACGGCCCAGTTTGGGACGGGATTTTGGTCAAAGTGTGGTCCAAACGTCGGCAAATTTGGAGGTCAAAAAATATTCCGACGAACTTCAAATTTTGCATGCTCCAAACACTCTATATTGCGCACTTGTCCTAAAAAATTGACAGACTTTCGCCGGGAAATGGCAGAGAAATTTCAGAGTTTAGAAAAAAAGGGGTTGGCGCTTCCTGGATGCTCCCGCAACCTGTGGCTGTCTGCACACACCTCTTTGGTGTATTCCTGACTCGTGCGCATGCTCAGTCCTTCGGACTGTCGTTGACACGGCCCAGTTTGGGACGGGATTTTGGTCAAAGTGTGGTCCAAACGTCGGCAAATTTGGAGGTCAAAAAATATTCCGAGGAACTTCAAATTTTGCATGCTCCAAACACTCTATATTGCGCACTTGTCCTAAAAAATTGACAGACTTTCGCCGGGAAATGGCAGAGAAATTTCAGAGTTTAGAAAAAAAAGGGTTTGGCGCTTCCTGGATGCTCCCGCAACCTGTGGCTGTCTGTACACACCTCTTTGGTGTATTTCTGACTCGTGCGCATGCTCAGTCCTTCGGACTGTCGTTGACACGGCCCAGTTTGGGACGGGATTTTGGTCAAAGTGTGGTCCAAACGTCGGCAAATTTGGAGGTCAAAAAATTTTCCGACGAACTTCAAATTTTGCATGCTCCAAACACTCTATATTGCGCACTTGTCCTAAAAAATTGACAGACTTTCGCATGGAAATGGCAGAGGAATTTCAGAGTTTAGAAAAAAAAGGGGTTGGCGCTTCCTGGATGCTCCCGCAACCTGTGGCTGTCTGTACACACCTCTTTGGTGTATTCCTGACTCGTGCGCATGCTCAGTCCTTTGGACTGTCGTTGACACGGCCCAGTTTGGGACGGGATTTTGGTCAAAGTGTGGTCCAAACGTCGGCAAATTTGGAGGTCAAAAAATATTCCGACGAACTTCAAATTTTGCATGCTCCAAACACTCTATATTGCGCACTTGTCCTAAAAAATTGACAGACTTTCGCCGGGAAATGGCAGAGAAATTTCAGAGTTTAGAAAAAAAAGGGGTTGGCGCTTCCTGGATGCTCCCGCAACCTGTGGCTGTCTGTACACACCTCTTTGGTGTATTCCTGACTCGTGCGCATGCTCAGTCCTTCGGACTGTCGTTGACACGGCCCAGTTTGGGACGGGATTTTGGTCAAAGTGTGGTCCAAACGTCGGCAAATTTGGAGGTCAAAAAATATTCCGACGAACTTCAAATTTTGCATGCTCCAAACACTCTATATTGCGCACTTGTCCTAAAAAATTGACAGACTTTCGCCGGGAAATGGCAGAGAAATTTCAGAGTTTAGAAAAAAAAGGGGTTGGCGCTCCCTGGATGCTCCAGCAACCTGTGGCTGTCTGTACACACCTCTATGGTGTATTCCTGACTCGTGCGCATGCTCAGTCCTTCGGACTGTCGTTGACACGGCCCAGTTTGGGACGGGATTTTGGTCAAAGTGTGGTCCAAACGTCGGCAAATTTGGAGGTCAAAAAATATTCCGACGAACTTCAAATTTTGCATGCTCCAAACACTCTATATTGCGCACTTGTCCTAAAAAATTGAAAGACTTTCGCCGGGAAATGGCAGAGAAATTTCAGTGTTTAGAAAAAAAAGGGGTTGGCGCTTCCTGGATGCTCCCGCAACCTGTGGCTGTCTGTACACACCTCTTTGGTGTATTCCTGACTCGTGCGCATGCTCAGTCCTTCGGACTGTCGTTGACACGGCCCAGTTTGGGACAGGATTTTGGTCAAAGTGTGGTCCAAACGTCGGCAAATTTGGAGGTCAAAAAATATTCCGACGAACTTCAAATTTTGCATGCTCCAAACACTCTATATTGCGCACTTGTCCTAAAAAATTGACAGACTTTCGCCGGGAAATGGCAGAGAAATTTCAGAGTTTAGAAAAAAAAGGGGTTGGCGCTTCCTGGATGCTCCCGCGACCTGTGGCTGTCTGTACACACCTCTTTGGTGTATTTCTGACTCGTGCGCATGCTCAGTTCTTCGGACTGTCGTTGACACGGCCCAGTTTGGAACGGGATTTTGGTCAAAGTGTGGTCCAAACGTCGGCAAATTTGGAGGTCAAAAAATATTCCGACGAACTTCAAATTTTGCATGCTCCAAACACTCTATATTGCGCACTTGTCCTAAAAAAATTGACAGACTTTCGCCGGGAAATGGCAGAGAAATTTCAGAGTTTAGAAAAAAAAGGGGTTGGCGCTTCCTGGATGCTCCCGCAACCTGTGGCTGTCTGTACACACCTCTTTGGTGTATTCCTGACTCGTGCGCATGCTCAGTCCTTCGGACTGTCGTTGACACGGCCCAGTTTGGGACGGGATTTTGGTCAAAGTGTGGTCCAAACGTCGGCAAATTTGGAGGTCAAAAAATATTCCGACGAACTTAAAATTTTGCATGCTCCAAACACTCTATATTGCGCACTTGTCCTAAAAAATTGACAGACTTTCGCCGGGAAATGGCAGAGAAATTTCAGAGTTTAGAAAAAAAGGGGGTTGGCGCTTCCTGGATGCTCCCGCAACCTGTGGCTGTCTGTACACACCTCTTTGGTGTATTCCTGACTCGTGCGCATGCTCAGTCCTTCGGACTGTCGTTGACACGGCCCAGTTTGGGACGGGATTTTGGTCAAAGTGTGGTCCAAACGTCGGCAAATTTGGAGGTCAAAAAATATTCCGACGAACTTCAAATTTTGCATGCTCCAAACACTCTATATTGCGCACTTGTCCTAAAAAATTGACAGACTTTCGCCGGGAAATGGCAGAGAAATTTCAGAGTTTAGAAAAAAAAGGGGTTGGCGCTTCTTGGATGCTCCCGCAACCTGTGGCTGTCTGTACACACCTCTTTGGTGTATTCCTGACTCGTGCGCATGCTCAGTCCTTCGGACTGTCGTTGACACGGCCCAGTTTGGGACGGGATTTTGGTCAAAGTGTGGTCCAAATGTCGGCAAATTTGGAGTTCAAAAAATATTCCAACGAACTTCAAATTTTGCATGCTCCAAACACTCTATATTGCGCACTTGTCCTAAAAAATTGACAGACTTTCGCCGGGAAATGGCAGAGAAATTTCAGAGTTTAGAAAAAAAGGGGTTGGCGCTTCCTGGATGCTCGCGCGACCTGTGGCTGTCTGTACACACCTCTTTGGTGTATTTCTGACTCGTGCGCATGCTCAGTTCTTCGGACTGTCGTTGACACGGCCCAGTTTGGAACGGGATTTTGGTCAAAGTGTGGTCCAAACGTCGGCAAATTTGGAGGTTAAAAAATATTCCGACGAACTTCAAATTTTGCATGCTCCAAACACTCTATATTGCGCACTTGTCCTCAAAAATTGACAGACTTTCGCCGGGAAATGGCAGAGAAATTTCAGAGTTTAGAAGAAAAAAAAGGGGTTGGCGCTTCCTGGATGCTCCCGCAACCTGTGGCTGTCTGTACACACCTCTTTGGTGTATTCCTGACTCGTGCGCATGCTCAGTCCTTCGGACTGTCGTTGACACGGCCCAGTTTGGGACGGGATTTTGGTCAAAGTGTGGTCCAAACGTCGGCAAATTTGGAGGTCAAAAAATATTCCGACGAACTTCAAATTTTGCATGCTCCAAACACTCTATATTGCGCACTTGTCCTAAAAAATTGACAGACTTTCGCCGGGAAATGGCAGAGAAATTTCAGAGTTTAGAAAAAAAAGAGGTTGGCGCTTCCTGGATGCTCCCGCAACCTGTGGCTGTCTGTACACACCTCTTTGATGTATTCCTGACTCGTGCGCATGCTCAGTCCTTCGGACTGTCGTTGACACGGCCCAGTTTGGGACGGGATTTTGGTCAAAGTGTGGTCCAAACGTCGGCAAATTTGGAGGTCAAAAAATATTCCGACGAACTTCAAATTTTGCATGCTCCAAACACTCTATATTGCGCACTTGTCCTAAAAAATTGACAGACTTTCGCCGGGAAATGGCAGAGAAATTTCAGAGTTTAGAAAAAAAGGGGGTTGGCGCTTCCTGGATGCTCCCGCAACCTGTGGCTGTCTGTACACACCTCTTTGGTGTATTCCTGACTCGTGCGCATGCTCAGTCCTTCGGACTGTCGTTGACACGGCCCAGTTTGGGACGGGATTTTGGTCAAAGTGTGGTCCAAACGTCGGCAAATTTGGAGGTCAACAAATATTCCGACGAACTTCAAATTTTGCATGCTCCAAACACTCTATATTGCGCACTTGTCCTAAAAAATTGACAGACTTTCGCCGGGAAATGGCAGAGAAATTTCAGAGTTTAGAAAAAAAAGGGGTTGGCGCTTCCTGGATGCTCCCGCAACCTGTGGCTGTCTGTACACACCTCTTTGGTGTATTCCTGACTCGTGCGCATGCTCAGTCCTTCGGACTGTCGTTGACACGGCCCAGTTTGGGACGGGATTTTGGTCAAAGTGTGGTCCAAACGTCGGCAAATTTGGAGGTCAACAAATATTCCGACGAACTTCAAATTTTGCATGCTCCAAACACTCTATATTGCGCACTTGTCCTAAAAAATTGACAGACTTTCGCATGGAAATGGCAGAGAAATTTCAGAGTTTAGAAAAAAAAGGGGTTGGCGCTTCCTGGATGCTCCCGCAACCTGTGGCTGTCTGTACACACCTCTTTGGTGTATTCCTGACTCGTGCGCATGCTCAGTCCTTCGGACTGTCGTTGACACGGCCCAGTTTGGGACGGGATTTTGGTCAAAGTGTGGTCCAAACGTCGGCAAATTTGGAGGTCAAAAAATATTCCGACGAACTTCAAATTTTGCATGCTCCAAACACTCTATATTGTGCACTTGTCCTAAAAAATTGACAGACTTTCTCCTGGAAATGGCAGAGAAATTTCAGAGTTTAGAAAAAAAGGGGTTGGCGCTTCCTGGATGCTCCCGCAACCTGTGGCTGTCTGTACACACCTCTTTGGTGTATTCCTGACTCGTGCGCATGCTCAGTCCTTCGGACTGTCGTTGACACGGCCCAGTTTGGGACGGGATTTTGGTCAAAGTGTGGTCCAAACGTCGGCAAATTTGGAGGTCAAAAAATATTCCGACGAACTTCAAATTTTGCATGCTCCAAACACTCTATATTGCGCACTTGTCCTAAAAAATTGACAGACTTTCGCCGGGAAATGGCAGAGAAATTTCAGAGTTTAGAAAAAAAAGGGGTTGGCGCTTCCTGGATGCTCCCGCAACCTGTGGCTGTCTGTACACACCTCTTTGGTGTATTCCTGACTCGTGCGCATGCTCAGTCCTTCGGACTGTCGTTGACACGGCCCAGTTTGGGACGGGATTTTGGTCAAAGTGTGGTCCAAACGTCGGCAAATTTGGAGGTCAAAACATTTTCCGACGAACTTCAAATTTGGCATGCTCCAAACACTCTATATTGCGCACTTGTCCTAAAAAATTGACAGACTTTCTCCGGGAAATGGCAGAGAAATTTCAGAGTTTAGAAAAAAAAGGGGTTGGCGCTTCCTGGATGCTCCCGCAACCTGTGGCTGTCTGCACACACCTCTTTGGTGTATTCCTGACTCGTGCGCATGCTCAGTCCTTCGGACTGTCGTTGACACGGCCCAGTTTGGGACGGGATTTTGGTCAAAGTGTGGTCCAAACGTCGGCAAATTTGGAGGTCAAAAAATATTCCGACGAACTTCAAATTTTGCATGCTCCAAACACTCTATATTGCGCACTTGTCCTAAAAAATTGACAGACTTTCGCCGGGAAATGGCAGAGAAATTTCAGAGTTTAGAAAAAAAGGGGTTGGCGCTTCCTGGATGCTCCCGCAACCTGTGGCTGTCTGCACACACCTCTTTGGTGTATTCCTGACTCGTGCGCATGCTCAGTCCTTCGGACTGTCGTTGACACGGCCCAGTTTGGGACGGGATTTTGGTCAAAGTGTGGTCCAAACGTCGGCAAATTTGGAGGTCAAAAAATATTCCGAGAACTTCAAATTTTGCATGCTCCAAACACTCTATATTGCGCACTTGTCCTAAAAAATTGACAGACTTTCGCCGGGAAATGGCAGAGAAATTTCAGAGTTTAGAAAAAAAAGGGTTTGGCGCTTCCTGGATGCTCCCGCAACCTGTGGCTGTCTGTACACACCTCTTTGGTGTATTTCTGACTCGTGCGCATGCTCAGTCCTTCGGACTGTCGTTGACACGGCCCAGTTTGGGACGGGATTTTGGTCAAAGTGTGGTCCAAACGTCGGCAAATTTGGAGGTCAAAAAATTTTCCGACGAACTTCAAATTTTGCATGCTCCAAACACTCTATATTGCGCACTTGTCCTAAAAAATTGACAGACTTTCGCATGGAAATGGCAGAGGAATTTCAGAGTTTAGAAAAAAAAGGGGTTGGCGCTTCCTGGATGCTCCCGCAACCTGTGGCTGTCTGTACACACCTCTTTGGTGTATTCCTGACTCGTGCGCATGCTCAGTCCTTTGGACTGTCGTTGACACGGCCCAGTTTGGGACGGGATTTTGGTCAAAGTGTGGTCCAAACGTCGGCAAATTTGGAGGTCAAAAAATATTCCGACGAACTTCAAATTTTGCATGCTCCAAACACTCTATATTGCGCACTTGTCCTAAAAAATTGACAGACTTTCGCCGGGAAATGGCAGAGAAATTTCAGAGTTTAGAAAAAAAAGGGGTTGGCGCTTCCTGGATGCTCCCGCAACCTGTGGCTGTCTGTACACACCTCTTTGGTGTATTCCTGACTCGTGCGCATGCTCAGTCCTTCGGACTGTCGTTGACACGGCCCAGTTTGGGACGGATTTTGGTCAAAGTGTGGTCCAAACGTCGGCAAATTTGGAGGTCAAAAAATATTCCGACGAACTTCAAATTTTGCATGCTCCAAACACTCTATATTGCGCACTTGTCCTAAAAAATTGACAGACTTTCGCCGGGAAATGGCAGAGAAATTTCAGAGTTTAGAAAAAAAAGGGGTTGGCGCTCCCTGGATGCTCCAGCAACCTGTGGCTGTCTGTACACACCTCTATGGTGTATTCCTGACTCGTGCGCATGCTCAGTCCTTCGGACTGTCGTTGACACGGCCCAGTTTGGGGACGGGATTTTGGTCAAAGTGTGGTCCAAACGTCGGCAAATTTGGAGGTCAAAAAATATTCCGACGAACTTCAAATTTTGCATGCTCCAAACACTCTATATTGCGCACTTGTCCTAAAAAATTGAAAGACTTTCGCCGGGAAATGGCAGAGAAATTTCAGTGTTTAGAAAAAAAAGGGGTTGGCGCTTCCTGGATGCTCCCGCAACCTGTGGCTGTCTGTACACACCTCTTTGGTGTATTCCTGACTCGTGCGCATGCTCAGTCCTTCGGACTGTCGTTGACACGGCCCAGTTTGGGACAGGATTTTGGTCAAAGTGTGGTCCAAACGTCGGCAAATTTGGAGGTCAAAAAATATTCCGACGAACTTCAAATTTTGCATGCTCCAAACACTCTATATTGCGCACTTGTCCTAAAAAATTGACAGACTTTCGCCGGGAAATGGCAGAGAAATTTCAGAGTTTAGAAAAAAAAGGGGTTGGCGCTTCCTGGATGCTCCGCGACCTGTGGCTGTCTGTACACACCTCTTTGGTGTATTTCTGACTCGTGCGCATGCTCAGTTCTTCGGACTGTCGTTGACACGGCCCAGTTTTGGAACGGGATTTTGGTCAAAGTGTGGTCCAAACGTCGGCAAATTTGGAGGTCAAAAAATATTCCGACGAACTTCAAATTTTGCATGCTCCAAACACTCTATATTGCGCACTTGTCCTAAAAAAATTGACAGACTTTCGCCGGGAAATGGCAGAGAAATTTCAGAGTTTAGAAAAAAAAGGGGTTGGCGCTTCCTGGATGCTCCCGCAACCTGTGGCTGTCTGTACACACCTCTTTGGTGTATTCCTGACTCGTGCGCATGCTCAGTCCTTCGGACTGTCGTTGACACGGCCCAGTTTGGGACGGGATTTTGGTCAAAGTGTGGTCCAAACGTCGGCAAATTTGGAGGTCAAAAAATATTCCGACGAACTTAAAATTTTGCATGCTCCAAACACTCTATATTGCGCACTTGTCCTAAAAAATTGACAGACTTTCGCCGGGAAATGGCAGAGAAATTTCAGAGTTTAGAAAAAAAGGGGGTTGGCGCTTCCTGGATGCTCCCCGCAACCTGTGGCTGTCTGTACACACCTCTTTGGTGTATTCCTGACTCGTGCGCATGCTCAGTCCTTCGGACTGTCGTTGACACGGCCCAGTTTGGGACGGGATTTTGGTCAAAGTGTGGTCCAAACGTCGGCAAATTTGGAGGTCAAAAAATATTCCGACGAACTTCAAATTTTGCATGCTCCAAACACTCTATATTGCGCACTTGTCCTAAAAAATTGACAGACTTTCGCCGGGAAATGGCAGAGAAATTTCAGAGTTTAGAAAAAAAAGGGGTTGGCGCTTCTTGGATGCTCCCGCAACCTGTGGCTGTCTGTACACACCTCTTTGGTGTATTCCTGACTCGTGCGCATGCTCAGTCCTTCGGACTGTCGTTGACACGGCCCAGTTTGGGACGGGATTTTGGTCAAAGTGTGGTCCAAATGTCGGCAAATTTGGAGTTCAAAAAATATTCCAACGAACTTCAAATTTTGCATGCTCCAAACACTCTATATTGCGCACTTGTCCTAAAAAATTGACAGACTTTCGCCGGGAAATGGCAGAGAAATTTCAGAGTTTAGAAAAAAAGGGGTTGGCGCTTCCTGGATGCTCGCGCGACCTGTGGCTGTCTGTACACACCTCTTTGGTGTATTTCTGACTCGTGCGCATGCTCAGTTCTTCGGACTGTCGTTGACACGGCCCAGTTTGGAACGGGATTTTGGTCAAAGTGTGGTCCAAACGTCGGCAAATTTGGAGGTTAAAAAATATTCCGACGAACTTCAAATTTTGCATGCTCCAAACACTCTATATTGCGCACTTGTCCTCAAAAATTGACAGACTTTCGCCGGGAAATGGCAGAGAAATTTCAGAGTTTAGAAAAAAAAGAGGTTGGCGCTTCCTGGATGCTCCCGCAACCTGTGGCTGTCTGTACACACCTCTTTGATGTATTCCTGACTCGTGCGCATGCTCAGTCCTTCGGACTGTCGTTGACACGGCCCAGTTTGGGACGGGATTTTGGTCAAAGTGTGGTCCAAACGTCGGCAAATTTGGAGGTCAAAAAATATTCCGACGAACTTCAAATTTTGCATGCTCCAAACACTCTATATTGCGCACTTGTCCTAAAAAATTGACAGACTTTCGCCGGGAAATGGCAGAGAAATTTCAGAGTTTAGAAAAAAAGGGGGTTGGCGCTTCCTGGATGCTCCCGCAACCTGTGGCTGTCTGTACACACCTCTTTGGTGTATTCCTGACTCGTGCGCATGCTCAGTCCTTCGGACTGTCGTTGACACGGCCCAGTTTGGGACGGGATTTTGGTCAAAGTGTGGTCCAAACGTCGGCAAATTTGGAGGTCAACAAATATTCCGACGAACTTCAAATTTTGCATGCTCCAAACACTCTATATTGCGCACTTGTCCTAAAAAATTGACAGACTTTCGCCAGGAAATGGCAGAGAAATTTCAGAGTTTAGAAAAAAAAGGGGTTGGCGCTTCTTGGATGCTCCCGCAACCTGTGGCTGTCTGTACACACCTCTTTGGTGTATTCCTGACTCGTGCGCATGCTCAGTCCTTCGGACTGTCGTTGACACGGCCCAGTTTGGGACGGGATTTTGGTCAAAGTGTGGTCCAAATGTCGGCAAATTTGGAGTTCAAAAAATATTCCAACGAACTTCAAATTTTGCATGCTCCAAACACTCTATATTGCGCACTTGTCCTAAAAAATTGACAGACTTTCGCCGGGAAATGGCAGAGAAATTTCAGAGTTTAGAAAAAAAGGGGTTGGCGCTTCCTGGATGCTCGCGCGACCTGTGGCTGTCTGTACACACCTCTTTGGTGTATTTCTGACTCGTGCGCATGCTCAGTTCTTCGGACTGTCGTTGACACGGCCCAGTTTGGAACGGGATTTTGGTCAAAGTGTGGTCCAAACGTCGGCAAATTTGGAGGTCAAAAAATATTCCGACGAACTTCAAATTTTGCATGCTCCAAACACTCTATATTGCGCACTTGTCCTCAAAAATTGACAGACTTTCGCCGGGAAATGGCAGAGAAATTTCAGAGTTTAGAAGAAAAAAAAGGGGTTGGCGCTTCCTGGATGCTCCCGCAACCTGTGGCTGTCTGTACACACCTCTTTGGTGTATTCCTGACTCGTGCGCATGCTCAGTCCTTCGGACTGTCGTTGACACGGCCCAGTTTGGGACGGGATTTTGGTCAAAGTGTGGTCCAAACGTCGGCAAATTTGGAGGTCAAAAAATATTCCGACGAACTTCAAATTTTGCATGCTCCAAACACTCTATATTGCGCACTTGTCCTAAAAAATTGACAGACTTTCGCCGGGAAATGGCAGAGAAATTTCAGAGTTTAGAAAAAAAGGGGTTGGCGCTTCCTGGATGCTCCCGCAACCTGTGGCTGTCTGTACACACCTCTTTGGTGTATTCCTGACTCGTGCGCATGCTCAGTCCTTCGGACTGTCGTTGACACGGCCCAGTTTGGGACGGGATTTTGGTCAAAGTGTGGTCCAAATGTCGGCAAATTTGGAGGTCAACAAATATTCCGACGAACTTCAAATGTTGCATGCTCCAAACACTCTATATTGCGCACTTGTCCTAAAAAATTGACAGACTTTCGCCGGGAAATGGCAGAGAAATTTCAGAGTTTAGAAAAAAAAGAGGTTGGCGCTTCCTGGATGCTCCCGCAACCTGTGGCTGTCTGTACACACCTCTTTGATGTATTCCTGACTCGTGCGCATGCTCAGTCCTTCGGACTGTCGTTGACACGGCCCAGTTTGGGACGGGATTTTGGTCAAAGTGTGGTCCAAACGTCGGCAAATTTGGAGGTCAAAAAATATTCCGACGAACTTCAAATTTTGCATGCTCCAAACACTCTATATTGCGCACTTGTCCTAAAAAATTGACAGACTTTCGCCGGGAAATGGCAGAGAAATTTCAGAGTTTAGAAAAAAAGGGGGTTGGCGCTTCCTGGATGCTCCCGCAACCTGTGGCTGTCTGTACACACCTCTTTGGTGTATTCCTGACTCGTGCGCATGCTCAGTCCTTCGGACTGTCGTTGACACGGCCCAGTTTGGGACGGGATTTTGGTCAAAGTGTGGTCCAAACGTCGGCAAATTTGGAGGTCAAAAAATATTCCGACGAACTTCAAATTTTGCATGCTCCAAACACTCTATATTGCGCACTTGTCCTAACAAATTGACAGACTTTCGCCGGGAAATGGCAGAGAAATTTCAGAGTTTAGAAAAAAAAGGGGTTGGCGCTTCCTGGATGCTCCCGCAACCTGTGGCTGTCTGTACACACCTCTTTGGTGTATTCCTGACTCGTGCGCATGCTCAGTCCTTCGGACTGTCGTTGACACGGCCCAGTTTGGGACGGGATTTTGGTCAAAGTGTGGTCCAAACGTCGGCAAATTTGGAGGTCAAAAAATATTCCGACGAACTTCAAATTTTGCATGCTCCAAACACTCTATATTGCGCACTTGTCCTAAAAAAATGACAGACTTTCGGCGGGAAATGGCAGAGAAATTTCAGAGTTTAGAAAAAAAGGGGTTGGCGCTTCCTGGATGCTCCCGCAACCTGTGGCTGTCTGTACACACCTCTTTGGTGTATTCCTGACTCGTGCGCATGCTCAGTTCTTCGGACTGTCGTTGACACGGCCCAGTTTGGGACGGGATTTTGGTCAAAGTGTGGTCCAAACGTCGGCAAATTTGGAGGTCAAAAAATATTCCGACGAACTTCAAATTTTGCATGCTCCAAACACTATATTGCGCACTTGTCCTAAAAAATTGACAGACTTTCGCCGGGAAATGGCAGAGAAATTTCATAGTTTAGAAAAAAAAGGGGTTGGCGCTTCCTGGATGCTCCCGCAACCTGTGGCTGTCTGTACACACCTCTTTGGTGTATTCCTGACTCGTGCGCATGCTCAGTCCTTCGGACTGTCGTTGACACGGCCCAGTTTGGGACGGGATTTTGGTCAAAGTGTGGTCCAAACGTCGGCAAATTTGGAGGTCAACAAATATTCCGACGAACTTCAAATTTTGCATGCTCCAAACACTCTATATTGCGCACTTGTCCTACAAAATTGACAGACTTTCGCCGGGAAATGGCAGAGAAATTTCAGAGTTTAGAAAAAAAAGGGGTTGGCGCTTCCTGGATGCTCCCGCAACCTGTGGCTGTCTGTACACACCTCTTTGGTGTATTCCTGACTCGTGCGCATGCTCAGTCCTTCGGACTGTCGTTGACACGGCCCCGTTTGGGACGGGATTTGGGTCAAAGTGTGGTCCAAACGTCGGCAAATTTGGAGGTCAAAAAATATTCCGACGAACTTCAAATTTTGCATGCTCCAAACACTCTATATTGCGCACTTGTCCTAAAAAAATGACAGACTTTCGCCGGGAAATAGCAGAGAAATTTCAGAGTTTAGAAAAAAAAGGGGTTGGCGCTTCCTGGATGCTCCCGCAACCTGTGGCTGTCTGTACACACCTCTTTGGTGTATTCCTGACTCGTGCGCATGCTCAGTCCCTTCGGACTGTCGTTGACACGGCCCCGTTTGGGACGGGATTTGGGTCAAAGTGTGGTCCAAACGTCGGCAAATTTGGAGGTCAAAAAATATTCCGACGAACTTCAAATTTTGCATGCTCCAAACACTCTATATTGCGCACTTGTCCTAAAAAATTGACAGACTTTTGCCGGGAAATGGCAGAGAAATTTCAGAGTTAAAAAAAAAAAGGGGTTGGCGCTTCCTGGATGCTCCCGCAACCTGTGGCTGTCTGTACACACCTCTTTGGTGTATTCCTGACTCGTGCGCATGCTCAGTCCTTCGGACTGTCGTTGACACGGCCCAGTTTGGGACGGGATTTTGGTCAAAGTGTGGTCCAAACGTCGGCAAATTTGGAGGTCAACAAATATTCCGACGAACTTCAAATTTTGCATGCTCCAAACACTCTATATTGCGCACTTGTCCTAAAAAATTGACAGACTTTCGCCGGGAAATGGCAGAGAATTTTCAGAGTTTAGAAAAAAAGGGTTTGGCGCTTCCTGGATGCTCCCGCAACCTGTGGCTGTCTGTACACACCTCTTTGGTGTAGTCCTGACTCGTGCGCATGCTCAGTCCTTCGGACTGTCGTTGACACGGCCCAGTTTGGGACGGGATTTTGGTCAAAGTGTGGTCCAAACGTCGGCAAATTTGGAGGTCAAAAAATATTCCGACGAACTTCAAATTTTGCATGCTCCAAACACTCTATATTGCGCACTTGTCCTACAAAATTGACAGACTTTCGCCGGGAAATGGCAGAGAAATTTCAGAGTTTAGAAAAAAAAGGGGTTGGCGCTTCCTGGATGCTCCCGCAACCTGTGGCTGTCTGTACACACCTCTTTGGTGTATTCCTGACTCGTGCGCATGCTCAGTCCTTCGGACTGTCGTTGACACGGCCCCGTTTGCGTAATTTTTTTTTACACCACTGCGAGGGGAGAACAATGGGGTTTGTACCTTTTTAGCGTCTTGAGAGGAGACTATATAATAGGTTAGGGTTCAGGGTTAGGGTTTAGGGTTGGTTATTTTATTATGCGGTCGGTTTGCAACCAGTTTCGTGGTCTGGTTAGAAGAGAGCTCGACTTGTAATCATAAGGTCCCTGGTTCGAATCTATGCATGTTTGGGATTTTCCGAAATTTCTCGGTTTCTTCTTTTTCTCTAATAGTGAGAGTAAGAGTTGTCACTATTTCCAAGATTGCCACTCGAGAAGTGTCAGTCATTGGAAACTTAGACTCTATTCGGGTTGAACAATTGGGGTGTACCCCTCGTTGCGGTGTAAAAAAAAAACACGCGCCCCGTTTGGGACGGGATTTGGGTCAAAGTGTGGTCCAAACGTCGGCAAATTTGGAGGTCAAAAAATATTCCGACGAACTTCAAATTTTGCATGCTCCAAACACTCTATATTGCGCACTTGTCCTAAAAAAATGACAGACTTTCGCCGGGAAATAGCAGAGAAATTTCAGAGTTTAGAAAAAAAAGGGGTTGGCGCTTCCTGGATGCTCCCGCAACCTGTGGCTGTCTGTACACACCTCTTTGGTGTATTCCTGACTCGTGCGCATGCTCAGTCCTTCGGACTGTCGTTGACACGGCCCCGTTTGGGACGGGATTTGGGTCAAAGTGTGGTCCAAACGTCGGCAAATTTGGAGGTCAAAAAATATTCCGACGAACTTCAAATTTTGCATGCTCCAAACACTCTATATTGCGCACTTGTCCTAAAAAATGGACAGACTTTTGCCGGGAAATGGCAGAGAAATTTCAGAGTTTAAAAAAAAAAGGGGGTTGGCGCTTCCTGGATGCTCCCGCAACCTGTGGCTGTCTGTACACACCTCTTTGGTGTATTCCTGATTCGTGCGCATGCTCAGTCCTTCGGACTGTCGTTGACACGGCCCAGTTTGGGACGGGATTTTGGTCAAAGTGTGGTCCAAACGTCGGCAAATTTGGAGGTCAAAAAATATTCCGACGAACTTCAAATTTTGCATGCTCCAAACACTCTATATTGCGCACTTGTCCTAAAAAAAATGACAGACTTTCGCCGGGAAATAGCAGAGAAATTTCAGAGTTTAGAAAAAAAAGGGGTTGGCCCTTCCTGGATGCTCCCGCAACCTGTGGCTGTCTGTACACACCTCTTTGGTGTATTCCTGACTCGTGCGCATGCTCAGTCCTTCGGACTGTCGTTGACACGGCCCAGTTTGGGACGGGATTTTGGTCAAAGTGTGGTCCAAACGTCGGCAAATTTGGAGGTCAAAAAATATTCCGACGAACTTCAAATTTTGCATGCTCCAAACACTCTATATTGCGCACTTGTCCTAAAAAATTGACAGACTTTCGCCGGGAAATGGCAGAGAAATTTCAGAGTTTAGAAAAAAAGGGGTTGGCGCTTCCTGGATGCTCCCGCAACCTGTGGCTGTCTGTACACACCTCTTTGGTGTAGTCCTGACTCGTGCGCATGCTCAGTCCTTCGGACTGTCGTTGACACGGCCCAGTTTGGGACGGGATTTTGGTCAAAGTGTGGTCCAAACGTCGGCAAATTTGGAGGTCAAAAAATATTCCGACGAACTTCAAATTTTGCATGCTCCAAACACTCTATATTGCGCACTTGTCCTAAAAAAATGACAGACTTTCGCCGGGAAATAGCAGAGAAATTTCAGAGTTTAGAAAAAAAAGGGGTTGGCGCTTCCTGGATGCTCCCGCAACCTGTGGCTGTCTGTACACACCTCTTTGGTGTATTCCTGACTCGTGCGCATGCTCAGTCCTTCGGACTGTCGTTGACACGGCCCCGTTTGGGACGGGATTTGGGTCAAAGTGTGGTCCAAACGTCGGCAAATTTGGAGGTCAAAAAATATTCCGACGAACTTCAAATTTTGCATGCTCCAAACACTCTATATTGCGCACTTGTCCTAAAAAATTGACAGACTTTTGCCGGGAAATGGCAGAGAAATTTCAGAGTTAAAAAAAAAAAGGGGTTGGCGCTTCCTGGATGCTCCCGCAACCTGTGGCTGTCTGTACACACCTCTTTGGTGTATTCCTGACTCGTGCGCATGCTCAGTCCTTCGGACTGTCGTTGACACGGCCCAGTTTGGGACGGGATTTTGGTCAAAGTGTGGTCCAAACGTCGGCAAATTTGGAGGTCAACAAAATATTCCGACGAACTTCAATTTTGCATGCTCCAAACACTCTATATTGCGCACGTTGTCCTAAAAAATTGACAGACTTTCGCCGGGAAATGGCAGAGAAATTTCAGAGTTTAGAAAAAAAGGGGTTGGCGCTTCCTGGATGCTCCCGCAACCTGTGGCTGTCTGTACACACCTCTTTGGTGTAGTCCTGACTCGTGCGCATGCTCAGTCCTTCGGACTGTCGTTGACACGGCCCAGTTTGGGACGGGATTTTGGTCAAAGTGTGGTCCAAACGTCGGCAAATTTGGAGGTCAAAAAATATTCCGACGAACTTCAAATTTTGCATGCTCCAAACACTCTATATTGCGCACTTGTCCTACAAAATTGGACAGACTTTCGCCGGGAAATGGCAGAGAAATTTCAGAGTTTAGAAAAAAAAGGGGTTGGCGCTTTCCTGGATGCTCCCGCAACCTGTGGCTGTCTGTACACACCTCTTTGGTGTATTCCTGACTCGTGCGCATGCTCAGTCCTTCGGACTGTCGTTGACACGGCCCGTTTGGGACGGGATTTGGGTCAAAGTGTGGTCCAAACGTCGGCAAATTTGGAGGTCAAAAAATATTCCGACGAACTTCAAATTTTGCATGCTCCAAACACTCTATATTGCGCACTTGTCCTAAAAAAATGACAGACTTTTCGCCGGAAATAGGCAGAGAAATTTCAGAGTTAAAAAAAAAAGGGGTTGGCGCTTCCTGGATGCTCCCGCAACCTGTGGCTGTCTGTACACACCTCTTTGGTGTATTCCTGACTCGTGCGCATGCTCAGTCCTTCGGACTGTCGTTGACACGGCCCCGTTTGGGACGGGATTTGGTCAAAGTGTGGTCCAAACGTCGGCAAATTTGGAGGTCAAAAAATATTCCGACGAACTTCAAATTTTGCATGCTCCAAACACTCTATATTGCGCACTTGTCCTAAAAAATTGACAGACTTTGCCGGGAAATGGCAGAGAAATTTCAGAGTTTAGAAAAAAAAAGGGTTGGCGCTTCCTGGATGCTCCCGGCAACCTGTGGCTGTCTGTACACACCTCTTGGTGTATTCCTGATCGTGGCGCATGCTCAGTCCTTCGGACTGTCGTTGACACGGCCCAGTTTGGGACGGGATTTTGGTCAAAGTGTGGTCCAAACGTCGGCAAATTTGGAGGTCAAAAATATTCCGGACGAACTTCAAATTTTGCATGCTCCAAACACTCTATATTGCGCACTTGTCCTAAAAAATTGACAGACTTTCGCCGGGAAATAGCAGAGAAATTTCAGAGTTTAGAAAAAAAAGGGGTTGGCGCCTTCCTGGATGCTCCCGCAACCTGTGGCTGTCTGTACACACCTCTTTGGTGTATTCCTGACTCGTGCGCATGCTCAGTCCTTCGGGACTGTCGTTGACCACGGCCCAGTTTGGGACGGGATTTTGGGTCAAAGTGTGGTCCAAAACGTCGGCAAATTTGGAGGTCAAAAAATATTCCGACGAACTTCAAATTTTGCATGCTCCAAACACTCTATATTGCGCACTTGTCCTAAAAAATTGACAGACTTTCGCCGGGAAATGGCAGAGAAATTTCAGAGTTTAGAAAAAAAGGGGTTGGCGCTTCCTGGATGCTCCCGCAACCTGTGGCTGTCTGTACACACCCTCTTTGGTGTATTCCTGACTCGTGCGCATGCTCAGTCCTTCGGACTGTCGTTGACACGGCCCAGTTTGGGACGGGATTTGGTCAAAGTGTGGTCCAAACGTCGGCAAATTTGGAGGTCAAAAAATATTCCGACGAACTTCAAATTTTGCATGCTCCAAACACTCTATATTGCGCACTTGTCCTACAAAATTGACAGACTTTCGCCGGGAAATGGCAGAGAAATTTCAGAGTTTAAAAAAAAAGGGGTTGGCGCTTCCTGGATGCTCCCGCAACCTGTGGCTGTCTGTACACACCTCTTTGGTGTATTCCTGACTCGTGCGCATGCTCAGTTCCTTCGGACTGTCGTTGACACGGCCCCGTTTGGGACGGGATTTTGGGTCAAAGTGTGGTCCAAACGTCGGCAAATTTGGAGGTCAAAAAATATTCCGACGAACTTCAAATTTTGCATGCTCCAAACACTCTATATTGCGCACTTGTCCTAAAAAAATGACAGACTTTGCCGGGAAATGCAGAGAAATTTCAGAGTTTATAAAAAAAGGGGTTGCGCTTCCTGGATGCTCCCGCAACCTGTGGCTGTCTGTACACACCTCTTTGGTGTATTCCTGACTCGTGCGCATGCTCAGTCCTTCGGACTGTCGTTGACACGGCCCCAGTTTGGGACGGGATTTTGGTCAAAGTGTGGTCCAAACGTCGGCCAAATTTGGAGGTCAAAAAATATTCCGACGAACTTCAAATTTTGCATGCTCCAAACACTCTATATGCGCACTTGTCCTAAAAAATTGACAGACTTTCGCCGGGAAATGGCAGAGAAATTTCAGAGTTAGAAAAAAAAAGGGGTTGGCGCTTCCTGGATGCTCCCGCAACCTGTGGCTGTCTGTACACACCTCTTTGTGTATTCCTGACTCGTGCGCATGCTCAGTCCTTCGGACTGTCGTTGACACGGCCCAGTTTGGGACGGGATTTTGGTCAAAGTGTGGTCCAAACGTCGGCAAATTTGGAGGTCAAAAAATATTCCGACGAACTTCAAATTTTGCATGCTCCAAACACTCTATATTGCGCACTTGTCCTAACAATTGACAGACTTTCGCAGGGAAATGGCAGAGAAATTTCAGAGTTTAGAAAAAAGGGGTTGGCGCATCCTGGATGCTCCCGCAACCTGTGGGCTGTCTGTACACACCTCTTTGGTGTATTCCTGACTCGTGCGCATGCTCAGTCCTTCGGACTGTCGTTGACACGGCCCAGTTTGGGGACGGGATTTTGGTCAAAGTGTGGTCCAAACGTCGCAAATTTGGAGGTCAAAAAATATTCCGACGAACTTCAAATTTTGCATGCTCCAAACACTCTATATTGCGCACTTGTCCTAACAAATTGACAGACTTTCGCCGGGAAATGGCAGAGAATTCAGAGTTTAGAAAAAAAAGGGGTTGGCGCTTCCTGGAGGCTCCCGCAACCTGTGGCCTGTCTGTACACACCTCTTTGGTGTATTCCTGACTCGTGCGCATGCTCAGTCCTTCGGACTGTCGTTGATCACGCCCAGTTGGGACGGGATTTTGGTCAAAGTGTGGTCCAAACGTCGCAAATTTGGAGGTCAACAAATATTCCGACGAACTTCAAATTTTGCATGCTCCAAACACTCTATATTGCGCACTTGTCCTAAAAAAATTGACAGACTTTCGCCGGGAAATGGCAGAGAAATTTCAGAGTTTAGAAAAAAAAAAGGGGTTGGCGCTTCCTGGATGCTCCCGCAACCTGTGGCTGTCTGTACACACCTCTTTGGTGTATTCCTGACTCGTGCGCATCTCAGTCCTTCGACTGTCGTGACACGGCCCAGTTTGGGACGGGATTTTGGTCAAAGTGTGTCCAAACGTCGGCAAATTTGGAGGTCAAAAAATATTCCGACGAACTTCAAATTTTGCATGCTCCAAACACTCTATATTGCGCACTTGTCCTACAAAATTGAAGACTTTCGCCGGAAATGGCAGAGAAATTTCAGAGTTTAGAAAAAAAAGGGGTTGCGCTTCCTGATGCTCCCGCAACCTGTGGGCTGTCTGTAACACACCTCTTTGGTGTATTCCTGACTCTGCGCATGCTCAGTCCTTCGGACTGTCGTTGACACGGCCCCGTTTGGGACGGGATTTGGGTCAAAGTGTGGTCCAAACGTCGGCAAATTTGGAGGTCAAAAAATATTCCGACGAACTTCAAATTTTGCATGCTCCAAACACTTTATAATTGCGCACTTGTCCTAAAAAATTGACAGACTTTCGCCGGGGAAAATAGCAGAGAAATTTCAGAGTTTATAAAAAAAAGGGGTTGGCGCTTCCTCGATGCTCCCGCAACCTGTGGCTGTCTGTACACACCTCTTTGGTGTATTCCTGACTCGTGCGCATGCTCAGTCCTTCGGACTGTCGTTGACACGGCCCAGTTTGGGACGGGGATTTTGGTCAAAGTGTGGTCCAAACGTCGGCAAATTTGGAGGTCAAAAAAATATTCCGACGAACTTCAAATTGTTGCATGCTCCAAACACTCTATATTGCGCACTTGTCCTAAAAAAATTGACAGACTTTCGCGCGGAAATGCAGAGAAATTTCAGAGTTTAGAAAAAAAAGGGTTGGCGCTTCCTGGATGCTCCCCGCAACCTGTGGCTGTCTGTACACACCTCTTGGTGTATTCCTGACTCGTGCGCATGCTCAGTCCTTCGGACTGTCGTTGACACGGCCCAGTTTGGACGGGGATTTTGGTCAAAGTGTGGTCCAAACGTCGGCAAATTTGGAGGTCAAAAATATTCCGACGAACTTCAAAATTTTGCATGCTCCAAACACTCTATATTGCGCACCTTGTCCTAACAATTTGACAGACTTCGCAGGGAAATGCAGAGAAATTTCAGAGTTTAGAAAAAAA
>JBBELK010001161.1:0-139509 GCA_037783545.1 Henricia sp. BOLD:AAB3569 | reverse complement strand
TGTTGGGACACCCTGCGCCGCGCTGGTGTACATTTGTACGGCCGTTGACTCACCCAGATTGTGACGGGAATTAGGTCAAAGTGTGTCCCAAATGCCGGCAAATTTGGAAATCAAGGAATTTTCCAACCAACTTCAAATTTTGCATGCTCCAAACTGTATATATTCCGCACTTGTCATGCAAAATTGACAGATTTTCGCGGGGAAATGACGGAGAAATTTCAGAGTTTAGGGAAAACGGAGCTCGGCTGCGTGGTTATTCCCCTAACCGTGGCTGTTGGGACACCCTGCGCCGCGCTGGTGTACATTTGTACGGCCGTTGACTCACCCCAGATTGTGACGGGAATTAGGTCAAAGTGTGTCCCAAATGCCGGCAAATTTGGAAATCAAGGAATTTTCCAACCAACTTCAAATTTTGCATGCTCCAAACTGTATATATTCCGCACTTGTCATGCAAAATTGACATATTTTCGCTGGGAAATGACGGAGAAATTTCAGAGTTTAGGGAAAACGGAGCTCGGCTGCGTGGTTATTCCCCTAACCGTGGCTGTTGGGACACCATGCGCATGCGCCGCGCTGGTGTACATTTGTACGGCCGTTGACTCACCCCAGATTGTGACGGGAATTAGGTCAAAGTGTGTCCCAAATGCCGGCAAATTTGGAAATCAAGGAATTTTCCAACCAACTTCAAATTTTGCATGCTCCAAACTGTATATATTCCGCACTTGTCATGCAAAATTGACAGATTTTCGCTGGGAAATGACGGAGAAATTTCAGAGTTTAGGGAAAACGGAGCTCGGCTGCGTGGTTATTCCCCTAACCGTGGCTGTTGGGACACCCTGCGCATGCGCCGCGCTGGTGTACATCTGTACGGCCGTTGACTCACCCCAGATTGTGACGGGAATTAGGTCAAAGTGTGTCCAAAATGCCGGCACATTTGGAAATCAAGGAATTTTCCAACCAACTTCAAATTTTGCATGCTCCAAACTGTATATATTCCGCACTTGTCATGCAAAATTGACAGATTTTCGCTGGGAAATGACGGAGAAATTTCAGAGTTTAGGGAAAACGGAGATCGGCTGCGTGGTTATTCCCCTAACCGTGGCTGTTGGGACACCCTGCGCCGCGCTGGTGTACATTTGTACGGCCGTTGACTCACCCCAGATTGTGACGGGAATTAGGTCAAAGTGTGTCCCAAATGCCGGCAAATTTGGAAATCAAGGAATTTTCCAACCAACTTCAAATTTTGCATGCTCCAATTTGTATATATTCCGCACTTGTCATGCAAAATTGACAGATTTTCGCTGGGAAATGACGGAGAAATTTCAGAGTTTAGGGAAAACGGAGCTCTGCTGCGTGGTTATTCCCCTAACCGTGGCTGTTGGGACACCCTGCGCCGCGCTGGTGTACATTTGTACGGCCGCTGACTCACCCCAGATTGTGACGGGAATTAGGTCAAAGTGTGTCCCAAATGCCGGCAAATTTGGAAATCAAGGAATTTTCCAACCAACTTCAAATTTTGCATGCTCCAAACTGTATATATTCCGCACTTGTCATGCAAAATTGACAGATTTTCGCTGGGAAATGACGGAGAAATTTCAGAGTTTAGGGAAAACGGAGCTCTGCTGCGTGGTTATTCCCCTAACCGTGGCTGTTGGGACACCCTGCGCCGCGCTGGTGTACATTTGTACGGCCGCTGACTCACCCCAGATTGTGACGGGAATTAGGTCAAAGTGTGTCCCAAATGCCGGCAAATTTGGAAATCAAGGAATTTTCCAACCAACTTCAAATTTTGCATGCTCCAAACTGTATATATTCCGCACTTGTCATGCAAAATTGACAGATTTTCGCTGGGAAATGACGGAGAAATTTCACAGTTTAGGGAAAACGGAGCTCGGCTGCGTGGTTATTCCCCTAACCGTGGCTGTTGGGACACCCTGTGCCGCGCTGGTGTACATTTGTACGGCCGTTGACTCACCCCAGATTGTGACGGGAATTAGGTCAAAGTGTGTCCCAAATGCCGGCAAATTTGGAAATCAAGGAATTTTCCAACCAACTTCAAATTTTGCATGCTCCAAACTGTATATATTCCGCACTTGTCATGCAAAATTGACAGATTTTCGCTGGGAAATGACGGAGAAATTTCAGAGTTTAGGGAAAACGGAGCTCGGCTGCGTGGTTATTCCCCTAACCGTGGCTGTTAAGACACCCTGCGCATGCGCCGCGCTGGTGTACATTTGTACGGCCGTTGACTCACCCCAGATTGTGACGGGAATTAGGTCAAAGTGTGTCCCAAATGCCGGCAAATTTGGAAATCAAGGAATTTTCCAACCAACTTCAAATTTTGCATGCTCCAAACTGTATATATTCCGCAATTGTCATGCAAAATTGACAGATTTTCGCTGGGAAATGACGGAGAAATTTCAGAGTTTAGGGAAAACGGAGCTCGGCTGCGTGGTTATTCCCCTAACCGTGGCTGTTGGGACACCCTGCGCCGCGCTGGTGTACATTTGTACGGCCGTTGACTCACCCCAGATTGTGACGGGAATTAGGTCAAAGTGTGTCCCAAATGCCGGCAAATTTGGAAATCAAGGAATTTTCCAACCAACTTCAAATTTTGCATGCTCCAATTTGTATATATTCCGCACTTGTCATGCAAAATTGACAGATTTTCGCTGGGAAATGACGGAGAAATTTCAGAGTTTAGGGAAAACGGAGCTCTGCTGCGTGGTTATTCCCCTAACCGTGGCTGTTGGGACACCCTGCGACGCGCTGGTGTACATTTGTACGGCCGTTGACTCACCCCAGATTGTGACGGGAATTAGGTCAAAGTGTGTCCCAAATGCCGGCAAATTGTGAAATCAAGGAATTTTCCAACCAACTTCAAATTTTGCATGCTCCAAACTGTATATATTCCGCACTTGTCATGCAAAATTGACAGATTTTCGCTGGGAAATGACGGAGAAATTTCAGAGTTTAGGGAAAACGGAGCTCGGCTGCGTGGTTATTCCCCTAACCGTGGCTGTTGGGACACCCTGCGCCGCGCTGGTGTACATTTGTACGGCCGTTGACTCACCCCAGATTGTGACGGGAATTAGGTCAAAGTGTGTCCCAAATGCCGGCAAATTTGGAAATCAAGGAATTTTCCAACCAACTTCAAATTTTGCATGCTCCAAACTGTATATATTCCGCACTTGTCATGCAAAATTGACAGATTTTCGCGGGGAAATGACGGAGAAATTTCAGAGTTTAGGGAAAACGGAGCTCGGCTGCGTGGTTATTCCCCTAACCGTGGCTGTTGGGACACCCTGCGCCGCGCTGGTGTACATTTGTACGGCCGTTGACTCACCCCAGATTGTGACGGGAATTAGGTCAAAGTGTGTCCCAAATGCCGGCAAATTTGGAAATCAAGGAATTTTCCAACCAACTTCAAATTTTGCATGCTCCAAACTGTATATATTCCGCACTTGTCATGCAAAATTGACATATTTTCGCAGGGAAATGACGGAGAAATTTCAGAGTTTAGGGAAAACGGAGCTCGGCTGCGTGGTTATTCCCCTAACCGTGGCTGTTGGGACACCATGCGCATGCGCCGCGCTGGTGTACATTTGTACGGCCGTTGACTCACCCCAGATTGTGACGGGAATTAGGTCAAAGTGTGTCCCAAATGCCGGCAAATTTGGAAATCAAGGAATTTTCCAACCAACTTCAAATTTTGCATGCTCCAAACTGTATATATTCCGCACTTGTCATGCAAAATTGACAGATTTTCGCTGGGAAATGACGGAGAAATTTCAGAGTTTAGGGAAAACGGAGCTCGGCTGCGTGGTTATTCCCCTAACCGTGGCTGTTGGGACACCCTGCGCATGCGCCGCGCTGGTGTACATCTGTACGGCCGTTGACTCACCCCAGATTGTGACGGGAATTAGGTCAAAGTGTGTCCAAAATGCCGGCACATTTGGAAATCAAGGAATTTTCCAACCAACTTCAAATTTTGCATGCTCCAAACTGTATATATTCCGCACTTGTCATGCAAAATTGACAGATTTTCGCTGGGAAATGACGGAGAAATTTCAGAGTTTAGGGAAAACGGAGATCGGCTGCGTGGTTATTCCCCTAACCGTGGCTGTTGGGACACCCTGCGCATGCGCCGCGCTGGTGTACATTTGTACGGCCGTTGACTCACCCCAGATTGTGACGGGAATTAGGTCAAAGTGTGTCCCAAATGCCGGCAAATTTGGAAATCAAGGAATTTTCCAACCAACTTCAAATTTTGCATGCTCCAAACTGTATATATTCCGCACTTGTCATGCAAAATTGACAGATTTTCGCTGGGAAATGACGGAGAAATTTCAGAGTTTAGGGAAAACGGAGCTCGGCTGCGTGGTTAATCCCCTAACCGTGGCTGTTGGGACACCCTGCGCCGCGCTGGTGTACATTTGTACGGCCGTTGACTCACCCCAGATTGTGACGGGAATTAGGTCAAAGTGTGTCCCAAATGCCGGCAAATTTGGAAATCAAGGAATTTTCCAACCAACTTCAAATTTTGCATGCTCCAATTTGTATATATTCCGCACTTGTCATGCAAAATTGACAGATTTTCGCTGGGAAATGACGGAGAAATTTCAGAGTTTAGGGAAAACGGAGCTCTGCTGCGTGGTTATTCCCCTAACCGTGGCTGTTGGGACACCCTGCGCCGCGCTGGTGTACATTTGTACGGCCGCTGACTCACCCCAGATTGTGACGGGAATTAGGTCAAAGTGTGTCCCAAATGCCGGCAAATTTGGAAATCAAGGAATTTTCCAACCAACTTCAAATTTTGCATGCTCCAAACTGTATATATTCCGCACTTGTCATGCAAAATTGACAGATTTTCGCTGGGAAATGACGGAGAAATTTCAGAGTTTAGGGAAAACGGAGCTCGGCTGCGTGGTTATTCCCCTAACCGTGGCTGTTGGGACACCCTGTGCCGCGCTGGTGTACATTTGTACGGCCGTTGACTCACCCCAGATTGTGACGGGAATTAGGTCAAAGTGTGTCCCAAATGCCGGCAAATTTGGAAATCAAGGAATTTTCCAACCAACTTCAAATTTTGCATGCTCCAAACTGTATATATTCCGCAATTGTCATGCAAAATTGACAGATTTTCGCTGGGAAATGACGGAGAAATTTCAGAGTTTAGGGAAAACGGAGCTCGGCTGCGTGGTTATTCCTCTAACCGTGGCTGTTGGGACACCCTGCGCATGCGCCGCGCTGGTGTACATCTGTACGGCCGTTGACTCACCCCAGATTGTGACGGGAATTAGGTCAAAGTGTGTCCCAAATGCCGGCAAATTTGGAAATCAAGGAATTTTCCAACCAACTTCAAATTTTGCATGCTCCAAACTGTATATATTCCGCACTTGTCATGCAAAATTGACAGATTTTCGCTGAGAAATGACGGAGAAATTTCAGAGTTTAGGGAAAACGGAGATCGGCTGCGTGGTTATTCCCCTAACCGTGGCTGTTGGGACACCCTGCGCATGCGCCGCGCTGGTGTACATTTGTACGGCCGTTGACTCACCCCAGATTGTGACGGGAATTAGGTCAAAGTGTGTCCCAAATGCCGGCAAATTTGGAAATCAAGGAATTTTCCAACCAACTTCAAATTTTGCATGCTCCAATTTGTATATATTCCGCACTTGTCATGCAAAATTGACAGATTTTCGCTGGGAAATGACGGAGAAATTTCAGAGTTTAGGGAAAACGGAGCTCGGCTGCGTGGTTATTCCCCTAACCGTGGCTGTTGGGACACCCTGCGCCGCGCTGGTGTACATTTGTACGGCCGTTGACTCACCCCAGATTGTGACGGGAATTAGGTCAAAGTGTGTCCCAAATGCCGGCAAATTTGGAAATCAAGGAATTTTCCAACCAACTTCAAATTTTGCATGCTCCAAACTGTATATATTCCGCACTTGTCATGCAATATTGACAGATTTTCGCTGGGAAATGACGGAGAAATTTCAGAGTTTAGGGAAAACGGAGCTCGGCTGCGTGGTTATTCCTCTAACCGTGGCTGTTGGGACACCCTGCGCATGCGCCGCGCTGGTGTACATCTGTACGGCCGTTGACTCACCCCAGATTGTGACGGGAATTAGGTCAAAGTGTGTCCCAAATGCCGGCAAATTTGGAAATCAAGGAATTTTCCAACCAACTTCAAATTTTGCATGCTCCAAACTGTATATATTCCGCACTTGTCATGCAAAATTGACAGATTTTCGCTGAGAAATGACGGAGAAATTTCAGAGTTTAGGGAAAACGGAGATCGGCTGCGTGGTTATTCCCCTAACCGTGGCTGTTGGGACACCCTGCGCATGCGCCGCGCTGGTGTACATTTGTACGGCCGTTGACTCACCCCAGATTGTGACGGGAATTAGGTCAAAGTGTGTCCCAAATGCCGGCAAATTTGGAAATCAAGGAATTTTCCAACCAACTTCAAATTTTGCATGCTCCAATTTGTATATATTCCGCACTTGTCATGCAAAATTGACAGATTTTCGCTGGGAAATGACGGAGAAATTTCAGAGTTTAGGGAAAACGGAGCTCGGCTGCGTGGTTATTCCCCTAACCGTGGCTGTTGGGACACCCTGCGCCGCGCTGGTGTACATTTGTACGGCCGTTGACTCACCCCAGATTGTGACGGGAATTAGGTCAAAGTGTGTCCCAAATGCCGGCAAATTTGGAAATCAAGGAATTTTCCAACCAACTTCAAATTTTGCATGCTCCAATTTGTATATATTCCGCACTTGTCATGCAAAATTGACAGATTTTCGCTGGGAAATGACGGAGAAATTTCAGAGTTTAGGGAAAACGGAGCTCGGCTGCGTGGTTATTCCCCTAACCGTGGCTGTTGGGACACCCTGCGCCGCGCTGGTGTACATTTGTACGGCCGTTGACTCACCCCAGATTGTGACGGGAATTAGGTCAAAGTGTGTCCCAAATGCCGGCAAATTTGGAAATCAAGGAATTTTCCAACCAACTTCAAATTTTGCATGCTCCAAACTGTATATATTCCGCACTTGTCATGCAAAATTGACATATTTTCGCTGGGAAATGACGGAGAAATTTCAGAGTTTAGGGAAAACGGAGCTCGGCTGCGTGGTTATTCCCCTAACCGTGGCTGTTGGGACACCCTGCGCATGCGCCGCGCTGGTGTACATTTGTACGGCCATTGACTCACCCCAGATTGTGACGGGAATTAGGTCAAAGTGTGTCCCAAATGCCGGCAAATTTGGAAATCAAGGAATTTTCCAACCAACTTCAAATTTTGCATGCTCCAAACTGTATATATTCCGCACTTGTCATGCAAAATTGACAGATTTTCGGTGGCAAATGACGGAGAAATTTCAGAGTTTAGGGAAAACGGAGCTCGGCTGCATGGTTATTCCCCTAACCGTGGCTGTTGGGACACCCTGCGCCGCGCTGGTGTACATTTGTACGGCCGTTGACTCACCCCAGATTGTGACGGGAATTAGGTCAAAGTGTGTCCCAAATGCCGGCAAATTTGGAAATCAAGGAATTTTCCAACCAACTTCAAATTTTGCATGCTCCAAACTGTATATATTCCGCACTTGTCATGCAAAATTGACAGATTTTCGCTGGGAAGTGACGGAGAAATTTCAGAGTTTAGGGAAAACGGAGCTCGGCTGCGTGGTTATTCCCCTAACCGTGGCTGTTGGGACACCCTGCGCCGCGCTGGTGTACATTTGTACGGCCGTTGACTCACCCCAGATTGTGACGGGAATTAGGTCAAAGTGTGTCCCAAATGCCGGCAAATTTGGAAATCAAGGAATTTTCCAACCAACTTCAAATTTTGCATGCTCCAAACTGTATATATTCCGCACTTGTCATGCAAAATTGACAGATTTTCGCTTGGAAATGACGGAGAAATGTCAGAGTTTAGGGAAAACGGAGCTCGGCTGCGTGGTTATTCCCCTAACCGTGGCTGTTGGGACACCCTGCGCCGCGCTGGTGTACATTTGTACGGCCGTTGACTCACCCCAGATTGTGACGGGAATTAGGTCAAAGTGTGTCCCAAATGCCGGCAAATTTGGAAATCAAGGAATTTTCCAACCAACTTCAAATTTTGCATGTTCCAAACTGTATATATTCCGCACTTGTCATGCAAAATTGACAGATTTTCGCTGGGAAGTGACGGAGAAATTTCAGAGTTTAGGGAAAACGGAGCTCGGCTGCGTGGTTATTCCCCTAACCGTGGCTGTTGGGACACCCTGCGCCGCGCTGGTGTACATTTGTACGGCCGTTGACTCACCCCAGATTGTGACGGGAATTAGGTCAAAGTGTGTCCCAAATGCCGGCAAATTTGGAAATCAAGGAATTTTCCAACCAACTTCAAATTTTGCATGCTCCAAACTGTATATATTCCGCACTTGTCATGCAAAATTGACAGATTTTCGCTTGGAAATGACGGAGAAATGTCAGAGTTTAGGGAAAACGGAGCTCGGCTGCGTGGTTATTCCCCTAACCGTGGCTGTTGGGACACCCTGCGCCGCGCTGGTGTACATTTGTACGGCCGTTGACTCACCCCAGATTGTGACGGGAATTAGGTCAAAGTGTGTCCCAAATGCCGGCAAATTTGGAAATCAAGGAATTTTCCAACCAACTTCAAATTTTGCATGTTCCAAACTGTATATATTCCGCACTTGTCATGCAAAATTGACAGATTTTCGCTGGGAAGTGACGGAGAAATTTCAGAGTTTAGGGAAAACGGAGCTCGGCTGCGTGGTTATTCCCCTAACCGTGGCTGTTGGGACACCCTGCGCCGCGCTGGTGTACATTTGTACGGCCGTTGACTCACCCCAGATTGTGACGGGAATTAGGTCAAAGTGTGTCCCAAATGCCGGCAAATTTGGAAATCAAGGAATTTTCCAACCAACTTCAAATTTTGCATGCTCCAAACTGTATATATTCCGCACTTGTCATGCAAAATTGACAGATTTTCGCTGGGAAATGACGGAAAAATTTTAGAGTTTAGGGAAAACGGAGCTCGACTGCGTTGTTATTCCTCTAACCGTGGCTGTTGGGACACCCTGCGCCGCGCTGGTGTACATTTGTACGGCCGTTGACTCACCCCAGATTGTGACGGGAATTAGGTCAAAGTGTGTCCCAAATGCCGGCAAATTTGGAAATGAAGGAATTTTCCAACCAACTTCAAATTTTGCATGCTCCAAACTGTATATATTCCGCACTTGTCATGCAAAATTGACAGATTTTCGCTGGGAAATGACGGAGAAATTTCAGAATTTAGGGAAAACGGAGCTCGGCTGCGTGGTTATTCCCCTAACCGTGGCTGTTGGGACACCCTGCGCATGCGCCGCGCTGGTGTACATTTGTACGGCCGTTGACTCACCCCAGATTGTGACGAGAATTAGGTCAAAGTGTGTCCCAAATGCCGGCAAATTTGGAAATCAAGGAATTTTCCAACCAACTTCAAATTTTGCATGCTTCAAACTGTATATATTCCGCACTTGTCATGCAAAATTGACAGATTTTCGCTGGGAAATGACGGAGAAATTTCAGAGTTTAGGGAAAACGGAGCTCGGCTCTGTGGTTATTCCCCTAACCGTGGCTGTTGGGACACCCTGCGCCGCGCTGGTGTACATTTGTACGGCCGTTGACTCACCCCAGATTGTGACGGGAATTAGGTCAAAGTGTGTCCCAAATGCCGGCAAATTTGGAAATCAAGGAATTTTCCAACCAACTTCAAATTTTGCATGCTCCAAACTGTATATATTCCGCACTTGTCATGCAAAATTGACAGATTTTCGCTGGGAAGTGACGGAGAAATTTCAGAGTTTAGGGAAAACGGAGCTCGGCTGCGTGGTTATTCCCCTAACCGTGGCTGTTGGGACACCCTGCGCCGCGCTGGTGTACATTTGTACGGCCGTTGACTCACCCCAGATTGTGACGGGAATTAGGTCAAAGTGTGTCCCAAATGCCGGCAAATTTGGAAATCAAGGAATTTTCCAACCAACTTCAAATTTTGCATGCTCCAAACTGTATATATTCCGCACTTGTCATGCAAAATTGACAGATTTTCGCTTGGAAATGACGGAGAAATGTCAGAGTTTAGGGAAAACGGAGCTCGGCTGCGTGGTTATTCCCCTAACCGTGGCTGTTGGGACACCCTGCGCCGCGCTGGTGTACATTTGTACGGCCGTTGACTCACCCCAGATTGTGACGGGAATTAGGTCAAAGTGTGTCCCAAATGCCGGCAAATTTGGAAATCAAGGAATTTTCCAACCAACTTCAAATTTTGCATGTTCCAAACTGTATATATTCCGCACTTGTCATGCAAAATTGACAGATTTTCGCTGGGAAGTGACGGAGAAATTTCAGAGTTTAGGGAAAACGGTGCTCGGCTGCGTGGTTATTCCCCTAACCGTGGCTGTTGGGACACCCTGCGCCGCGCTGGTGTACATTTGTACGGCCGTTGACTCACCCCAGATTGTGACGGGAATTAGGTCAAAGTGTGTCCCAAATGCCGGCAAATTTGGAAATCAAGGAATTTTCCAACCAACTTCAAATTTTGCATGCTCCAAACTGTATATATTCCGCACTTGTCATGCAAAATTGACAGATTTTCGCTGGGAAATGACGGAAAAATTTTAGAGTTTAGGGAAAACGGAGCTCGACTGCGTTGTTATTCCTCTAACCGTGGCTGTTGGGACACCCTGCGCCGCGCTGGTGTACATTTGTACGGCCGTTGACTCACCCCAGATTGTGACGGGAATTAGGTCAAAGTGTGTCCCAAATGCCGGCAAATTTGGAAATGAAGGAATTTTCCAACCAACTTCAAATTTTGCATGCTCCAAACTGTATATATTCCGCACTTGTCATGCAAAATTGACAGATTTTCGCTGGGAAATGACGGAGAAATTTCGAATTTAGGGAAAACGGAGCTCGGCTGCGTGGTTATTCCCCTAACCGTGGCTGTTGGGACACCCTGCGCATGCGCCGCGCTGGTGTACATTTGTACGGCCGTTGACTCACCCCAGATTGTGACGAGAATTAGGTCAAAGTGTGTCCCAAATGCCGGCAAATTTGGAAATCAAGGAATTTTCCAACCAACTTCAAATTTTGCATGCTCCAAACTGTATATATTCCGCACTTGTCATGCAAAATTGACAGATTTTCGCTGGGAAATGACGTAGAAATTTCAGAGTTTAGGGAAAACGGAGCTCGGCTCTGTGGTTATTCCCCTAACCGTGGCTGTTGGGACACCCTGCGCCGCGCTGGTGTACATTTGTACGGCCGTTGACTCACCCCAGATTGTGACGGGAATTAGGTCAAAGTGTGTCCCAAATGCCGGCAAATTTGGAAATCAAGGAATTTTCCAACCAACTTCAAATTTTGCATGCTCCAAACTGTATATATTCCGCACTTGTCATGCAAAATTGACAGATTTTCGCTGGGAAATGACGGAGAAATTTCAGAGTTTAGGGAAAACGGAGCTCGGCTGCGTGGTTATTCCCCTAACCGTGGCTGTTGGGACACCCTGCGCATGCGCCGCGCTGGTGTACATTTGTACGGCCGTTGACTCACCCCAGATTGTGACGGGAATTAGGTCAAAGTGTGTCCCAAATGCCGGAAAATTTGGAAATCAAGGAATTTTCCAACCAACTTCAAATTTGGCATGCTCCAAACTGTATAGATTCCGCACTTGTCATGCAAAATTGACAGATTTTCGCTGGGAAAAGACGGAGAAAATTCAGAGTTTAGGGAAAACGGAGCTCGGCTGCGTGGTTATTCCCCTAACCGTGGCTGTTGGGACACCCTGCGCATGCGCCGCGCTGGTGTACATTTGTACGGCCGTTGACTCACCCCAGATTGTGACGGGAATTAGGTCAAAGTGTGTCCCAAATGCCGGCAAATTTGGAAATCAAGGAATTTTCCAACCAACTTCAAATTTTGCATGCTCCAAACTGTATATATTCCGCACTTGTCATGCAAAATTGACAGATTTTCGCTGGGAAATGACGGAGAAATTTCAGAGTTTAGGGAAAACGGAGCTCGGCTGCGTGGTTATTCCCCTAACCGTGGCTGTTGGGACACCCTGCGCCGCGCTGGTGTACATTTGTACGGCCGTTGACTCACCCCAGATTGTGACGGGAATTAGGTCAAAGTGTGTCCCAAATGCCGGCAAATTTGGAAATCAAGGAATTTTCCAACCAACTTCAAATTTTGCATGCTCCAAACTGTATATATTCCGCACTTGTCATGCAAAATTGACAGATTTTCGCTGAGAAATGACCGAGAAATTTCAGAGTTTAGGGAAAACGGAGCTCGGCTGCGTGGTTATTCCCCTAACCGTGGCTGTTGGGACACCCTGCGCATGCGCCGCGCTGGTGTACATTTGTACGGCCGTTGACTCACCCCAGATTGTGACGGGAATTAGGTCAAAGTGTGTCCCAAATGCCGGCAAATTTGGAAATCAAGGAATTTTCCAACCAACTTCAAATTTTGCATGCTCCAAACTGTATATATTCCGCACTTGTCATGCAAAATTGACAGATTTTCGCTGAGAAATGACCGAGAAATTTCAGAGTTTAGGGAAAACGGAGCTCGGCTGCGTGGTTATTCCCTTAACCGTGGCTGTTGGGACACCCTGCGCATGCGCCGCGCTGGTGTACATTTGTACGGCCGTTGACTCACCCCAGATTGTGACGGGAATTAGGTCAAAGTGTGTCCCAAATGCCGGCAAATTTGGAAATCAAGGAATTTTCCAACCAACTTCAAATTTTGCATGCTCCAAACTGTATATATTCCGCACTTGTCATGCAAAATTGACAGATTTTCGCTGGGAAATGACGGATAAATTTCAGAGTTTAGGGAAAACGGAGCTCGGCTGCGTGGTTATTCCCCTAACCGTGGCTGTTGGGACACCCTGCGCATGCGCCGCGCTGGTGTACATTTGTACGGCCGTTGACTCACCCCAGATTGTGACGGGAATTAGGTCAAAGTGTGTCCCAAATGCCGGCAAATTTGGAAATCAAGGAATTTTCCAACCAACTTCAAATTTTGCATGCTCCAAACTGTATATATTCCGCACTTGTCATGCAAAATTGACAGATTTTCGCTGGGAAATGACGGAGAAATTTCAGAGTTTAGGGAAAACGGAGCTCGGCTGCGTGGTTATTCCCCTAACCGTGGCTGTTGGGACACCCTGCGCATGCGCCGCGCTGGTGTACATTTGTACGGCCGTTGACTCACCCCAGATTGTGACGGGAATTAGGTCAAAGTGTGTCCCAAATGCCGGCAAATTTGGAAATCAAGGAATTTTCCAACCAACTTCAAATTTTGCATGCTCCAAACTGTATATATTCCGCACTTGTCATGCAAAATTGACAGATTTTCGCTGGGAAATGACGGAGAAATTTCAGAGTTTAGGGAAAACGGAGCTCGGCTGCGTGATTATTCCCCTAACCGTGGCTGTTGGGACACCCTGCGCCGCGCCGGTGTACATTTGTACGGCCGTTGACTCACCCCAGATTGTGACGGGAATTAGGTCAAAGTGTGTCCCAAATGCCGGCAAATTTGGAAATCAAGGAATTTTCCAACCAACTTCAAATTTTGCATGCTCCAAACTGTATATATTCCGCACTTGTCATGCAAAATTGACAGATTTTCGCTGGGAAATGACGGAGAAATTTCAGAGTTTAGGGAAAACGGAGCTCGGCTGCGTGGTTATTCCCCTAACCGTGGCTGTTGGGACACCCTGCGCATGCGCCGCGCTGGTGTACATTTGTACGGCCGTTGACTCACCCCAGATAGTGACGGGAATTAGGTCAAAGTGTGTCCCAAATGCCGGCAAATTTGGAAATCAAGGAATTTTCCAACCAACTTCAAATTTTGCATGCTCCAAACTGTATATATTCCGCACTTGTCATGCAAAATTGACAGATTTTCGCTAGGAAATGACGGAGAAATTTCAGAGTTTAGGGAAAACGGAGCTCGGCTGCGTGGTTATTCCCCTAACCGTGGCTGTTGGGACACCCTGCGCCGCGCTGGTGTACATTTGTACGGCCGTTGACTCACCCCAGATTGTGACGGGAATTAGGTCAAAGTGTGTCCCAAATGCCGGCAAATTTGGAAATCAAGGAATTTTCCAACCAACTTCAAATTTTGCATGCTCCAAACTGTATATATTCCGCACTTGTCATGCAAAATTGACACTCAGATTTTCGCTGGGAAATGACGGAGAAATTTCAGAGTTTAGGGAAAACGGAGCTCGGCTGCTTGGTTATTCCCCTAACCGTGGCTGTTGAGACACCCTGCGCCGCGCTGGTGTACATTTGTACGGCCGTTGACTCACCCCAGATCGTGACGGGAATTAGGTCAAAGTGTGTCCCAAATGCCGGCAAATTTGGAAATCAAGGAATTTTCCAACCAACTTCAAATTTTGCATGCTCCAAACTGTATATATTCCGCACTTGTCATGCAAAATTGACAGATTTTCGCTGGGAAATGACGGAGAAATTTCAGAGTTTAGGGAAAACAGAGCTCGGCTGCGTGGTTATTCCCCTAACCGTGGCTGTTGGGACACCCTGCGCCGCGCTGGTGTACATTTGTACGGCCGTTGACTCACCCCAGATTGTGACGGGAATTAGGTCAAAGTGTGTCCCAAATGCCGGCAAATTTGGAAATCAAGGAATTTTCCAACCAACTTCAAATTTTGCATGCTCCAAACTGTATATATTCCGCACTTGTCATGCAAAATTGACACTCAGATTTTCGCTGGGAAATGACGGAGAAATTTCAGAGTTTAGGGAAAACGGAGCTCGGCTGCTTGGTTATTCCCCTAACCGTGGCTGTTGAGACACCCTGCGCCGCGCTGGTGTACATTTGTACGGCCGTTGACTCACCCCAGATCGTGACGGGAATTAGGTCAAAGTGTGTCCCAAATGCCGGCAAATTTGGAAATCAAGGAATTTTCCAACCAACTTCAAATTTTGCATGCTCCAAACTGTATATATTCCGCACTTGTCATGCAAAATTGACAGATTTTCGCTGGGAAATGACGGAGAAATTTCAGAGTTTAGGGAAAACGGAGCTCGGCTGCGTGGTTATTCCCCTAACCGTGGCTGTTGGGACACCCTGCGCCGCGCTGGTGTACATTTGTACGGCCGTTGACTCACCCCAGATTGTGACGGGAATTAGGTCAAAGTGTGTCCCAAATGCCGGCAAATTTGGAAATCAAGGAATTTTCCAACCAACTTCAAATTTTGCATGCTCCAAACTGTATATATTCCGCACTTGTCATGCAAAATTGACAGATTTTCGCTGGGAAATGACGGAGAAATTTCAGAGTTTAGGGAAAACGGAGCTCGGCTGCGTGGTTATTCCCCTAACCGTGGCTGTTGGGACACCCTGCGCATGCGCCGCGCTGGTGTACATTTGTACGGCCGTTGACTCACCCCAGATTGTGACGGGAATTAGGTCAAAGTGTGTCCCAAATGCCGGAAAATTTGGAAATCAAGGAATTTTCCAACCAACTTCAAATTTTGCATGCTCCAAACTGTATAGATTCCGCACTTGTCATGCAAAATTGACAGATTTTCACTGGGAAAAGACGGAGAAAATTCAGAGTTTAGGGAAAACGGAGCTCGGCTGCGTGGTTATTCCCCTAACCGTGGCTGTTGGGACACCCTGCGCATGCGCCGCGCTGGTGTACATTTGTACGGCCGTTGACTCACCACAGATTGTGACGGGAATTAGGTCAAAGTGTGTCCCAAATGCCGGCAAATTTGGAAATCAAGGAATTTTCCAACCAACTTCAAATTTTGCATGCTCCAAACTGTATATATTCCGCACTTGTCATGCAAAATTGACAGATTTTCGCTGGGAAATGACGGAGAAATTTCAGAATTTAGGGAAAACGGAGCTCGGCTGCGTGGTTATTTCCCTAACCGTGGCTGTTGGGACACCCTGCGCATGCGCCGCGCTGGTGTACATTTGTACGGCCGTTGACTCACCCCAGATTGTGACGAGAATTAGGTCAAAGTGTGTCCCAAATGCCGGCAAATTTGGAAATCAAGGAATTTTCCAACCAACTTCAAATTTTGCATGCTCCAAACTGTATATATTCCGCACTTGTCATGCAAAATTGACAGATTTTCGCTGGGAAATGACGGAGAAATTTCAGAGTTTAGGGAAAACTGAGCTCGGCTGCGTGGTTATTCCCCTAACCGTGGCTGTTGGGACACCCTGCGCCGCGCTGGTGTACATTTGTACGGCCGTTGACTCACCCCAGATTGTGACGGGAATTAGGTCAAAGTGTGTCCCAAATGCCGGCAAATTTGGAAATCAAGGAATTTTCCAACCAACTTCAAATTTTGCATGCTCCAAACTGTATATATTCCGCACTTGTCATGCAAAATTGACAGATTTTCGCTGGGAAATGACGGAGAAATTTCAGAGTGTAGGGAAAACGGAGCTCGGCTGCGTGGTTATTCCCCTAACCGTGGCTGTTGGGACACCCTGCGCCGCGCTGGTGTACATTTGTACGGCCGTTGACTCACCCCAGATTGTGACGGGAATTAGGTCAAAGTGTGTCCCAAATGCCGGCAAATTTGGAAATCAAGGAATTTTCCAACCAACTTCAAATTTTGCATGCTCCAAACTGTATATATTCCGCACTTGTCATGCAAAATTGACAGATTTTCGCTGGGAAATGACGGAGAAATTTCAGAGTTTAGGGAAAACGGAGCTCGGCTGCGTGGTTATTCCCCTAACCGTGGCTGTTGGGACACCCTGCGCATGCGCCGCGCTGGTGTACATTTGTACGGCCGTTGACTCACCCCAGATTGTGACGGGAATTAGGTCAAAGTGTGTCCCAAATGCCGGAAAATTTGGAAATCAAGGAATTTTCCAACCAACTTCAAATTTTGCATGCTCCAAACTGTATAGATTCCGCACTTGTCATGCAAAATTGACAGATTTTCACTGGGAAAAGACGGAGAAAATTCAGAGTTTAGGGAAAACGGAGCTCGGCTGCGTGGTTATTCCCCTAACCGTGGCTGTTGGGACACCCTGCGCATGCGCCGCGCTGGTGTACATTTGTACGGCCGTTGACTCACCCCAGATTGTGACGGGAATTAGGTCAAAGTGTGTCCCAAATGCCGGCAAATTTGGAAATCAAGGAATTTTCCAACCAACTTCAAATTTTGCATGCTTCAAACTGTATATATTCCGCACTTGTCATGCAAAATTGACAGATTTTCGCTGGGAAATGACGGAGAAATTTCAGAGTTTAGGGAAAACGGAGCTCGGCTGCGTGGTTATTCCCCTAACCGTGGCTGTTGGGACACCCTGCGCATGCGCCGCGCTGGTGTACATTTGTACGGCCGTTGACTCACCCCAGATTGTGACGGGAATTAGGTCAAAGTGTGTCCCAAATGCCGGCAAATTTGGAAAGCAAGGAATTTTCCAACCAACTTCAAATTTTGCATGCTCCAAACTGTATATATTCCGCACTTGTCATGCAAAATTGACAGATTTTCGCTGGGAAATGACGGAGAAATTTCAGAGTTTAGGGAAAACGGAGCTCGGCTGCGTGATTATTCCCCTAACCGTGGCTGTTGGGACACCCTGCGCCGCGCCGGTGTACATTTGTACGGCCGTTGACTCACCCCAGATTGTGACGGGAATTAGGTCAAAGTGTGTCCCAAATGCCGGCAAATTTGGAATTCAAGGAATTTTCCAACCAACTTCAAATGTTGCATGCTCCAAACTGTATATATTCCGCACTTGTCATGCAAAATTGACAGATTTTCGCTGGGAAATGACGGAGAAATTTCAGAGTTTAGGGAAAACGGAGCTCGGCTGCTTGGTTATTCCCCTAACCGTGGCTGTTGAGACACCCTGCGCCGCGCTGGTGTACATTTGTACGGCCGTTGACTCACCCCAGATTGTGACGGGAATTAGGTCAAAGTGTGTCCCAAATGCCGGCAAATTTGGAATTCAAGGAATTTTCCAACCAACTTCAAATGTTGCATGCTCCAAACTGTATATATTCCGCACTTGTCATGCAAAATTGACAGATTTTCGCTGGGAAATGACGGAGAAATTTCAGAGTTTAGGGAAAACGGAGCTCGGCTGCTTGGTTATTCCCCTAACCGTGGCTGTTGAGACACCCTGCGCCGCGCTGGTGTACATTTGTACGGCCGTTGACTCACCCCAGATTGTGACGGGAATTAGGTCAAAGTGTGTCCCAAATGCCGGCAAATTTGGAAATCAAGGAATTTTCCAACCAACTTCAAATTTTGCATGCTCCAAACTGTATATATTCCGCACTTGTCATGCAAAATTGACAGATTTTCGCTGGGAAATGACGGAGAAATTTCAGAGTTTAGGGAAAACGGAGCTCGGCTGCGTGGTTAGTCCCCTAACCGTGGCTGTTGGGACACCCTGCGCATGCGCCGCGCTGGTGTACATTTGTACGGCCGTTGACTCACCCCAGATTGTGACGGGAATTAGGTCAAAGTGTGTCCCAAATGCCGGCAAATTTGGAAATCAAGGAATTTCCCAACCAACTTCAAATTTTGCATGCTCCAAACTGTATATATTCCGCACTTGTCATGCAAAATTGACAGATTTTCGCTGGGAAATGACGGAGAAATGTCAGAGTTTAGGGAAAACGGAGCTCGACTGCGTGGTTATTCCCCTAACCGTGGCTGTTGGGACACCCTGCGCATGCGCCGCGCTGGTGTACATTTGTACGGCCGTTGACTCACCCCAGATAGTGACGGGAATTAGGTCAAAGTGTGTCCCAAATGCCGGCAAATTTGGAAATCAAGGAATTTTCCAACCAACTTCAAATTTTGCATGCTCCAAACTGTATATATTCCGCACTTGTCATGCAAAATTGACAGATTTTCGCTAGGAAATGACGGAGAAATTTCAGAGTTTAGGGAAAACGGAGCTCGGCTGCGTGGTTATTCCCCTAACCGTGGCTGTTGGGACACCCTGCGCCGCGCTGGTGTACATTTGTACGGCCGTTGACTCACCCCAGATTGTGACGGGAATTAGGTCAAAGTGTGTCCCAAATGCCGGCAAATTTGGAAATCAAGGAATTTTCCAACCAACTTCAAATTTTGCATGCTCCAAACTGTATATATTCCGCACTTGTCATGCAAAATTGACAGATTTTCGCTGGGAAATGACGGAGAAATTTCAGAGTTTAGGGAAAACGGAGCTCGGCTGCGTGGTTAGTCCCCTAACCGTGGCTGTTGGGACACCCTGCGCCGCGCTGGTGTACATTTGTACGGCCGTTGACTCACCCCAGATTGTGACGGGAATTAGGTCAAAGTGTGTCCCAAATGCCGGCAAATTTGGAAATCAAGGAATTTTCCAACCAACTTCAAATTTTGCATGCTCCAAACTGTATATATTCCGCACTTGTCATGCAAAATTGACAGATTTTCGCTGGGAAATGACGGAGAAATTTCAGAGTTTAGGGAAAACGGAGCTCGACTGCGTGGTTATTCCCCTAACCGTGGCTGTTGGGACACCCTGCGCATGCGCCGCGCTGGTGTACATTTGTACGGCCGTTGACTCACCCCAGATTGTGACGGGAATTAGGTCAAAGTGTGTCCCAAATGCCGGCAAATTTGGAAATCAAGGAATTTCCCAACCAACTGCAAATTGTGCATGCTCCAAACTGTATATATTCCGCACTTGTCATGCAAAATTGACAGATTTTGCTGGGAAATGACGGAGAAATTTCAGAGTTTAGGGAAAACGGAGCTCGGCTGCGTGGTTATTCCCCTAACCGTGGCTGTTGGGACACCCTGCGCATGCGCCGCGCTGGTGTACATTTGTACGGCCGTTGACTCACCCCAGATAGTGACGGGAATTAGGTCAAAGTGTGTCCCAAATGCCGGCAAATTTGGAAATCAAGGACTTTTCCAACCAACTTCAAATTTTGCATGCTCCAAACTGTATATATTCCGCACTTGTCATGCAAAATTGACAGATTTTCGCTGGGAAATGACGGAGAAATTTCAGAGTTTAGGGAAAACGGAGCTCGGCTGCGTGGTTATTCCCCTAACCGTGGCTGTTGGGACACCCTGCGCCGCGCTGGTGTACATTTGTACGGCCGTTGACTCACCCCAGATTGTGACGGGAATTAGGTCAAAGTGTGTCCCAAATGCCGGCAAATTTGGAAATCAAGGAATTTTCCAACCAACTTCAAATTTTGCATGCTCCAAACTGTATATATTCCGCACTTGTCATGCAAAATTGACAGATTTTCGCTGGGAAATGACGGAGAAATTTTAGAGTTTAGGGAAAACGGAGCTCGGCTGCGTGGTTATTCCCCTAACCGTGGCTGTTGGGACACCCTGCGCCGCGCTGGTGTACATTTGTACGGCCGTTGACTCACCCCAGATTGTGACGGGAATTAGGTCAAAGTGTGTCCCAAATGCCGGCAAATTTGGAAATCAAGGAATTTTCCAACCAACTTCAAATTGTGCATGCTCCAAACTGTATATATTCCGCACTTGTCATGCAACATTGACAGATTTTCGCTGGGAAATGACGGAGAAATTTCAGAGTTTAGGGAAAACGGAGCTCGGCTGCGTGGTTATTCCCCTAACCGTGGCTGTTGGGACACCCTGCGCATGCGCCGCGCTGGTGTACATTTGTACGGCCGTTGACTCACCCCAGATTGTGACGGGAATTAGGTCAAAGTGTGTCCCAAATGCCAGCAAATTTGGAAATCAAGGAATTTTCCAACCAACTTCAAATTTTGCATGCTCCAAACTGTATATATTCCGCACTTGTCATGCAAAATTGACAGATTTTCGCTGGGAAATGACGGAGAAATTTCAGAGTTTAGGGAAAACGGAGCTCGGCTGCGTGGTTATTCCCCTAACCGTGGCTGTTGAGACACCCTGCGCCGCGCTGGTGTACATTTGTACGGCCGTTGACTCACCCCAGATTGTGACGGGAATTAGGTCAAAGTGTGTCCCAAATGCCGGCAAATTTGGAAATCAAGGAATTTTCCAACCAACTTCAAATTTTGCATGCTCCAAACTGTATATATTCCGCACTTGTCATGCAAAATGGACAGATTTTCGCTGGGAAATGACGGAGAAATTTCAGAGTTTAGGGAAAACGGAGCTCGGCTGCGTGGTTATTCCCCTAACCGTGGCTGTTGGGACACCCTGCGCCGCGCTGGTGTACATTTGTACGGCCGTTGACTCACCCCAGATTGTGACGGGAATTAGGTCAAAGTGTGTCCCAAATGCCGGCAAATTTGGAAATCAAGGAATTTTCCAACCAACTTCAAATTTTGCATGCTCCAAACTGTATATATTCCGCACTTGTCATGCAAAATTGACAGATTTTCGCTGGGAAATGACGGAGAAATTTCAGAGTTTAGGGAAAACGGAGCTCGGCTGCGTGGTTATTCCCCTAACCGTGGCTGTTGGGACACCCTGCGCATGCGCCGCGCTGGTGTACATTTTTACGGCCGTTGACTCACCCTAGATTGTGACGGGAATTAGGTCAAAGTGTGTCCCAAATGCCGGCAAATTTGGAAATCAAGGAATTTTCCAACCAACTTCAAATTTTGCATGCTCCAAACTGTATATATTCCGCACTTGTCATGCAAAATTGACAGATTTTCGCTGGGAAATGACGGAAAAATTTCAGAGTTTAGGGAAAACGGAGCTCGGCTACGTGGTTATTCCCCTAACCGTGGCTGTTGGGACACCCTGCGCTGCGCTGGTGTACATTTGTACGGCCGTTGACTCACCCCAGATTGTGACGGGAATTAGGTCAAAGTGTGTCCCAAATGCCGGCAAATTTGGAAATCAAGGAATTTTCCAACCAACTTCAAATTTTGCATGCTCCAAACTGTATATATTCCGCACTTGTCATGCAAAATTGACAGATTTTCGCTAGGAAATGACGGAGAAATTTCAGAGTTTAGGGAAAACGGAGCTCGGCTGCGTGGTTATTCCCCTAACCGTGGCTGTTGGGACACCCTGCGCCGCGCTGGTGTACATTTGTACGGCCGTTGACTCACCCCAGATTGTGACGGGAATTAGGTCAAAGTGTGTCCCAAATGCCGGCAAATTTGGAAATCAAGGAATTTTCCAACCAACTTCAAATTTTGCATGCTCCAAACTGTATATATTCCGCACTTGTCATGCAAAATTGACAGATTTTCGCTGGGAAATGACGGAGAAATTTCAGAGTTTAGGGAAAACGGAGCTCGACTGCGTGGTTATTCCCCTAACCGTGGCTGTTGGGACACCCTGCGCATGCGCCGCGCTGGTGTACATTTGTACGGCCGTTGACTCACCCCAGATTGTGACGGGAATTAGGTCAAAGTGTGTCCCAAATGCCGGCAAATTTGGAAATCAAGGAATTTCCCAACCAACTTCAAATTTTGCATGCTCCAAACTGTATATATTCCGCACTTGTCATGCAAAATTGACAGATTTTGCTGGGAAATGACGGAGAAATTTCAGAGTTTAGGGAAAACGGAGCTCGGCTGCGTGGTTATTCCCCTAACCGTGGCTGTTGGGACACCCTGCGCCGCGCTGGTGTACATTTGTACGGCCGTTGACTCACCCCAGATTGTGACGGGAATTAGGTCAAAGTGTGTCCCAAATGCCGGCAAATTTGGAAATCAAGGAATTTTCCAACCAACTTCAAATTTTGCATGCTCCAAACTGTATATATTCCGCACTTGTCATGCAAAATTGACAGATTTTCGCTGGGAAATGACGGAGAAATTTTAGAGTTTAGGGAAAACGGAGCTCGGCTGCGTGGTTATTCCCCTAACCGTGGCTGTTGGGACACCCTGCGCCGCGCTGGTGTACATTTGTACGGCCGTTGACTCACCCCAGATTGTGACGGGAATTAGGTCAAAGTGTGTCCCAAATGCCGGCAAATTTGGAAATCAAGGAATTTTCCAACCAACTTCAAATTTTGCATGCTCCAAACTGTATATATTCCGCACTTGTCATGCAACATTGACAGATTTTCGCTGGGAAATGACGGAGAAATTTCAGAGTTTAGGGAAAACGGAGCTCGGCTGCGTGGTTATTCCCCTAACCGTGGCTGTTGGGACACCCTGCGCCGCGCTGGTGTACATTTGTACGGCCGTTGACTCACCCCAGATTGTGACGGGAATTAGGTCAAAGTGTGTCCCAAATGCCGGCAAATTTGGAAATCAAGGAATTTTCCAACCAACTTCAAATTTTGCATGCTCCAAACTGTATATATTCCGCACTTGTCATGCAACATTGACAGATTTTCGCTGGGAAATGACGGAGAAATTTCAGAGTTTAGGGAAAACGGAGCTCGGCTGCGTGGTTATTCCCCTAACCGTGGCTGTTGGGACACCCTGCGCATGCGCCGCGCTGGTGTACATTTTTACGGCCGTTGACTCACCCTAGATTGTGACGGGAATTAGGTCAAAGTGTGTCCCAAATGCCGGCAAATTTAGAAATCAAGGAATTTTCCAACCAACTTCAAATTTTGTATGCTCCAAACTGTATATATTCCGCACTTGTCATGCAAAATTGACAGATTTTCGCTGGGAAATGACGGAGAAATTTCAGAGTTTAGGGAAAACGGAGCTCGGCTACGTGGTTATTCCCCTAACCGTGGCTGTTGGGACACCCTGCGCTGCGCTGGTGTACATTTGTACGGCCGTTGACTCACCCCAGATTGTGACGGGAATTAGGTCAAAGTGTGTCCCAAATGCCGGCAAATTTGGAAATCAAGGAATTTTCCAACCAACTTCAAATTTTGCATGCTCCAAACTGTATATATTCCGCACTTGTCATGCAAAATTGACAGATTTTCGCTAGGAAATGACGGAGAAATTTCAGAGTTTAGGGAAAACGGAGCTCGGCTGCGTGGTTATTCCCCTAACCGTGGCTGTTGGGACACCCTGCGCCGCGCTGGTGTACATTTGTACGGCCGTTGACTCACCCCAGATTGTGACGGGAATTAGGTCAAAGTGTGTCCCAAATGCCGGCAAATTTGGAAATCAAGGAATTTTCCAACCAACTTCAAATTTTGCATGCTCCAAACTGTATATATTCCGCACTTGTCATGCAAAATTGACAGATTTTCGCTGGGAAATGACGGAGAAATTTCAGAGTTTAGGGAAAACGGAGCTCGACTGCGTGGTTATTCCCCTAACCGTGGCTGTTGGGACACCCTGCGCATGCGCCGCGCTGGTGTACATTTGTACGGCCGTTGACTCACCCCAGATTGTGACGGGAATTAGGTCAAAGTGTGTCCCAAATGCCGGCAAATTTGGAAATCAAGGAATTTCCCAACCAACTTCAAATTTTGCATGCTCCAAACTGTATATATTCCGCACTTGTCATGCAAAATTGACAGATTTTGCTGGGAAATGACGGAGAAATTTCAGAGTTTAGGGAAAACGGAGCTCAGCTGCGTGGTTATTCCCCTAACCGTGGCTGTTGGGACACCCTGCGCATGCGCCGCGCTGGTGTACATTTGTACGGCCGTTGACTCACCCCAGATAGTAACCTATTTGCACAACGCCTTTGTTTCCGTCCGACTCCGGCATCTATAGGGTTTAGATATGGGTTAGATGGATTGAGCATAGAAACCGAAGCCATAGGAAAGCTCAGCAATGAGGAAGGAGGTCGGGTGGGCGGGGAAAAAAAAGGTATATATATAATAATACTCACCAGAAGCTGGCCGCCGAGGCCAAACTATTATCTTACCACCGTTGAGACATACAACCGTATACCGTCCTCTGCCGACTCGTTCCTTCTCGTCCAAATACTCCCCACCTGCCACCTTGGTATACTCGAGACTGCGTAGATTCCTACGCAGCCCTCAACGTCGGCGGTTGTGCAAATAGTAACCTATTTGCACAACGCCTTTGTTTCCGTCCGACTCCGGCATCTATAGGGTTTAGATATGGGTTAGATGGATTTCGCCAAAACCTGCCCTCTTAGGCCGCCGAGAACCCCTAAACCTGCCCAAATACACCCCAATCCTTACCCAAACCTCAAACGAAAGCGGGAGACTGTATCAGATAGAAAGGAAAGAAAAACTGGACTAGTTGTCTTGCTGCCTTTCTTTCATTTGATTTTCTTCTCTTTTCTTTTCTCAAGCTGTCGCTGCCTATAAAATTGATTAAAAAACAAAATGGGTAGTTTTGTTAGTAGGTGATGGCATTTTTAGACATATCAGCTGCATGTAGATGGCGGGAAAGCTACGCGGGCCCCGAGGCCCGAGTTCAGACGCCTATAGAATTGTCCGACGATATCTGCCATTGGACTTTGTTCAGCTGTGGAGACGGCGTCGCGTAATACCTGGACCGTGCTCTGACGCCTCATAACTCTCTCAACCTGGGTATAGTGCTTGTACGTCTTCCGCGACGCCCATTGGCAGTGGTCCATCACCTGCTCGTCCGATGCATCCAGGAGCCGCAGTGTGGTTGCTACCCATGGCACGGCTGTTGTGCGCTCTCAAAAGCTGGTTTTCAGGGTTGTCTGTTGCGGCAAAATACATCTTCAGCCGTGAATTCGGTCCGTTAACAGGCGAAGGGTTTGTTTACGAGGACTCTGCGATTGGCCGCCAAGGGGCGAAAGATCCACCAGACTTTGAACTGCGCCGACTGGATCCATCTTTCCTTGGTCCTGCAACTTTGGAATCATTATCAATGATGAGTCACCCTCACTTACCGTCTTGCCAATAGTGTGGCTGAATAAAAAATCGCCTCCTTCGATCCTTGTTATTTTTCAGGTTCCGATTCCTCCTAGGTCACCAGCTCTGTCTCCGGCCCATTATAGGCAGAGGAAAAGGGCCAAGTCTCGTTGTACCACGTAGCGCTAGGGGAAAAGACCTTCGCCTTTGCCAAGTCTCCAGGATCGGTCAGTGATCTCTTTCACCGACCATCGTAACTTATCAGAAAACAATGGAATTGCCTGCTTTGAAGTAATGTGAGACTCAGCCTGCTCCAGCTGCATTGCGTTCATGTATCTACGAACTTGGTGAGAGATGCAAGGGTTTGCGAACTTTTATCCCACTCGCCAGACTTCGGTCTTACCGAATGAGTTAAAGTATGCCCTTATCTGCCCAACATAAGAGTCCACGGTGCATGCCGCTAATATAAGCGGGCACCCACAAGAGCGCCAGCCGATTTTACGAAAGAGTGCGCAGCTTGCGCAACTTTTGCAAAATGGCGCAAGCCCTATAGCTTGCGTGTAATTTTCACAGGAATGTTGCGCAGCCTACGCAATAAAATGTTGCGCAAGCGGACTTACGCAGTGCGTAAGGATTCGTGAAATCGGCTGCAGATCCCGTGCTTACCCAAATGTTTTCACCCTAAGCCGTGAATCTGCGTGCGACCTTCTGAGTCACGATCGATCAAAAAGCATAGGATGTCAAGTGATGTCACTGACTCCAGATCCTCCCCTTCAGTACAGCATCATTTGCTTTGATGCTCCCGCAGAAATCGGTCTAATGCTGCAAATAAGTCTGCTCTTTTGCACTCCATATCCCTGCGTATCCAACTCGTTTCCTAGTTTTGTCAGCCTGGTTGCCGCACTGATCATCTTCAAAAAGATACCAAAACGCTCTCGTGAAGAAGGGGAGGGCATGATTGAAGAAGAAATTTAGCATTGTATCGCAATTCCCGAGGGCAAGCCCGAAACGGATCTGAAAACAGCCGCAGCCTGCGCTGGAGCTTAGATATCCCATCATCGATAGGTGCACAATGTCCGCAAGATCCTGCTCCACGATGTAATCGTTCGAGAAAAACTGCCAGCTAGCATTCATGACAGACCTCTTTCAATAATGAGTTGACTACGGCGACTGAGCGATTGATGTCCACCATCTTGGTTTGGCACCTTGAGGAAAGAACAAATATGCATATTGGGAATTTTCTCCCTGATCAGTTGGGCAACAGCGCGAAAAACCCCTACCACGTCAAGTACACCCTGCGAAGGGTCGGTCAATCGGCTGAAATCATTTATGCCTCCGCGCAGAACAGCCACCTCCGGCTGAAAAGCCCTGCAAGATACCACCAGATGTCTACATAACGGGGCCATTGTTGTGCCTCCGTTGGCTAACATTTGCACGCTCAATGCCTTGGGCCAGCCGAATCCTTTGAACCCTCTGAACATTGAGTCGGACACAAGGAGAACATGGTGACGCTTAGCGTAAGCGATATCCATTCGGGGGGTGACAATACGTGGGAAGTAGCACTGGAAGGCCCAGAGCTCAAACCCCAGCCCTTGAAAAATTCGGGACATATCCCGTAGAAGACGGGTATTCTATAAAAAAACCTGCTTGACCTGCCTCTGACAGGCGAAAGGAAGAACTTGAGTGGAGACCCGTTCCTGCGCGCCGGGACATTTGACGAAAGTGCCATCAAATCAAAGGTGAAAACCTGTGGGACTACCAGATGGGACCTAGGTCAACTTGAGCGAAAAATTTGCCTCCAAGGAGAGGGCAAAACAAAAATTTAAACTTCAACATTTTTGAAAGCGGTTTAGACCTAGCTCGGAGGCCAGTCCAAGCATCCACCACATTTCTGGAATCTCCAACCACATCCACCATCAAGTTCCATAGCGAATCAAAGACTGAGAGCCACACAAAATATAGATCAAGGGCCTCCTTGCGACACATACCCGTGTGTCCCAAAATGTCTGCAGACCGGTAATCTCAGAAACTTACACTACCGTCTGGTAAGACTAGGGTACCGCCCTATTTATAGCCAGATGCGTCTGCCGACAGTGCAATGCGATAGCAAGGTGGCGGCCTTGACTTCAAGGGATCAGCTGCGAGAAGCTATCGACAAACCTCCAAAATAGAATCTCCTCCCGCACTTGTGGTGACAGAGGCGTAGGCACGAGATCATATCAAGTGTAGATATGAAGGAGGAGCATTCCCTCAGAAACAAACAAACACCAGAGCAAAACTTTGGCCTTTGCCCACAAAACGTTGCATCTGTTTTTAGAGCATTTTATCCTCCCGCAAAATTGTCTCTCGTACCTCAGCGAATGATACCTTTTTATGCTCAGGAATCGGAAATGATAGGGTTTGGAGCAGATGCCGAACCCGAGATGCACCATGCTGTTCGATGGCTGCCGATGACTTTTCTTTAAGTTGCTGAACAAGCCGAGCTTTAACTGTATGTAGCGTACGACGTAAACGGCCCTTAGAGCTCTGATGTAGGAACCGTCCCCATGCATGTCCTGTTCACACCGCAATAAAACAAACACGAGTGAAGTGTTTTAAACCTTCGTATACTTTGGCCCTCCATCGCTGGGATGGCACTTGCCAATGAAACGGTCGTCTATCCATATTTCTGTATGTATACCTCTGTTCTTAAGCCATGCAGGAAGACAAAAGCCAATGGATGAGTAAACTTATGCACTGTTTTTTTTATTTTTTAAACCAAACCCACTCGAAGCCGGAAAAGGTTCTGGACTCCTTGGTCAAGAAGATTTGCTTGTATCCCTGGCTGTTGTCGGTACTTGAGAAAATATCGCCTTTGGTTATGGGTCTGACAACATTGCCTAAAGGTACCACACTGAAGGGTGTGTCCTTGCGCCAAAGATTAGGTCCCTTCATTGATATAGAAGCAGACTGTCAAGGCAGTCACACATTTCGGCGGCTGTACTTCCTTGACCCTACCCACAACGTATATAGAGCCCTCTATCCACCGCCTGGTGATTGTGTCTATGAAAAGGGCGACATAATCTTGACAAACGAGCGCATTTAAAATACCTTTCGGTGGGCAATTATAAACAGCAATTCCTGCCCCTGTATCTGCCATGAAACGACTGGAAAAAAATTATACAGACTAATTCCATGATGAAGCCAACCATGAACTTCGTCCCTATTGGGTGACTCTGCTAAGATATCGTCCCAAAGCACCAGGATCATTGCTTAATGTGCCGGCTACAAAATAGTTGGATCTCTGAATCCGAGCGCCTATAAATCTACCTGTAGTCTACCAGAGAGAACTTCAGGCGGGGTGGGTGTAAAGGGGACTGGCAAGCCACTTGGTTTGCCATTGAAAATTACCCACTGGGAGGTGCCTCGTTTCCGCTTCGCTGCGTGCGTAGCGATGGGATCAAAGATTGATCAAAATCTCTCTCACACAGATGACTCTCCAGCATTTTCAAATACCACTGGTACTCAATGGTACTGGTTGGTTTGTTTTTTATTATTTTTATTTTTATTTTTAGCAAAACTTTGCGAACGGGGTACTTGAACATTGGGATTCACAAAATGGCACAAAGAGGTGCCCCTGGACCACATTAAAATGAGCGTGCTAGCGAAGGCCCATCAACATGGCATACAGAGGCCCGCCCTCTGCCAGGTACAGAGTACATATATGCGAAATAGAAGTACACTGTACCCCAAACATGGCATTCAGAGGCCCGTCCTCTGCCAAATACAGAGTATGCGAAATAGAAGCACATTGTACCACAAACATGGCATTCAGAGGCCCGTCCTCTGCCAAGTATAGCGCGCATATGTGCAAAATAGAAGTACATTGTATCACAAACACGGCATTCAGAGGCCCGTCCTCTGCCAAGTACATTTGTACTTTAAACATAGCATTCAGAGGCCCGTCCTCTGCCAAGTACATTGCACCATAAACATAGCACTCAGAGGCCCGTCCTCTGCCAAGTACATTTGTACCATAAACATAGCATTCAGAGGCCCGTCCTCTGCCAAGTACATTGCACCATAAACATAGCATTCAGAGGCCCGTCCTCTGCCAAGTACATTTGTACCACAAACATAGCATTCAGAGGCCCGTCCTCTGCCAAGTACATTGCACCATAAACATAGCGTTCAGAGGCCCGTCCTCTGGCAAGTACATTTGTACCTTAAACATATCATTCAGAGGCCCGTCCTCTGCCAAGTACATTGCACTATAAACATAGCACTCAGAGGCCCGTCCTCTGCCAAGTACATTTGTACCACAAACATAGCATTCAGAGGCCCGTCCTCTGCCAAGTACATTGCACCATAAACATAGCGTTCAGAGGCCCGTCCTCTGGCAAGTACATTTGTACCTTCCATGAGCATATTTTTTGATGGATACCGGCGCATTATAAATTTTCATTATTATTATTATTATTAAACATAGCATTCAGAGGCCCGTCCTCTGCCAAGTACATTGCACTATAAACATAGCACTCAGAGGCCCGTCCTCTGCCAAGTACATTTGTACCACAAACATAGCATTCAGAGGCCCGTCCTCTGCCAAGTACATTGCACCATAAACATAGCGTTTAGAGGCCCGTCCTCTGCCAAGTATATTGCACTATAAACATAGCACTCAGAGGCCCGTCCTCTGCCAAGTACATTGCACCATAAACATAGCATTCAGAGGCCCGTCCTCTGCCAAGTACATTTGTACCATAAACATAGCATTCAGAGGCCCGTCCTCTGGCAAGTACATTGCACCATAAACATAGCATTCAGAGGCCCGTCCTCTGCCAAGTACATTTGCACCATGAACTTGCGCGCATCTGCTCGCTGAGCTCCGTGACCCTACGCTCAGCGCAGGAAAATGACACGGAAAACAGCCCCTCACTGCGAACTTTTGTGAGTACATAAAAAAAGTACGTCTATGTTTCTCCCCAACTCGCTATGCATTTCAAAGTACAGAGTATTACCTTTAGTTTGGTTATTATTTCATAAAATATATGATGCACGGGGAAAAGGGGCTTTTTTCACTCAAAGAACGGGTGTTGAACCTCAAAATCGGCAAAGTCAATGGAGGTCAACACGATTACTGATCATTTTTCAGTAGGTTGTCTCACTGAATTGAACGGCACGGTCGTTCTCTGTGACACACAGATTCAACTCGCACTTATGAATAAACTACATAAAATTCCCGTCCCACTCATATATGAAACATTTTGATTGGACAAGGGGAAAAGGGGCTTTTTTGCTTCAAATCATAGAATGTCTCTCATCTAAGACCGTGACCCGATTGTAATACGCAAAATATGGTTACATTGCACATGTACCATAAGCCTGGCATTCAGAGGCACGCCCTCAGCCTGGTACCGAGTACACATGCAAATCAAGGGTACATTCATACAGAGGCCCGCCCTCTGTGTATCGCACCTGCAATATAAATGCTCATCAAAGTTGCACTGCCTTTTTTTTTTTTTTTTTTTTTTTTTTTTTTTTTTAGGGTAAAATAGGTAACTTTCCCGAATAGAAAAAGTTATCAGCCCCCACTTGGCACCAAGAACGTAAAAAATCCGTCAAGGACCAACGCCAGTCGATCAAAAACAAGAAACGACCAAATGGCTGGCAGGTCACCCAATCGACAGGGCCATGACGCAAATGCACATGTGCGCGCACATGTGCACATTGCACACACACCATGTACATACGAGCGCACGCGCACATGCACAACATGAAAAGCACGTTTCAAGAAAAAGGCCTGCATCTCCAACTCCCGACGTCGGAAACTTAAGTTTTTGATATTTTTCGTTACAGAGACACGTAAGCTTTATAAATTCGTTCGCTTGTGTAAATTAATTTTTATTTTTAATCCTTTCACCGAAACACGGGCAATGCAACTTTAAGCTTGGTGTCCCGAGGCCCGTCCTCTAGGACACACGCCATTTATGGGTATATTACACTTGACATACAGGGACCCGTCTGTGCCTAGTACCTGTATCTATACACATAGAAAACATGGGCACATTAAAATTTGGCATTCATAAAATTGATTTTTATTGAAATTTTGAATTCAGAGACCCGTCCTCTGCCTATGTACACGCCCTTATGTACCAATACCAAATAAGAGCGCATATTAATAGGGATACGCTAATTCAGAGGTCGGCTGTCTAGTAAAGGGTACCCATGCCAAAATTAGCGTCACATCAGAACTTGGCATCTCAACTTGGCATTTAGAGGCCCTCCTCTGCCTAGTACACATGCAAGCTATGAGCATATTAAACTTGGCATTGGGAGGCCCGCCCTCTATCTAGTATATAGAGTACGTGGTCAATATTTACTCGGTCCGTCCTCTGTCTAGTACCGAGTACATGTGGAATATGTATTACCACTTAGTATTCAGAGGCCCGATCTCGGCAAGTACACATGTAATCTATGGGTACTTTGAACTTGCCCTTTAGAGGCCCGTCCTCGGCCTATACAGATTCTGACTGGGGTTATGACGAAACTTTAAGTATTGTCAAGCCAAACCCCCAGTGCATCTATGCTTGCTGCCTAATGGCGACACATATCTATCATTCAGTATAATTGACGTGCTCACGAACAACAGCATAGCATTCAGAGGCCCATGCTCTGCCTCCTCGAAGGAACTGGAAATTAAGACATGGGCTATTTCACAATAAGTGTACACTTTCAGTCTCACTGGCAAATCGGGGTAAAATTTCAAACTTGTCCAACTCACAAAAGTTTGTTGATCTAAAAACTTCAGGATGTATACTAATAATTCAAAAAATATCAGAGCGTGGCATTATGATTAACGTGTTTATTTTTTCCACTGAAATAATAATTTGTAATTGGTTGTCTGGAGAGGACATTTTGTTAAACACAGAATATCACAATATAATGGCCAGACTAAATGTTGAAATGGTAATGCCATGCACTGTCCTGTTAGAAGGAATGGTACTGTTAATTTTACAAACCTAACAACGAAATATTTCAATCATGGTTGACATGTTATATTACAATTGAATGCTGTCCTGGAGAGGACAATTGTTTAACGGATTTTCCACAACCCTGAATATGATCTTGATAAAATGTACTCAAATCTCTTCCACGATCAAATTGTCATATTTACTCCATCAAATGTGTCATGTGATGATACAAACATCTTTGTGAGTACATATCTCCAAACTATTCCATTGTGTGGAATACCTTGACCTGGAGAGGACATTACCATATTTTGTTTGTTTGTTTGTTTGTTTGTTTTTTTGTTTTGACCGAATTACACCAACCCAAGTTTCACAATATTGTTGAACACTATATATCCATGATTGATCACCAAATGATCACCACAATAATGCATCATCAACAAATGATTGCACTTAAACTAATGCAAAACTTGAAATGAGACTCCAAAATGGTGTTAAAAGTGCATGTAAATAGAGAAATTAAAAACGAATAACTCGTAGAATTATGTAAAAATAGTTCTGTAGCTTGTCCTTCATATTACCCGTCATATAAAATCACTCATAACATGTATATGCACTGATAAAGTTATCCAGGATGGGTTAAACTGTAATCTACTCAAATGACCACCCACTGTGAAATAGCCCACATGTACTCAGGGACCAGTCCTGGTCCATAGAAATACGATCTAGGCCTTGATACTCGGAAGCCCAACCCGTGCTTCGTAAATTGCCTAACAAAAGATGCGCTTAAACTGCGCGTTTGGGGGCCCGTCCTCCACTTCATACATTTAGTAAGCAAGAGTCCATTCACTTGCCACTTAGGGCCTGTTCCATTACCTATGAGGGCGCTAACACAGGTACCTTGAAACAAAAGGCCAGAACCAGATTTCCCAAATGCTAGGCTGACTCCTTTTTTATTGTTATATTGCGCTCGCTATACATGCTCGAGCAATAACAAAACAAGAATTGTGAGGGCACTTTCCGAACTACGAATCTTGAAAGAGGCCCGCCCTCTATCATCTAACGAACCTGCCAAACTGGTATTTTAATTCCCATGATTCAAGGGCGTGCCCCGTTTATAAACATGCTAGCATTGCACCCTGAGCCTTGTTTACCCGTTGGAGCATTCGCTCCAGATCTCGGCGTTGTCCTCCATATAGATCCATAGGACGCCAAGGTGAACAAATTCTCCCTCCAGCGGTCTTCCAGACCTTGCAATTGGTCGATGTCTTGCCAACCATCCTTGGCATCCGCCGTTTCCTATAGGGAGCACGAAAAAAGCAACAAAGAAAGTTGAAATTTCGGAAACTGTTTGTGTAAACGCCTATTATCGAAAACATTTCACCTGCCCATGCCTTCTCCGACCCACGCTGTACCTTGGCCGCCTGGCTCCATGAAAAGGCGGAGAAAAGCACTGTTTCGGAGACGCGTGTGTTAAACTGCCCTTAGCCTTTTTTGTTTGGTTTTTTTTTTATTTGTTATTGTTATAATGCGAACTTGTGCATGGTGGGCTTAGTAGCCCAAACTTAATTAAAGAGTCGTATGCATTTGTATACGTACAAAATATTTGGCTGTATACCTGTATACCTGTCGAATGACTGGGCCCCCGTCGCCACACGGGTGATACCTATAAAATACGAGCCTGAGACTACTAGGCCTAATTCGCCATATTTATGGGCCCGACAGATGTTTTACCAAAACTGAATAATATCTTATGACATATAAAGCATTGAAGCAATTCGTACCTCAACTAAGGCGTAAATCATGTCCATCTTCAGCACATTCAGCAAACGAGTACATGTAGTTGGAAACTTGTCCGGTACATAAAACACGACGAGGCAGCATAACCCGCACACAGCATATTGGCACTATAGCCTATAATACACACGCAAGCCCAATGAGGGGTGCATTGCTTAAGGCACGCGAAAATTCAAAGGGAATTACTGGAGCGCGCTCTACCATTGTTGAGAAAGAGCCAATTTGACTATGTACGTACGTGTAGGCTTACCCAACGTAGTGCCAACCATGCGTGCGGTAACGGCGATTGCTTGAAGCTGCGTAATGATGCTGGTGCGCGGTGCTGCCCACACCTCGCAAATGTTTAAATGCCTCTAAATTACTCTGGTTACCTGATTTCGCCTTACAAAACATCCCAAACTCGACGCTAGGTAACACACTGCTGCACTTTCATTTTCCTCGAAATATATCAGCTAATGGATGATAATTCAAAACCATTGATTATCCCGAGCGATCACACACACGTCCACCCGACGGGTTGGTATACTCGAGACTGCGTAGATTCCTACGCAGCCCTCAACGTCGGCGGTTGTGCAAATAGTGACGGGAATTAGGTCAAAGTGTGTCCCAAATGCCGGCAAATTTGGAAATCAAGGACTTTTCCAACCAACTTCAAATTTTGCATGCTCCAAACTGTATATATTCCGCACTTGTCATGCAAAATTGACAGATTTTCGCTGGGAAATGACGGAGAAATTTCAGAGTTTAGGGAAAACGGAGCTCGGCTGCGTGGTTATTCCCCTAACCGTGGCTGTTGGGACACCCTGCGCCGCGCTGGTGTACATTTGTACGGCCGTTGACTCACCCCAGATTGTGACGGGAATTAGGTCAAAGTGTGTCCCAAATGCCGGCAAATTTGGAAATCAAGGAATTTTCCAACCAACTTCAAATTTTGCATGCTCCAAACTGTATATATTCCGCACTTGTCATGCAAAATTGACAGATTTTCGCTGGGAAATGACGGAGAAATTTTAGAGTTTAGGGAAAACGGAGCTCGGCTGCGTGGTTATTCCCCTAACCGTGGCTGTTGGGACACCCTGCGCCGCGCTGGTGTACATTTGTACGGCCGTTGACTCACCCCAGATTGTGACGGGAATTAGGTCAAAGTGTGTCCCAAATGCCGGCAAATTTGGAAATCAAGGAATTTTCCAACCAACTTCAAATTTTGCATGCTCCAAACTGTATATATTCCGCACTTGTCATGCAACATTGACAGATTTTCGCTGGGAAATGACGGAGAAATTTCAGAGTTTAGGGAAAACGGAGCTCGGCTGCGTGGTTATTCCCCTAACCGTGGCTGTTGGGACACCCTGCGCCGCGCTGGTGTACATTTGTACGGCCGTTGACTCACCCCAGATTGTGACGGGAATTAGGTCAAAGTGTGTCCCAAATGCCGGCAAATTTGGAAATCAAGGAAATTTCCAACCAACTTCAAATTTTGCATGCTCCAAACTGTATATATTCCGCACTTGTCATGCAAAATTGACAGATTTTCGCTGGGAAATGACGGAGAAATTTCAGAGTTTAGGGAAAACGGAGCTCGACTGCGTGGTTATTCCCCTAACCGTGGCTGTTGGGACACCCTGCGCATGCGCCGCGCTGGTGTACATTTGTACGGCCGTTGACTCACCCCAGATTGTGACGGGAATTAGGTCAAAGTGTGTCCCAAATGCCGGCAAATTTGGAAATCAAGGAATTTCCCAACCAACTTCAAATTTTGCATGCTCCAAACTGTATATATTCCGCACTTGTCATGCAAAATTGACAGATTTTCGCTGGGAAATGACGGAGAAATTTCAGAGTTTAGGGAAAACGGAGCTCGGCTGCGTGGTTATTCCCCTAACCGTGGCTGTTGGGACACCCTGCGCCGCGCTGGTGTACATTTGTACGGCCGTTGACTCACCCCAGATTGTGACGGGAATTAGGTCAAAGTGTGTCCCAAATGCCGGCAAATTTGGAAATCAAGGAATTTTCCAACCAACTTCAAATTTTGCATGCTCCAAACTGTATATATTCCGCACTTGTCATGCAACATTGACAGATTTTCGCTGGGAAATGACGGAGAAATTTCAGAGTTTAGGGAAAACGGAGCTCGGCTGCGTGGTTATTCCCCTAACCGTGGCTGTTGGGACACCCTGCGCATGCGCCGCGCTGGTGTACATTTGTACGGCCGTTGACTCACCCCAGATTGTGACGGGAATTAGGTCAAAGTGTGTCCCAAATGCCAGCAAATTTGAAAATCAAGGAATTTTCCAACCAACTTCAAATTTTGCATGCTCCAAACTGTATATATTCCGCACTTGTCATGCAAAATTGACAGATTTTCGCTGGGAAATGACGGAGAAATTTCAGAGTTTAGGGAAAACGGAACTCGGCTGCGTGGTTATCCCCCTAACCGTGGCTCTTGAGACACCCTGCGCCGCGCTGGTGTACATTTGTACGGCCGTTGACTCACCCCAGATTGTGACGGGAATTAGGTCAAAGTGTGTCCCAAATGCCGGCAAATTTGGAAATCAAGGAATTTTCCAACCAACTTCAAATTTTGCATGCTCCAAACTGTATATATTCCGCACTTGTCATGCAAAATTGACAGATTTTCGCTGGGAAATGACGGAGAAATTTCAGAGTTTAGGGAAAACGGAGCTCGGCTGCGTGGTTATTCCCCTAACCGTGGCTGTTGGGACACCCTGCGCCGCGCTGGTGTACATTTGTACGGCCGTTGACTCACCCCAGATTGTGACGGGAATTAGGTCAAAGTGTGTCCCAAATGCCGGCAAATTTGGAAATCAAGGAATTTTCCAACCAACTTCAAATTTTGCATGCTCCAAACTGTATATATTCCGCACTTGTCATGCAACATTGACAGATTTTCGCTGGGAAATGACGGAGAAATTTCAGAGTTTAGGGAAAACGGAGCTCGGCTGCGTGGTTATTCCCCTAACCGTGGCTGTTGGGACACCCTGCGCATGCGCCGCGCTGGTGTACATTTGTACGGCCGTTGACTCACCCCAGATTGTGACGGGAATTAGGTCAAAGTGTGTCCCAAATGCCAGCAAATTTGGAAATCAAGGAATTTTCCAACCAACTTCAAATTTTGCATGCTCCAAACTGTATATATTCCGCACTTGTCATGCAAAATTGACAGATTTTCGCTGGGAAATGACGGAGAAATTTCAGAGTTTAGGGAAAACGGAACTCGGCTGCGTGGTTATTCCCCTAACCGTGGCTCTTGAGACACCCTGCGCCGCGCTGGTGTACATTTGTACGGCCGTTGACTCACCCCAGATTGTGACGGGAATTAGGTCAAAGTGTGTCCCAAATGCCGGCAAATTTGGAAATCAAGGAATTTTCCAACCAACTTCAAATTTTGCATGCTCCAAACTGTATATATTCCGCACTTGTCATGCAAAATTGACAGATTTTCGCTGGGAAATGACGGAGAAATTTCAGAGTTTAGGGAAAACGGAGCTCGGCTGCGTGGTTATTCCCCTAACCGTGGCTGTTGGGACACCCTGCGCCGCGCTGGTGTACATTTGTACGGCCGTTGACTCACCCCAGATTGTGACGGGAATTAGGTCAAAGTGTGTCCCAAATGCCGGCAAATTTGGAAGTCAAGGAATTTTCCAACCAACTTCAAATTTTGCATGCTCCAAACTGTATATATTCCGCACTTGTCATGCAAAATTGACAGATTTTCGCTGGGAAATGACGGAGAAATTTCAGAGTTTAGGGAAAACGGAGCTCGGCTGCGTGGTTATTCCCCTAACCGTGGCTGTTGGGACACCCTGCGCATGCGCCGCGCTGGTGTACATTTTTACGGCCGTTGACTCACCCTAGATTGTGACGGGAATTAGGTCAAAGTGTGTCCCAAATGCCGGCAAATTTGGAAATCAAGGAATTTTCCAACCAACTTCAAATTTTGCATGCTCCAAACTGTATATATTCCGCACTTGTCATGCAAAATTGACAGATTTTCGCTGGGAAATGACGGAGAAATTTCAGAGTTTAGGGAAAACGGAGCTCGGCTACGTGGTTATTCCCCTAACCGTGGCTGTTGGGACACCCTGCGCTGCGCTGGTGTACATTTGTACGGCCGTTGACTCACCCCAGATTGTGACGGGAATTAGGTCAAAGTGTGTCCCAAATGCCGGCAAATTTGGAAATCAAGGAATTTTCCAACCAACTTCAAATTTTGCATGCTCCAAACTGTATATATTCCGCACTTGTCATGCAAAATTGACAGATTTTCGCTAGGAAATGACGGAGAATTTTCAGAGTTTAGGGAAAACGGAGCTCGGCTGCGTGGTTATTCCCCTAACCGTGGCTGTTGGGACACCCTGCGCCGCGCTGGTGTACATTTGTACGGCCGTTGACTCACCCCAGATTGTGACGGGAATTAGGTCAAAGTGTGTCCCAAATGCCGGCAAATTTGGAAATCAAGGAATTTTCCAACCAACTTCAAATTTTGCATTCTCCAAACTGTATATATTCCGCACTTGTCATGCAAAATTGACAGATTTTCGCTGGGAAATGACGGAGAAATTTCAGAGTTTAGGGAAAACGGAGCTCGGCTGCGTGGTTATTCCCCTAACCGTGGCTGTTGGGACACCCTGCGCATGCGCCGCGCTGGTGTACATTTTTACGGCCGTTGACTCACCCTAGATTGTGACGGGAATTAGGTCAAAGTGTGTCCCAAATGCCGGCAAATTTGGAAATCAAGGAATTTTCCAACCAACTTCAAATTTTGCATGCTCCAAACTGTATATATTCCGCACTTGTCATGCAAAATTGACAGATTTTCGCTGGGAAATGACGGAGAAATTTCAGAGTTTAGGGAAAACGGAGCTCGGCTACGTGGTTATTCCCCTAACCGTGGCTGTTGGGACACCCTGCGCTGCGCTGGTGTACATTTGTACGGCCGTTGACTCACCCCAGATTGTGACGGGAATTAGGTCAAAGTGTGTCCCAAATGCCGGCAAATTTGGAAATCAAGGAATTTTCCAACCAACTTCAAATTTTGCATGCTCCAAACTGTATATATTCCGCACTTGTCATGCAAAATTGACAGATTTTCGCTAGGAAATGACGGAGAAATTTTAGAGTTTAGGGAAAACGGAGCTCGGCTGCGTGGTTATTCCCCTAACCGTGGCTGTTGGGACACCCTGCGCCGCGCTGGTGTACATTTGTACGGCCGTTGACTCACCCTAGATTGTGACGGGAATTAGGTCAAAGTGTGTCCCAAATGCCGGAAAATTTGGAAATCAAGGAATTTTCCAACCAACTTCAAATTTTGCATGCTCCAAACTGTATATATTCCGCACTTGTCATGCAAAATTGGCAGATTTTCGCTGGGAAATGACGGAGAAATTTCAGAGTTTAGGGAAAACGGAGCTCGGCTACGTTGTTATTCCCCTAACCGTGGCTGTTGGGACACCCTGCGCTGCGCTGGTGTACATTTGTACGGCCGTTGACTCACCCCAGATTGTGACGGGAATTAGGTCAAACTGTGTCCCAAATGCCGGCAAATTTGGAAATCAAGGAATTTTCCAACCAACTTCAAATTTTGCATGCTCCAAACTGTATATATTCCGCACTTGTCATGCAAAATTGACAGATTTTCGCTGGGAAATGACGGAGAAATTTCAGAGTTTATGGAAAACGGAGCTCGGCTGCGTGGTTATTCCCCTAACCGTGGCTGTTGGGACACCCTGCGCCGCGCTGGTGTACATTTGTACGGCCGTTGACTCACCCCAGATTGTGACGGGAATTAGGTCAAAGTGTGTCCCAAATGCCGGCAAATTTGGAAATCAAGGAATTTTCCAACCAACTTCAAATTTTGCATGCTCCAAACTGTATATATTCCGCACTTGTCATGCAAAATTGACAGATTTTCGCTGGGAAATGACGGAGAAATTTCAGAGTTTAGGGAAAACGGAGCTCGGCTGCGTGGTTATTCCCCTAACCGTGGCTGTTGGGACACCCTGCGCATGCGCCGCGCTGGTGTACATTTGTACGGCCGTTGACTCACCCTAGATTGTGACGGGAATTAGGTCAAAGTGTGTCCCAAATGCCGGCAAATTTGGAAATCAAGGAATTTTCCAACCAACTTCAAATTTTGCATGCTCCAAACTGTATATATTCCGCACTTGTCATGCAAAATTGACAGATTTTCGCTCGGAAATGACGGAGAAATTTCAGAGTTTAGGGAAAACGGAGCTCGGCTGCGTGGTTATTCCCCTAACCGTGGCTGTTGGGACACCCTGCGCATGCGCCGCGCTGGTGTACATTTGTACGGCCGTTGACTCACCCTAGATTGTGACGGGAATTAGGTCAAAGTGTGTCCCAAATGCCGGCAAATTTGGAAATCAAGGAATTTTCCAACCAACTTCAAATTTTGCATGCTCCAAACTGTATATATTCCGCACTTGTCATGCAAAATTGACAGATTTTCGCTGGGAAATGACGGAGAAATTTCAGAGTTTAGGGAAAACGGAGCTCGGGTGGGTGGTTATTCCCCTAACCGTGGCTGTTGGGACACCCTGCGCCGCGCTGGTGTACATTTGTACGGCCGTTGACTCACCCCAGATTGTGACGAGAATTAGGTCAAAGTGTGTCCCAAATGCCGGCAAATTTGGAAATCAAGGAATTTTCCAACCAACTTCAAATTTTGCATGCTCCAAACTGTATATATTCCGCACTTGTCATGCAAAATTGACAGATTTTCGCTGGGAAATGACGGAGAAATTTCAGAGTTTAGGGAAAACGGAGCTCGGCTGCGTGGTTATTCCTCTAACCGTGGCTGTTGGGACACCCTGCGCATGCGCCGCGCTGGTGTACATTTGTACGGCCGTTGACTCGCCCCAGATTGTGACGGGAATTAGGTCAAAGTGTGTCCCAAATGCCGGGCAAATTTGGAAATCAAGGTATTTTCCAACCAACTTCAAATTTTGCATGCTCCAAACTGTATATATTCCGCACTTGTCATGCAAAATTGACAGATTTTCGCTGGGAAATGACGGAGAAATTTCAGAGTTTAGGGAAAACGGAGCTCGACTGCGTGGTTATTCCCCTAACCGTGGCTGTTGGGACACCCTGCGCATGCGCCGCGCTGGTGTACATTTGTACGGCCGTTGACTCACCCCAGATTGTGACGGGAATTAGGTCAAAGTGTGTCCCAAATGCCGGCAAATTTGGAAATCAAGGAATTTCCCAACCAACTTCAAATTTTGCATGCTCCAAACTGTATATATTCCGCACTTGTCATGCAAAATTGACAGATTTTGCTGGGAAATGACGGAGACATTTCAGAGTTTAGGGAAAACGGAGCTCGGCTGCGTGGTTATTCCCCTAACCGTGGCTGTTGGGACACCCTGCGCATGCGCCGCGCTGGTGTACATTTGTACGGCCGTTGACTCACCCCAGATAGTGACGGGAATTAGGTCAAAGTGTGTCCCAAATGCCGGCAAATTTGGAAATCAAGGACTTTTCCAACCAACTTCAAATTTTGCATGCTCCAAACTGTATATATTCCGCACTTGTCATGCAAAATTGACAGATTTTCGCTGGGAAATGACGGAGAAATTTCAGAGTTTAGGGAAAACGGAGCTCGGCTGCGTGGTTATTCCCCTAACCGTGGCTGTTGGGACACCCTGCGCCGCGCTGGTGTACATTTGTACGGCCGTTGACTCACCCCAGATTGTGACGGGAATTAGGTCAAAGTGTGTCCCAAATGCCGGCAAATTTGGAAATCAAGGAATTTTCCAACCAACTTCAAATTTTGCATGCTCCAAACTGTATATATTCCGCACTTGTCATGCAAAATTGACAGATTTTCGCTGGGAAATGACGGAGAAATTTTAGAGTTTAGGGAAAACGGAGCTCGGCTGCGTGGTTATTCCCCTAACCGTGGCTGTTGGGACACCCTGCGCCGCGCTGGTGTACATTTGTACGGCCGTTGACTCACCCCAGATTGTGACGGGAATTAGGTCAAAGTGTGTCCCAAATGCCGGCAAATTTGGAAATCAAGGAATTTTCCAACCAACTTCAAATTTTGCATGCTCCAAACTGTATATATTCCGCACTTGTCATGCAACATTGACAGATTTTCGCTGGGAAATGACGGAGAAATTTCAGAGTTTAGGGAAAACGGAGCTCGGCTGCGTGGTTATTCCCCTAACCGTGGCTGTTGGGACACCCTGCGCCGCGCTGGTGTACAATTGTACGGCCGTTGACTCACCCCAGATTGTGACGAGAATTAGGTCAAAGTGTGTCCCAAATGCCGGCAAATTTGGAAATCAAGGAATTTTCCAACCAACTTCAAATTTTGCATGCTCCAAACTGTATATATTCCGCACTTGTCATGCAAAATTGACAGATTTTCGCTGGGAAATGACGGAGAAATTTCAGAGTTTAGGGAAAACGGAGCTCGGCTGCCTGGTTATTCCCCTAACCGTGGCTGTTGGGATACCCTGCGCATGCGCCGCGCTGGTGTACATTTGTACGGCCGTTGACTCACCCCAGATTGTGACGGGAATTAGGTCAAAGTGTGTCCCAAATGCCGGCAAATTTGGAAATCAAGGAATTTTCCAACCAACTTCAAATTTTTCATGCTCCAAACTGTATATATTCCGCACTTGTCATGCAAAATTGACAGATTTTCGTTGGGAAATTACGGAGAAATTTCAGAGTTTAGGGAAAACGGAGCTCGGCTGCGTGGTTATTCCCCTAACCGTGGCTGTTGGGACACCCTGCGCATGCGCCGCGCTGGTGTACATTTGTACGGCCGTTGACTCACCCCAGATTGTGACGGGAATTAGGTCAAAGTGTGTCCCAAATTCCGGCAAAATTGGAAATCAAGGAATTTTCCAACCAACTTCAAATTTTGCATGCTCCAAACTGTATATATTCCGCACTTGTCATGCAAAATTGACAGATTTTCGCTGGGAAATGACGGAGAAATTTCAGAGTTTAGGGAAAACGGAGCTCGGCTACGTGGTTATTCCCCTAACCGTGGATGTTGGGACACCCTGCGCTGCGCTGGTGTACATTTGTACGGCCGTTGACTCACCCCAGATTGTGACGGGAATTAGGTCAAAGTGTGTCCCAAATGCCGGCAAATTTGGAAATCAAGGAATTTTCCAACCAACTTCAAATTTTGCATGCTCCAAACTGTATATATTCCGCACTTGTCATGCAAAATTGACAGATTTTCGCTGGGAAATGACGGAGAAATTTCAGAGTTTAGGGAAAACGGAGCTCGGCTGCGTGGTTATTCCCCTAACCGTGGCTGTTGGAACACCCTGCGCCGCGCTGGTGTACATTTGTACGGCCGTTGACTCACCCCAGATTGTGAAGGGAATTAGGTCAAAGTGTGTCCCAAATGCCGGCAAATTTGGAAATCAAGGAATTTTCCAACCAACTTCAAATTTTGCATGCTCCAAACTGTATATATTCCGCACTTGTCATGCAAAATTAACAGATTTTCGCTGGGAAATGACGGAGAAATTTCAGAGTTTAGGGAAAACGGAGCTCGGCTGCGTGGTTATTCCCCTAACCGTGGCTGTTGGGACACCCTGCGCCGCGCTGGTGTACAATTGTACGGCCGTTGACTCACCCCAGATTGTGACGAGAATTAGGTCAAAGTGTGTCCCAAATGCCGGCAAATTTGGAAATCAAGGAATTTTCCAACCAACTTCAAATTTTGCATGCTCCAAACTGTATATATTCCGCACTTGTCATGCAAAATTGACAGATTTTCGCTGGGAAATGACGGAGAAATTTCAGAGTTTAGGGAAAACGGAGCTCGGCTGCCTGGTTATTCCCCTAACCGTGGCTGTTGGGATACCCTGCGCATGCGCCGCGCTGGTGTACATTTGTACGGCCGTTGACTCACCCCAGATTGTGACGGGAATTAGGTCAAAGTGTGTCCCAAATGCCGGCAAATTTGGAAATCAAGGAATTTTCCAACCAACTTCAAATTTTTCATGCTCCAAACTGTATATATTCCGCACTTGTCATGCAAAATTGACAGATTTTCGTTGGGAAATTACGGAGAAATTTCAGAGTTTAGGGAAAACGGAGCTCGGCTGCGTGGTTATTCCCCTAACCGTGGCTGTTGGGACACCCTGCGCATGCGCCGCGCTGGTGTACATTTGTACGGCCGTTGACTCACCCCAGATTGTGACGGGAATTAGGTCAAAGTGTGTCCCAAATGCCGGCAAATTTGGAAATCAAGGAATTTTCCAACCAACTTCAAATTTTGCATGCTCCAAACTGTATATATTCCGCACTTGTCATGCAAAATTGACAGATTTTCGCTGGGAAATGACGGAGAAATTTCAGAGTTTAGGGAAAACGGAGCTCGGCTACGTGGTTATTCCCCTAACCGTGGATGTTGGGACACCCTGCGCTGCGCTGGTGTACATTTGTACGGCCGTTGACTCACCCCAGATTGTGACGGGAATTAGGTCAAAGTGTGTCCCAAATGCCGGCAAATTTGGAAATCAAGGAATTATCCAACCAACTTCAAATTTTGCATGCTCCAAACTGTATATATTCCGCACTTGTCATGCAAAATTGACAGATTTTCGCTGGGAAATGACGGAGAAATTTCAGAGTTTAGGGAAAACGGAGCTCGGCTGCGTGGTTATTCCCCTAACCGTGGCTGTTGGGACACCCTGCGCCGCGCTGGTGTACAATTGTACGGCCGTTGACTCACCCCAGATTGTGACGAGAATTAGGTCAAAGTGTGTCCCAAATGCCGGCAAATTTGGAAATCAAGGAATTTTCCAACCAACTTCAAATTTTGCATGCTCCAAACTGTATATATTCCGCACTTGTCATGCAAAATTGACAGATTTTCGCTGGGAAATGACGGAGAAATTTCAGAGTTTAGGGAAAACGGAGCTCGGCTGCCTGGTTATTCCCCTAACAGTGGCTGTTGGGATACCCTGCGCATGCGCCGCGCTGGTGTACATTTGTACGGCCGTTGACTCACCCCAGATTGTGACGGGAATTAGGTCAAAGTGTGTCCCAAACGCCGGCAAATTTGGAAATCAAGGAATTTTCCAACCAACTTCAAATTTGTCATGCTCCAAACTGTATATATTCCGCACTTGTCATGCAAAATTGACAGATTTTCGTTGGGAAATTACGGAGAAATTTCAGAGTTTAGGGAAAACGGAGCTCGGCTGCGTGGTTATTCCCCTAACCGTGGCTGTTGGGACACCCTGCGCATGCGCCGCGCTGGTGTACATTTGTACGGCCGTTGACTCACCCCATATTGTGACGGGAATTAGGTCAAAGTGTGTCCCAAATGCCGGCAAATTTGGAAATCAAGGAATTTTCCAACCAACTTCAAATTTTGCATGCTCCAAACTGTATATATTCCGCACTTGTCATGCAAAATTGACAGATTTTCGCTGGGAAATGACGGAGAAATTTCAGAGTTTAGGGAAAACGGAGCTCGGCTACGTGGTTATTCCCCTAACCGTGGATGTTGGGACACCCTGCGCTGCGCTGGTGTACATTTGTACGGCCGTTGACTCACCCCAGATTGTGACGGGAATTAGGTCAAAGTGTGTCCCAAATGCCGGCAAATTTGGAAATCAAGGAATTTTCCAACCAACTTCTAATTTTGCATGCTCCAAACTGTATATATTCCGCACTTGTCATGCAAAATTGACAGATTTTCGCTGGGAAATGACGGAGAAATTTCAGAGTTTAGGGAAAACGGAGCTCGGCTGCGTGGTTATTCCCCTAACCGTGGCTGTTGGGACACCCCGCGCCGCGCTGGTGTACATTTGTACGGCCGTTGACTCACCCCAGATTGTGAAGGGAATTAGGTCAAAGTGTGTCCCAAATGCCGGCAAATTTGGAAATCAAGGAATTTTCCAACCAACTTCAAATTTTGCATGCTCCAAACTGTATATATACCGCACTTGTCATGCAAAATTGACAGATTTTCGCTGGGAAATGACGGAGAAATTTCAGAGTTTAGGGAAAACGGAGCTCGGCTGCGTGGTTATTCCCCTAACCGTGGCTGTTGGGACACCCTGCGCATGCGCCGCGCTGGTGTACATTTGTACGGCCGTTGACTCACCCTAGATTGTGACGGGAATTAGGTCAAAGTGTGTCCCAAATGCCGGCAAATTTGGAAATCAAGGAATTTTCCAACCAACTTCAAATTTTGCATGCTCCAAACTGTATATATTCCGCACTTGTCATGCAAAATTAACAGATTTTCGCTGGGAAATGACGGAGAAATTTCAGAGTATAGGGAAAACGGAGCTCGGCTGCGTGGTTATTCCCCTAACCGTGGCTGTTGGAACACCCTGCGCCGCGCTGCTGTACATTTGTACGGCCGTTGACTCACCCCAGATTGTGAAGGGAATTAGGTCAAAGTGTGTCCCAAATGCCGGCAAATTTGGAAATCAAGGAATTTTCCAACCAACTTCAAATTTTGCATGCTCCAAACTGTATATATACCGCACTTGTCATGCAAAATTGACAGATTTTCGCTGGGAAATGACGGAGAAATTTCAGAGTTTAGGGAAAACGGAGCTCGGCTGCGTGGTTATTCCCCTAACCGTGGCTGTTGGGACACCCTGCGCATGCGCCGCGCTGGTGTACATTTGTACGGCCGTTGACTCACCCTAGATTGTGACGGGAATTAGGTCAAAGTGTGTCCCAAATGCCGGCAAATTTGGAAATCAAGGAATTTTCCAACCAACTTCAAATTTTGCATGCTCCAAACTGTATATATTCCGCACTTGTCATGCAAAATTAACAGATTTTCGCTGGGAAATGACGGAGAAATTTCAGAGTATAGGGAAAACGGAGCTCGGCTGCGTGGTTATTCCCCTAACCGTGGCTGTTGGAACACCCTGCGCCGCGCTGCTGTACATTTGTACGGCCGTTGACTCACCCCAGATTGTGAAGGGAATTAGGTCAAAGTGTGTCCCAAATGCCGGCAAATTTGGAAATCAAGGAATTTTCCAACCAACTTCAAATTTTGCATGCTCCAAACTGTATATATACCGCACTTGTCATGCAAAATTGACAGATTTTCGCTGGGAAATGACGGAGAAATTTCAGAGTTTAGGGAAAACGGAGCTCGGCTGCCTGGTTATTCCCCTAACCGTGGCTGTTGGAACACCCTGCGCCGCGCTGCTGTACATTTGTACGGCCGTTGACTCACCCCAGATTGTGAAGGGAATTAGGTCAAAGTGTGTCCCAAATGCCGGCAAATTTGGAAATCAAGGAATTTTCCAACCAACTTCAAATTTTGCATGCTCCAAACTGTATATATACCGCACTTGTCATGCAAAATTGACAGATTTTCGCTGGGAAATGACGGAGAAATTTCAGAGTTTAGGGAAAACGGAGCTCGGCTGCGTGGTTATTCCCCTAACCGTGGCTGTTGGGACACCCTGCGCATGCGCCGCGCTGGTGTACATTTGTACGGCCGTTGACTCACCCCAGATTGTGACGGGAATTAGGTCAAAGTGTGTCCCAAATGCCGGCAAATTTGGAAATCAAGGAATTTTCCAACCAACTTCAAATTTTGCATGCTCCAAACTGTATATATTCCGCACTTGTCATGCAAAATTGACAGATTTTCGCTGGGAAATGACGGAGAAATTTCAGAGTTTAGGGAAAACGGAGCTCGGCTGCGTGGTTATTCCCCTAACCGTGGCTGTTGGAACACCCTGCGCCGCGCTGGTGTACATTTGTACGGCCGTTGACTCACCCCAGATTGTGAAGGGAATTAGGTCAAAGTGTGTCCCAAATGCCGGCAAATTTGGAAATCAAGGAATTTTCCAACCAACTTCAAATTTTGCATGCTCCAAACTGTATATATTCCGCACTTGTCATGCAAAATTAACAGATTTTCGCTGGGAAATGACGGAGAAATTTCAGAGTTTAGGGAAAACGGAGCTCGGCTGCGTGGTTATTCCCCTAACCGTGGCTGTTGGGACACCCTGCGCCGCGCTGGTGTACAATTGTACGGCCGTTGACTCACCCCAGATTGTGACGAGAATTAGGTCAAAGTGTGTCCCAAATGCCGGCAAATTTGGAAATCAAGGAATTTTCCAACCAACTTCAAATTTTGCATGCTCCAAACTGTATATATTCCGCACTTGTCATGCAAAATTGACAGATTTTCGCTGGGAAATGACGGAGAAATTTCAGAGTTTAGGGAAAACGGAGCTCGGCTGCCTGGTTATTCCCCTAACCGTGGCTGTTGGGATACCCTGCGCATGCGCCGCGCTGGTGTACATTTGTACGGCCGTTGACTCACCCCAGATTGTGACGGGAATTAGGTCAAAGTGTGTCCCAAATGCCGGCAAATTTGGAAATCAAGGAATTTTCCAACCAACTTCAAATTTTTCATGCTCCAAACTGTATATATTCCGCACTTGTCATGCAAAATTGACAGATTTTCGTTGGGAAATTACGGAGAAATTTCAGAGTTTAGGGAAAACGGAGCTCGGCTGCGTGGTTATTCCCCTAACCGTGGCTGTTGGGACACCCTGCGCATGCGCCGCGCTGGTGTACATTTGTACGGCCGTTGACTCACCCCAGATTGTGACGGGAATTAGGTCAAAGTGTGTCCCAAATGCCGGCAAATTTGGAAATCAAGGAATTTTCCAACCAACTTCAAATTTTGCATGCTCCAAACTGTATATATTCCGCACTTGTCATGCAAAATTGACAGATTTTCGCTGGGAAATGACGGAGAAATTTCAGAGTTTAGGGAAAACGGAGCTCGGCTACGTGGTTATTCCCCTAACCGTGGATGTTGGGACACCCTGCGCTGCGCTGGTGTACATTTGTACGGCCGTTGACTCACCCCAGATTGTGACGGGAATTAGGTCAAAGTGTGTCCCAAATGCCGGCAAATTTGGAAATCAAGGAATTATCCAACCAACTTCAAATTTTGCATGCTCCAAACTGTATATATTCCGCACTTGTCATGCAAAATTGACAGATTTTCGCTGGGAAATGACGGAGAAATTTCAGAGTTTAGGGAAAACGGAGCTCGGCTGCGTGGTTATTCCCCTAACCGTGGCTGTTGGGACACCCTGCGCCGCGCTGGTGTACAATTGTACGGCCGTTGACTCACCCCAGATTGTGACGAGAATTAGGTCAAAGTGTGTCCCAAATGCCGGCAAATTTGGAAATCAAGGAATTTTCCAACCAACTTCAAATTTTGCATGCTCCAAACTGTATATATTCCGCACTTGTCATGCAAAATTGACAGATTTTCGCTGGGAAATGACGGAGAAATTTCAGAGTTTAGGGAAAACGGAGCTCGGCTGCCTGGTTATTCCCCTAACCGTGGCTGTTGGGATACCCTGCGCATGCGCCGCGCTGGTGTACATTTGTACGGCCGTTGACTCACCCCAGATTGTGACGGGAATTAGGTCAAAGTGTGTCCCAAACGCCGGCAAATTTGGAAATCAAGGAATTTTCCAACCAACTTCAAATTTGTCATGCTCCAAACTGTATATATTCCGCACTTGTCATGCAAAATTGACAGATTTTCGTTGGGAAATTACGGAGAAATTTCAGAGTTTAGGGAAAACGGAGCTCGGCTGCGTGGTTATTCCCCTAACCGTGGCTGTTGGGACACCCTGCGCATGCGCCGCGCTGGTGTACATTTGTACGGCCGTTGACTCACCCCATATTGTGACGGGAATTAGGTCAAAGTGTGTCCCAAATGCCGGCAAATTTGGAAATCAAGGAATTTTCCAACCAACTTCAAATTTTGCATGCTCCAAACTGTATATATTCCGCACTTGTCATGCAAAATTGACAGATTTTCGCTGGGAAATGACGGAGAAATTTCAGAGTTTAGGGAAAACGGAGCTCGGCTACGTGGTTATTCCCCTAACCGTGGATGTTGGGACACCCTGCGCTGCGCTGGTGTACATTTGTACGGCCGTTGACTCACCCCAGATTGTGACGGGAATTAGGTCAAAGTGTGTCCCAAATGCCGGCAAATTTGGAAATCAAGGAATTTTCCAACCAACTTCTAATTTTGCATGCTCCAAACTGTATATATTCCGCACTTGTCATGCAAAATTGACAGATTTTCGCTGGGAAATGACGGAGAAATTTCAGAGTTTAGGGAAAACGGAGCTCGGCTGCGTGGTTATTCCCCTAACCGTGGCTGTTGGGACACCCCGCGCCGCGCTGGTGTACATTTGTACGGCCGTTGACTCACCCCAGATTGTGAAGGGAATTAGGTCAAAGTGTGTCCCAAATGCCGGCAAATTTGGAAATCAAGGAATTTTCCAACCAACTTCAAATTTTGCATGCTCCAAACTGTATATATACCGCACTTGTCATGCAAAATTGACAGATTTTCGCTGGGAAATGACGGAGAAATTTCAGAGTTTAGGGAAAACGGAGCTCGGCTGCGTGGTTATTCCCCTAACCGTGGCTGTTGGGACACCCTGCGCATGCGCCGCGCTGGTGTACATTTGTACGGCCGTTGACTCACCCTAGATTGTGACGGGAATTAGGTCAAAGTGTGTCCCAAATGCCGGCAAATTTGGAAATCAAGGAATTTTCCAACCAACTTCAAATTTTGCATGCTCCAAACTGTATATATTCCGCACTTGTCATGCAAAATTAACAGATTTTCGCTGGGAAATGACGGAGAAATTTCAGAGTATAGGGAAAACGGAGCTCGGCTGCGTGGTTATTCCCCTAACCGTGGCTGTTGGAACACCCTGCGCCGCGCTGCTGTACATTTGTACGGCCGTTGACTCACCCCAGATTGTGAAGGGAATTAGGTCAAAGTGTGTCCCAAATGCCGGCAAATTTGGAAATCAAGGAATTTTCCAACCAACTTCAAATTTTGCATGCTCCAAACTGTATATATACCGCACTTGTCATGCAAAATTGACAGATTTTCGCTGGGAAATGACGGAGAAATTTCAGAGTTTAGGGAAAACGGAGCTCGGCTGCGTGGTTATTCCCCTAACCGTGGCTGTTGGGACACCCTGCGCATGCGCCGCGCTGGTGTACATTTGTACGGCCGTTGACTCACCCTAGATTGTGACGGGAATTAGGTCAAAGTGTGTCCCAAATGCCGGCAAATTTGGAAATCAAGGAATTTTCCAACCAACTTCAAATTTTGCATGCTCCAAACTGTATATATTCCGCACTTGTCATGCAAAATTAACAGATTTTCGCTGGGAAATGACGGAGAAATTTCAGAGTATAGGGAAAACGGAGCTCGGCTGCGTGGTTATTCCCCTAACCGTGGCTGTTGGAACACCCTGCGCCGCGCTGCTGTACATTTGTACGGCCGTTGACTCACCCCAGATTGTGAAGGGAATTAGGTCAAAGTGTGTCCCAAATGCCGGCAAATTTGGAAATCAAGGAATTTTCCAACCAACTTCAAATTTTGCATGCTCCAAACTGTATATATACCGCACTTGTCATGCAAAATTGACAGATTTTCGCTGGGAAATGACGGAGAAATTTCAGAGTTTAGGGAAAACGGAGCTCGGCTGCCTGGTTATTCCCCTAACCGTGGCTGTTGGGATACCCTGCGCATGCGCCGCGCTGGTGTACATTTGTACGGCCGTTGACTCACCCCAGATTGTGACGGGAATTAGGTCAAAGTGTGTCCCAAATGCCGGCAAATTTGGAAATCAAGGAATTTTCTAACCAACTTCAAATTTTTCATGCTCCAAACTGTATATATTCCGCACTTGTCATGCAAAATTGACAGATTTTCGTTGGGAAATTACGGAGAAATTTCAGAGTTTAGGGAAAACGGAGCTCGGCTACGTGGTTATTCCCCTAACCGTGGATGTTGGGACACCCTGCGCTGCGCTGGTGTACATTTGTACGGCCGTTGACTCACCCCAGATTGTGACGGGAATTAGGTCAAAGTGTGTCCCAAATGCCGGCAAATTTGGAAATCAAGGAATTTTCCAACCAACTTCAAATTTTGCATGCTCCAAACTGTATATATTCCGCACTTGTCATGCAAAATTGACAGATTTTCGCTGGGAAATGACGGAGAAATTTCAGAGTTTAGGGAAAACGGAGCTCGGCTGCGTGGTTATTCCCCTAACCGTGGCTGTTGGAACACCCTGCGCCGCGCTGGTGTACATTTGTACGGCCGTTGACTCACCCCAGATTGTGAAGGGAATTAGGTCAAAGTGTGTCCCAAATGCCGGCAAATTTGGAAATCAAGGAATTTTCCAACCAACTTCAAATTTTGCATGCTCCAAACTGTATATATTCCGCACTTGTCATGCAAAATTAACAGATTTTCGCTGGGAAATGACGGAGAAATTTCAGAGTTTAGGGAAAACGGAGCTCGGCTGCGTGGTTATTCCCCTAACCGTGGCTGTTGGGACACCCTGCGCCGCGCTGGTGTACAATTGTACGGCCGTTGACTCACCCCAGATTGTGACGAGAATTAGGTCAAAGTGTGTCCCAAATGCCGGCAAATTTGGAAATCAAGGAATTTTCCAACCAACTTCAAATTTTGCATGCTCCAAACTGTATATATTCCGCACTTGTCATGCAACATTGACAGATTTTCGCTGGGAAATGACGGAGAAATTTCAGAGTTTAGGGAAAACGGAGCTCGGCTGCGTGGTTATTCCCCTAACCGTGGCTGTTGGGACACCCTGCGCCGCGCTGGTGTACAATTGTACGGCCGTTGACTCACCCCAGATTGTGACGAGAATTAGGTCAAAGTGTGTCCCAAATGCCGGCAAATTTGGAAATCAAGGAATTTTCCAACCAACTTCAAATTTTGCATGCTTCAAACTGTATATATTCCGCACTTGTCATGCAAAATTGACAGATTTTCGCTGGGAAATGACGGAGAAATTTCAGAGTTTAGGGAAAACGGAGCTCGGCTGCCTGGTTATTCCCCTAACCGTGGCTGTTGGGATACCCTGCGCATGCGCCGCGCTGGTGTACATTTGTACGGCCGTTGACTCACCCCAGATTGTGACGGGAATTAGGTCAAAGTGTGTCCCAAATGCCGGCAAATTTGGAAATCAAGGAATTTTCCAACCAACTTCAAATTTTTCATGCTCCAAACTGTATATATTCCGCACTTGTCATGCAAAATTGACAGATTTTCGTTGGGAAATTACGGAGAAATTTCAGAGTTTAGGGAAAACGGAGCTCGGCTGCGTGGTTATTCCCCTAACCGTGGCTGTTGGGACACCCTGCGCATGCGCCGCGCTGGTGTACATTTGTACGGCCGTTGACTCACCCCAGATTGTGACGGGAATTAGGTCAAAGTGTGTCCCAAATTCCGGCAAAATTGGAAATCAAGGAATTTTCCAACCAACTTCAAATTTTGCATGCTCCAAACTGTATATATTCCGCACTTGTCATGCAAAATTGACAGATTTTCGCTGGGAAATGACGGAGAAATTTCAGAGTTTAGGGAAAACGGAGCTCGGCTACGTGGTTATTCCCCTAACCGTGGATGTTGGGACACCCTGCGCTGCGCTGGTGTACATTTGTACGGCCGTTGACTCACCCCAGATTGTGACGGGAATTAGGTCAAAGTGTGTCCCAAATGCCGGCAAATTTGGAAATCAAGGAATTTTCCAACCAACTTCAAATTTTGCATGCTCCAAACTGTATATATTCCGCACTTGTCATGCAAAATTGACAGATTTTCGCTGGGAAATGACGGAGAAATTTCAGAGTTTAGGGAAAACGGAGCTCGGCTGCGTGGTTATTCCCCTAACCGTGGCTGTTGGAACACCCTGCGCCGCGCTGGTGTACATTTGTACGGCCGTTGACTCACCCCAGATTGTGAAGGGAATTAGGTCAAAGTGTGTCCCAAATGCCGGCAAATTTGGAAATCAAGGAATTTTCCAACCAACTTCAAATTTTGCATGCTCCAAACTGTATATATTCCGCACTTGTCATGCAAAATTAACAGATTTTCGCTGGGAAATGACGGAGAAATTTCAGAGTTTAGGGAAAACGGAGCTCGGCTGCGTGGTTATTCCCCTAACCGTGGCTGTTGGGACACCCTGCGCCGCGCTGGTGTACAATTGTACGGCCGTTGACTCACCCCAGATTGTGACGAGAATTAGGTCAAAGTGTGTCCCAAATGCCGGCAAATTTGGAAATCAAGGAATTTTCCAACCAACTTCAAATTTTGCATGCTCCAAACTGTATATATTCCGCACTTGTCATGCAAAATTGACAGATTTTCGCTGGGAAATGACGGAGAAATTTCAGAGTTTAGGGAAAACGGAGCTCGGCTGCCTGGTTATTCCCCTAACCGTGGCTGTTGGGATACCCTGCGCATGCGCCGCGCTGGTGTACATTTGTACGGCCGTTGACTCACCCCAGATTGTGACGGGAATTAGGTCAAAGTGTGTCCCAAATGCCGGCAAATTTGGAAATCAAGGAATTTTCCAACCAACTTCAAATTTTTCATGCTCCAAACTGTATATATTCCGCACTTGTCATGCAAAATTGACAGATTTTCGTTGGGAAATTACGGAGAAATTTCAGAGTTTAGGGAAAACGGAGCTCGGCTGCGTGGTTATTCCCCTAACCGTGGCTGTTGGGACACCCTGCGCATGCGCCGCGCTGGTGTACATTTGTACGGCCGTTGACTCACCCCAGATTGTGACGGGAATTAGGTCAAAGTGTGTCCCAAATGCCGGCAAATTTGGAAATCAAGGAATTTTCCAACCAACTTCAAATTTTGCATGCTCCAAACTGTATATATTCCGCACTTGTCATGCAAAATTGACAGATTTTCGCTGGGAAATGACGGAGAAATTTCAGAGTTTAGGGAAAACGGAGCTCGGCTACGTGGTTATTCCCCTAACCGTGGATGTTGGGACACCCTGCGCTGCGCTGGTGTACATTTGTACGGCCGTTGACTCACCCCAGATTGTGACGGGAATTAGGTCAAAGTGTGTCCCAAATGCCGGCAAATTTGGAAATCAAGGAATTATCCAACCAACTTCAAATTTTGCATGCTCCAAACTGTATATATTCCGCACTTGTCATGCAAAATTGACAGATTTTCGCTGGGAAATGACGGAGAAATTTCAGAGTTTAGGGAAAACGGAGCTCGGCTGCGTGGTTATTCCCCTAACCGTGGCTGTTGGGACACCCTGCGCCGCGCTGGTGTACAATTGTACGGCCGTTGACTCACCCCAGATTGTGACGAGAATTAGGTCAAAGTGTGTCCCAAATGCCGGCAAATTTGGAAATCAAGGAATTTTCCAACCAACTTCAAATTTTGCATGCTCCAAACTGTATATATTCCGCACTTGTCATGCAAAATTGACAGATTTTCGCTGGGAAATGACGGAGAAATTTCAGAGTTTAGGGAAAACGGAGCTCGGCTGCCTGGTTATTCCCCTAACCGTGGCTGTTGGGATACCCTGCGCATGCGCCGCGCTGGTGTACATTTGTACGGCCGTTGACTCACCCCAGATTGTGACGGGAATTAGGTCAAAGTGTGTCCCAAACGCCGGCAAATTTGGAAATCAAGGAATTTTCCAACCAACTTCAAATTTGTCATGCTCCAAACTGTATATATTCCGCACTTGTCATGCAAAATTGACAGATTTTCGTTGGGAAATTACGGAGAAATTTCAGAGTTTAGGGAAAACGGAGCTCGGCTGCGTGGTTATTCCCCTATTTGCACAACCGCCGACGTTGAGGGCTGCGTAGGAATCTACGCAGTCTCGAGTATACCAACCCGTCGGGTGGACGTGTGTGTGATCGCTCGGGATAATCAATGGTTTTGAATTATCATCCATTAGCTGATATATTTCGAGGAAAATGAAAGTGCAGCAGTGTGTTACCTAGCGTCGAGTTTGGGATGTTTTGTAAGGCGAAATCAGGTAACCAGAGTAATTTAGAGGCATTTAAACATTTGCGAGGTGTGGGCAGCACCGCGCAACAGTATCATTACGCAGCTTCAAGCAATCGCCGTTACCGCACGCATGGTTGGCACTACGTTGGGTAAAGCCTATACGTACGTACATAGTCAAATTGGCTCTTTCTCAACAATGGTAGAGCGCGCTCCAGTAATTCCTTTTGAATTTTCGCGTGCCTTAAGCAATGCACCCCTCATTGGGCTTGCGTGTGTATTATACTAGCTATTGTGCCAATGCTGTGTGCGGGTTATGCTGCCTCGTCGTGTTTTATGTACCGGACAAGTTTCCAACTACATGTACTCGTTTGCTGAATGTGCTGAAGATGGACATGATTTACGCCTTAGTTGAGGTACGAATTGCTTCAATGCTTTATATGTCATAAGATATTATTCAGTTTTGGTAAAACATCTGTCAGGCCCATAAATATGGCGAATTAGGCCTAGTAGCCTCAGGCTCGTATTTTATAGGTATCACCCGTGTGGCGACGGGGGCCAAGCCATTCCACAGGTATACAGCCAAATATTTTGTATGTATACAAATGCATACGACTCTTTAATTAAGTTTGGGCTACTAAGCCCACCATGCACAAGTACGCATTATAACAATTAACACACGCGTCTCCGAAGCAGTGCTTTTCTCCGCCTTTTCATGGAGCCAGGCGGCCAAGGTACAGCGTGGGTCGGAGAAGGCATGGGCAGGTGAAATGCTTTCGATAATTGGCGTTTACACAAACAGTTTCCGAAATTTCAATTTTCTTTGTTGCTTTTTTCGTGCTCCCTATAGGAAAAGGCGGATGCCAAGGATGGTTGGCAAGACATCGACCAATTGCAAGGTCTGAAAGACCGCTGGAGGGAGAATTTGTTCACCTTGGCGTCCTATGGATCTATATGGAGGACAACGCCGAAATCTGGAGCGAATGCTCCAACGGGTAAACAAGGCTCAGGGTGCAATGCTAGCATGTTTATAAACGGGGCACGCCCTTGAATCGTGGGAATTAAAATACCAGTTTGGCATGTTCGTTAGATGATAGAGGGCGGGCCTCTTTCAAGATTCGTAGTTCGGAAAGTGCCCTCACAATTCTTGTTTTGTTATTGCTCGAGCATGTATAGCATGTAAAGGAGTCTGCCTAGCATTTGGGAAATCTGGTTCTGGCCTTTTGTTTCAAGGTACCTGTGTTAGCGCCCTCATAGGTAACGGAACAGGCCCTAAGTGGCAAGTGAATGGACTCTTGCTTACTAAATGTATGAAGTGGAGGACGGGCCCCCAAACGCGCAGTTTAAGCGCATCTTTTGTTAGGCAATTTACGAAGCACGGGTTGGGCTTCCGAGTATCAAGGCCTAGATCGTATTTCTATGGACCAGGACTGGTCCCTGAGTACATGTGGGCTATTTCACAGTGGGTGGTCATTTGAGTAGATTACAGTTTAACCCATCCTGGATAACTTTATCAGTGCATATACATGTTATGAGTGATTTTATATGACGGGTAATATGAAGGACAAGCTACAGAACTATTTTTACATAATTCTACGAGTTATTCGTTTTTAATTTCTCTATTTACATGCACTTTTAACACCATTTTGGAGTCTCATTTCAAGCTTTGCATTAGTTTAAGTGCAATCATTTGTTGATGATGCATTATTGTGGTGATCATTTGGTGATCAATCATGGATATATAGTGTTCAACAATATTGTGAAACTTGGGTTGGTGTAATTCGGTCAACAAAAAAAAAAAAAAAACACAAACAAACAAACAAACAAAATATGGTAATGTCCTCTCCAGGTCAAGGTATTCCACACAATGGAATAGTTTGGAGATATGTACTCACAAAGATGTTTGTATCATCACATGACACATTTGATGGAGTAAATATGACAATTTGATCGTGGAAGAGATTTGAGTAAATTTTATCAAGATCATATTCAGGGTTGTGGAAAATCCGTTAAACATTTGTCCTCTCCAGGACAGCATTCAATTGTAATATAACATGTCAACCATGATTGAAATATTTCGTTGTTAGGTTTGTAAAATTAACAGTACCATTCCTTCTAACAGGACAGTGCATGGCATTACCATTTCAACATTTAGTCTGGCCATTATATTGTGATATTCTGTGTTTAACAAAATGTCCTCTCCAGACAACCAATTACAAATTATTATTTCAGTGGAAAAAATAAACACGTTAATCATAATGCCACGCTCTGATATTTTTTGAATTATTAGTATACATCCTGAAGTTTTTAGATAAACAAACTTTTGTGAGTTGGACAAGTTTGAAATTTTACCCCGATTTGCCAGTGAGACTGAAAGTGTACACTTATTGTGAAATAGCCCATGTCTTAATTTCCAGTTCCTTCGAGGAGGCAGAGCATGGGCCTCTGAATGCTATGCTGTTGTTCGTGAGCACGTCAATTATACTGAATGATAGATATGTGTCGCCATTAGGCAGCAAGCATAGATGCACTGGGGGTTTGGCTTGACAATACTTAAAGTTTCGTCATAACCCCAGTCAGAATCTGTATAGGCCGAGGACGGGCCTCTAAAGGGCAAGTTCAAAGTACCCATAGATTACATGTGTACTTGCCGAGATCGGGCCTCTGAATACTAAGTGGTAATACATATTCCACATGTACTCGGTACTAGACAGAGGACGGACCGAGTAAATATTGCCCACGTACTCTATATACTAGATAGAGGGCGGGCCTCCCAATGCCAAGTTTAATATGCTCATAGTTTGCATGTGTACTAGGCAGAGGAGGGCCTCTAAATGCCAAGTTGAGATGCCAAGTTCTGATGTGACGCTAATTTTGGCATGGGTACCCTTTACTAGACAGCCGACCTCTGAATTAGCGTATCCCTATTAATATGCACTCTTATTTGGTATTGGTACATAAGGGCGTGTACATAGGCAGAGGACGGGTCTCTGAATTCAAAATTTCAATAAAAATCAATTTTATGAATGCCAAATTTTAATGTGCCCATGTTTTCTATGTGTATAGATACAGGTACTAGGCACAGACGGGTCCCTCTATGTCAAGTGTAATATACCCATAAATGGCGTGTGTGCTAGAGGACGGGCCTCGGGACACCAAGCTTAAAGTTGCATTGCCCGTGTTTCGGTGAAAGGATTAAAAATAAAAATTAATTTACACAAGCGAACGAATTTATAAAGCTTACGTGTCTCTGTAACGAAAAATATCAAAAACTTAAGTTTCCGACGTCGGGAGTTGGAGATGCAGGCCTTTTTCTTGAAACGTGCTTTTCATGTTGTGCATGTGCGCGTGCGCTCGTATGTACATGGTGTGTGTGCAATGTGCACATGTGCGCGCACATGTGCATTTGCGTCATGGCCCTGTCGATTGGGTGACCTGCCAGCCATTTGGTCGTTTCTTGTTTTTGATCGACTGGCGTTGGTCCTTGACGGATTTTTTACGTTCTTGGTGCCAAGTGGGGGCTGATAACTTTTTCTATTCGGAAAAGTTACCTATTTTAACCTAAAAAAAAAAAAAAAAAAAAAAAAAAAAAAAAGGGCAGTGCAACTTTGATGAGCATTTATATTGCAGGTGCGATACACAGAGGGCGGGCCTCTGTATGAATGTACCCTTGATTTGCATGTGTACTCGGTACCAGGCTGAGGGCGTGCCTCTGAATGCCAGGCTTATGGTACATGTGCAATGTAACCATATTTTGCGTATTACAATCGGGTCATGGTCTTAGATGAGAGACATTCTATGATTTGAAGCAAAAAAACCCCTTTTCCCCTTGTCCAATCAAAATGTTTCATATATGAGTGGGACGGGAATTTTATGTAGTTTATTCATAAGTGCGAGTTGAATCTGTGTGTCACAGAGAACGACCGTGCCGTTCAATTCAGTGAGACAACCTACTGAAAAATGATCAGTAATCGTGTTGACCTCCATTGACTTTGCCGATTTTGAGGTTCAACACCCGTTCTTTGAGTGAAAAAAGCCCCTTTTCCCCGTGCATCATATATTTTATGAAATAATAACCAAACTAAAGGTAATACTCTGTACTTTGAAATGCATAGCGAGTTGGGGAGAAACATAGACGTACTTTTTTTATGTACTCACAAAAGTTCGCAGTGAGGGGCTGTTTTCCGTGTCATTTTCCTGCGCTGAGCGTAGGGTCACGGAGCTCAGCGAGCAGATGCGCGCAAGTTCATGGTGCAAATGTACTTGGCAGAGGACGGGCCTCTGAATGCTATGTTTATGGTGCAATGTACTTGCCAGAGGACGGGCCTCTGAATGCTATGTTTATGGTACAAATGTACTTGGCAGAGGACGGGCCTCTGAATGCTATGTTTATGGTGCAATGTACTTGGCAGAGGACGGGCCTCTGAGTGCTATGTTTATAGTGCAATATACTTGGCAGAGGACGGGCCTCTGAATGCTATGTTTAAGGTACAAATGTACTTGCCAGAGGACGGGCCTCTAAACGCTATGTTTATGGTGCAATGTACTTGGCAGAGGACGGGCCTCTGAATGCTATGTTTGTGGTACAAATGTACTTGGCAGAGGACGGGCCTCTGAGTGCTATGTTTATAGTGCAATGTACTTGGCAGAGGACGGGCCTCTGAATGCTATGTTTAAGGTACAAATGTACTTGCCAGAGGACGGGCCTCTGAACGCTATTTTTATGGTGCAATGTACTTGGCAGAGGATGGGCCTCTGAATGCTATGTTTGTGGTACAAATGTTCTTGGCAGAGGACGGGCCTCTGAGTGCTATGTTTTATAGTGCAATGTACTTGGCAGAGGACGGGCCTCTGAATGCTATGTTTAAGGTACAAATGTACTTGCCAGAGGACGGGCCTCTGAACGCTATGTTTATGGTGCAATGTACTTGGCAGAGGACGGGCCTCTGAATGCTATGTTTGTGGTACAAATGTACTTGGCAGAGGACGGGCCTCTGAATGCTATGTTTATGGTGCAATGTACTTGGCAGAGGACGGGCCTCTGAATGCTATGTTTATGGTACAAATGTACTTGGCAGAGGACGGGCCTCTGAGTGCTATGTTTATGGTGCAATGTACTTGGCAGAGGACGGGCCTCTGAATGCTATGTTTAAAGTACAAATGTACTTGGCAGAGGACGGGCCTCTGAATGCCGTGTTTGTGGTACAATGTACTTCTATTTTGCACATATGCGCGCTATACTTGGCAGAGGACGGGCCTCTGAATGCCATGTTTGTGGTACAATGTGCTTCTATTTCGCATACTCTGTATTTGGCAGAGGACGGGCCTCTGAATGCCATGTTTGGGGTACAGTGTACTTCTATTTCGCATATATGTACTCTGTACCTGCCAGAGGGCGGGCCTCTGTATGCCATGTTGATGGGCCTTCGCTAGCACGCTGATTTTAATGTGGTCCAGGGGCACCTCTTTGTGCCATTTTGTGAATCCCAAAGTTCAAGTACCCCGTTCGCAAAGTTTTGCTAAAAATAAAAAAAAACAACCAGTACCATTGAGTACCAGTGGTATTTGAAAATGCTGGAGAGTCATCTGTGTGAGAGAGATTTTGATCAATCTTTGATCCCATCGCTACGCACGCAGCGAAGCGGAAACGAGGCACCTCCCAGTGGGTAATTTTCAATGGCAAACCAAGTGGCTTGCCAGTCCCTTTTACACCCACCCCGCCTGAAGTTCTCTCTGGTAGACTACAGGTAGATTTATAGGCGCTCGGATTCAGAGATCCAACTATTTTGTAGCCGGCACATTAAGCAATGATCCTGGTGCTTTGGGACGATATCTTAGCAGAGTCACCCAATAGGGACGAAGTTCATGGTTGGCTTCATCATGGAATTAGTCTGTATAATTTTTTCCAGTCGTTTCATGGCTGATACAGGGGCAGGAATTGCTGTTTATAATTGCCCACCGAAAGGTATTTTAAATGCGCTCATTTGTCAAGATTATGTCGCCCTTTTCATAGACACAATCACCAGGCGGTGGATAGAGGGCTCTATATACGTTGTGGGTAGGGTCAAGGAAGTACAGCCGCCGAAATGTGTGACTGCCTTGACAGTCTGCTTCTATATCAATGAAGGGACCTAATCTTTGGCGCAAGGACACACCCTTCAGTGTGGTACCTTTAGGCAATGTTGTCAGACCCATAACCAAAGGCGATATTTTCTCAAGTACCGACAACAGCCAGGGATACAAGCAAATCTTCTTGACCAAGGAGTCCAGAACCTTTTCCGGCTTCGAGTGGGTTTAGTTTTAAAAAAAAACAAAAAAAAAAAAAAACTGTGCATAAGTTTACTAATCCATTGGCTTTTGTCTTCCTGCATGGCTTAAGAACAGAGGTATACATACAGAAATATGGATAGACGACCGTTTCATTGGCAAGTGCCATCCCAGCGATGGAGGGCCAAAGTATACGAAGGTTTAAAACACTTCACTCGTGTTTGTTTTATTGCGGTGTGAACAGGACATGCATGGGGACGGTTCCTACATCAGAGCTCTAAGGGCCGTTTACGTCGTACGCTACATACACTTAAAGCTCGGCTTGTTCAGCAACTTAAAGAAAAGTCATCGGCAGCCATCGAACAGCATGGTGCATCTCGGGTTCGGCATCTGCTCCAAACCCTATCATTTCCGATTCCTGAGCATAAAAAGGTATCATTCGCTGAGGTACGAGAGACAATTTTGCGGAAGGATAAAATGCTCTAAAACAGATGCAACGTTTTGTGGGCAAAGGCCAAAGTTTTGCTCTGGTGTTTGTTTGTTTCTGAGGGAATGCTCCTCCTTCATATCTACACTTGATATGATCTCGTGCCTACGCCTCTGTCACCACAAGTGCGGAAGGAGATTCTATTTTGGAGGTTTGTCGATAGCTTCTCGCAGCTGATCCCTTGAAGTCAAGGCCGCCACCTTGCTATCGCATTGCACTGTCGGCAGACGCATCTGGCTATAAATAGGGCGGTACCCTAGTCTTACCAGACGATGGCAAACAGGAGCAAGGGCAGGAGGAGACTAACTTTCGTAGATCAGCTGAAGAGGGACGCAACACAACAAGAAACAACTGAGCTTAGGACGCTGATGCTGGACCGAGATGCGTGGAAGACGACCATCAGAGTTTCCCGAGAAGGCGTCGGCTGAAGACAACCTCTCGCTCAACTAAGTGTAAGTTTCTGAGATTACTGGTCCGCAGACATTTTGGGACACACGGGTATATGTCGCAAGGAGGCCCTTGATCTATATTTTGTGTGGCTCTCAGTCTTTGATTCGCTATGGAACTTGATGGTGGATGTGGTTGGAGATTCCAGAAATGTAGTGGATGCTTGGACTGGCCTCCGAGCTTGGTCTAAACCGCTTTCAAAAATGTTGAAGTTTAATGTTTTGTTTTGCCCTCTCCTTGGAGGCAAATTTTTCGCTCAAGTTGACCTAGGTCTCATCTGGTAATCCCACAGGTTTTCACCTCTGATTTGATGTCACTTTCGTCAAATGTCCCGGCGCGCAGGAACGGGTCTCCACTCAAGTTCTTCCTTTCGCCTGTCAGAGGCAGGTCAAGCAGGGGTTTTTAGAATGTCCCGAATTTTTCAAGGGCTGGGGTTTGAGCTCTGGGCCTTCCAGTGCTACTTCCCACGTATTGTCACCCCCCGAATGGATATCGCTTACGTTAAGCGTCACCATGTTCTCCTTGTGTCCGACTCAATGTTCAGAGGATTCAAAGGATTCGGCTGGCCCAAGGCATTGAGCGTGAAAATGTTAGCCAACGGAGGCACAAAAATGGCCCCGTTATGTAGACATCTGGTGGTATCTTGCAGGGCTTTTCAGCCGGAGGTGGCAGTTCTGCGCGGAGGCATAAATGATTTCAGCCGATTGACCGACCCTTCGCAGGGTGTACTTGACGTGGTAGGGGTTTTTCGCGCTGTTGCCCAACTGATCAGGGAAAAAATTCCCAATATGCATATTTGTTCTTTCCTCAAGGTGCCAAACCAAGATGGTGGACATCAATCGCTCAGTCTCCGTAGTCAACTCATTATTGAAAGAGGTCTATCATGAATGCTAGCTGGCAGTTTTTTTTCTCGAACGATTACATCGTGGAGCAGGATCTTGCGGACATTGTGCACCTATCGATGATGGGATATCTAAGCTCCAGCGCAGGCTGCGGCTGTTTTCAGATCCGTTTCGGGCTTGCCCTCGGGAATTCCGATACAATGCTAAATTTCTTCTTCAATCATGCCCTCCCCTTCACGAGAGCGTTTTGGTATCTTTTTCAAGATGATCAGTGCGGCAACCAGGCTGACAAAACTAGGAAACGAGTTGGATACGCAGGGATATGGAGTGCAAAAGAGCGGACTTATTTGCAGCATATAGACCGATTTCTGCGGAAGCATCAAAGCAAATGATGCTGTACTGAAGGGGAGGATCTGGAGTCAGTGACACCACTTGACATCCTATGCTTTTTGATCGATCGTGACTCAGAAGGTCGCACGCAGATTCACGGCTTAGGGTGAAAAAATTTGGGTAAGCACGGGATCTGCAGCCGATTTCACGAATCCTTACGCACTGCGTAAGTCCGCTTGCGCAACATTTTATTGCGTAGGCTGCGCAACATTCCTGTGAAAATTACACGCAAGCTATAGGGCTTGCGCCATTTTGCAAAAGTTGCGCAAGCTGCGCACTCTTTCGTGAAATCGGCTGCCGCTCTTGTGGGTGCCCGCTTATATTAGCGGCATGCACCGTGGACTCTTATGTTGGGCAGATAAGGGCATACTTTAACTCATTCGGTAAGACCGAAGTCTGGCGAGTGGGATAAAAGTTCGCAAACCCTTGCATCTCTCACCAAGTTCGTAGATACATGAATGCAATGCAGCTGGAGCAGGCTGAGTCTCACATTACTTCAAAGCAGGCAATTCCATTGTTTTCTGATAAGTTACGATGGTCGGTGAAAGAGATCACTGACCGATCCTGGAGACTTGGCAAAGGCGAAGGTCTTTTCCCCTAGCGCTACGTGGTACAACGAGACTTGGCCCTTTTCCTCTGCCTATAATGGGCCGGAGACAGAGCTGGTGACCTAGGAGGAATCAGAACCTGAAAAATAACAAGGATCGAAGGAGGCGATATTTTATTCAGCCACACTATTGGCAAGACGGCAAGTGAGGGTGACTCATCATTGATAATGATTCCAAAGTTGCAGGACCAAGGAAAGATGGATCCAGTCGGCGCAGTTCAAAGTCCGGTTGATCTTTCGCCCCTTGGCGGCCAATCGCAGAGTCCTCGTAAACAAACCCTTCGCCTGTTAACGGACCGAATTCACGGCTGAAGATGTATTTTGCCGCAACAGACAACCCTGAAAACCAGCTTTTGAGAGCGCACAACAGCCGTGCCATGGGTAGCAACCACACTGCGGCTCCTGGATGCATCGGACGAGCAGGTGATGGACCACTGCCAATGGGCGTCGCGGAAGACGTACAAGCACTATACCCAGGTTGAGAGAGTGATGAGGCGTCAGAGCACGGTCCAGGTATTACGCGACGCCGTCTCCACAGCTGAACAAAGTCCAATGGCAGATATCGTCGGACAATTCTATAGGCGTCTGAACTCGGGCCTCGGGGCCCGCGTAGCTTTCCCGCCATCTACATGCAGCTGATATGTCTAAAAATGCCATCACCTACTAACAAAACTACCCATTTTGTTTTTTAATCAATTTTATAGGCAGCGACAGCTTGAGAAAAGAAAATAGAAGAAAATAAAATGAAAGAAAGGCAGCAAGACAACTAGTCCAGTTTTTCTTTCCTTTCTATCTGATACAGTCTCCCGCTTTCGTTTGAGGTTTGGGTAAGGATTGGGGTGTATTTGGGCAGGTTTGGGGGTTCTCGGCGGCCTAAGAGGGCAGGTTTTGGCGAAATCCATCTAACCCATATCTAAACCCTATAGATGCCGGAGTCGGACGGAAACAAAGGCGTTGTGCAAATAGGTTACTATTTGCACAACCGCCGACGTTGAGGGCTGCGTAGGAATCTACGCAGTCTCGAGTATACCAAGGTGGCAGGTGGGGAGTATTTGGACGAGAAGGAACGAGTCGGCAGAGGACGGTATACGGTTGTATGTCTCAACGGTGGTAAGATAATAGTTTGGCCTCGGCGGCCAGCTTCTGGTGAGTATTATTATATATATACCTTTTTTTCCCCCGCCCACCCGACCTCCTTCCTCATTGCTGAGCTTTCCTATGGCTTCGGTTTCTATGCTCAATCCATCTAACCCATATCTAAACCCTATAGATGCCGGAGTCGGACGGAAACAAAGGCGTTGTGCAAATAGGTTACTAACCGTGGCTGTTGGGACACCCTGCGCATGCGCCGCGCTGGTGTACATTTGTACGGCCGTTGACTCACCCCATATTGTGACGGGAATTAGGTCAAAGTGTGTCCCAAATGCCGGCAAATTTGGAAATCAAGGAATTTTCCAACCAACTTCAAATTTTGCATGCTCCAAACTGTATATATTCCGCACTTGTCATGCAAAATTGACAGATTTTCGCTGGGAAATGACGGAGAAATTTCAGAGTTTAGGGAAAACGGAGCTCGGCTACGTGGTTATTCCCCTAACCGTGGATGTTGGGACACCCTGCGCTGCGCTGGTGTACATTTGTACGGCCGTTGACTCACCCCAGATTGTGACGGGAATTAGGTCAAAGTGTGTCCCAAATGCCGGCAAATTTGGAAATCAAGGAATTTTCCAACCAACTTCTAATTTTGCATGCTCCAAACTGTATATATTCCGCACTTGTCATGCAAAATTGACAGATTTTCGCTGGGAAATGACGGAGAAATTTCAGAGTTTAGGGAAAACGGAGCTCGGCTGCGTGGTTATTCCCCTAACCGTGGCTGTTGGGACACCCCGCGCCGCGCTGGTGTACATTTGTACGGCCGTTGACTCACCCCAGATTGTGAAGGGAATTAGGTCAAAGTGTGTCCCAAATGCCGGCAAATTTGGAAATCAAGGAATTTTCCAACCAACTTCAAATTTTGCATGCTCCAAACTGTATATATACCGCACTTGTCATGCAAAATTGACAGATTTTCGCTGGGAAATGACGGAGAAATTTCAGAGTTTAGGGAAAACGGAGCTCGGCTGCGTGGTTATTCCCCTAACCGTGGCTGTTGGGACACCCTGCGCATGCGCCGCGCTGGTGTACATTTGTACGGCCGTTGACTCACCCTAGATTGTGACGGGAATTAGGTCAAAGTGTGTCCCAAATGCCGGCAAATTTGGAAATCAAGGAATTTTCCAACCAACTTCAAATTTTGCATGCTCCAAACTGTATATATTCCGCACTTGTCATGCAAAATTAACAGATTTTCGCTGGGAAATGACGGAGAAATTTCAGAGTATAGGGAAAACGGAGCTCGGCTGCGTGGTTATTCCCCTAACCGTGGCTGTTGGAACACCCTGCGCCGCGCTGCTGTACATTTGTACGGCCGTTGACTCACCCCAGATTGTGAAGGGAATTAGGTCAAAGTGTGTCCCAAATGCCGGCAAATTTGGAAATCAAGGAATTTTCCAACCAACTTCAAATTTTGCATGCTCCAAACTGTATATATACCGCACTTGTCATGCAAAATTGACAGATTTTCGCTGGGAAATGACGGAGAAATTTCAGAGTTTAGGGAAAACGGAGCTCGGCTGCGTGGTTATTCCCCTAACCGTGGCTGTTGGGACACCCTGCGCATGCGCCGCGCTGGTGTACATTTGTACGGCCGTTGACTCACCCTAGATTGTGACGGGAATTAGGTCAAAGTGTGTCCCAAATGCCGGCAAATTTGGAAATCAAGGAATTTTCCAACCAACTTCAAATTTTGCATGCTCCAAACTGTATATATTCCGCACTTGTCATGCAAAATTAACAGATTTTCGCTGGGAAATGACGGAGAAATTTCAGAGTATAGGGAAAACGGAGCTCGGCTGCGTGGTTATTCCCCTAACCGTGGCTGTTGGAACACCCTGCGCCGCGCTGCTGTACATTTGTACGGCCGTTGACTCACCCCAGATTGTGAAGGGAATTAGGTCAAAGTGTGTCCCAAATGCCGGCAAATTTGGAAATCAAGGAATTTTCCAACCAACTTCAAATTTTGCATGCTCCAAACTGTATATATACCGCACTTGTCATGCAAAATTGACAGATTTTCGCTGGGAAATGACGGAGAAATTTCAGAGTTTAGGGAAAACGGAGCTCGGCTGCCTGGTTATTCCCCTAACCGTGGCTGTTGGAACACCCTGCGCCGCGCTGCTGTACATTTGTACGGCCGTTGACTCACCCCAGATTGTGAAGGGAATTAGGTCAAAGTGTGTCCCAAATGCCGGCAAATTTGGAAATCAAGGAATTTTCCAACCAACTTCAAATTTTGCATGCTCCAAACTGTATATATACCGCACTTGTCATGCAAAATTGACAGATTTTCGCTGGGAAATGACGGAGAAATTTCAGAGTTTAGGGAAAACGGAGCTCGGCTGCGTGGTTATTCCCCTAACCGTGGCTGTTGGGACACCCTGCGCATGCGCCGCGCTGGTGTACATTTGTACGGCCGTTGACTCACCCCAGATTGTGACGGGAATTAGGTCAAAGTGTGTCCCAAATGCCGGCAAATTTGGAAATCAAGGAATTTTCCAACCAACTTCAAATTTTGCATGCTCCAAACTGTATATATTCCGCACTTGTCATGCAAAATTGACAGATTTTCGCTGGGAAATGACGGAGAAATTTCAGAGTTTAGGGAAAACGGAGCTCGGCTGCGTGGTTATTCCCCTAACCGTGGCTGTTGGAACACCCTGCGCCGCGCTGGTGTACATTTGTACGGCCGTTGACTCACCCCAGATTGTGAAGGGAATTAGGTCAAAGTGTGTCCCAAATGCCGGCAAATTTGGAAATCAAGGAATTTTCCAACCAACTTCAAATTTTGCATGCTCCAAACTGTATATATTCCGCACTTGTCATGCAAAATTAACAGATTTTCGCTGGGAAATGACGGAGAAATTTCAGAGTTTAGGGAAAACGGAGCTCGGCTGCGTGGTTATTCCCCTAACCGTGGCTGTTGGGACACCCTGCGCCGCGCTGGTGTACAATTGTACGGCCGTTGACTCACCCCAGATTGTGACGAGAATTAGGTCAAAGTGTGTCCCAAATGCCGGCAAATTTGGAAATCAAGGAATTTTCCAACCAACTTCAAATTTTGCATGCTCCAAACTGTATATATTCCGCACTTGTCATGCAAAATTGACAGATTTTCGCTGGGAAATGACGGAGAAATTTCAGAGTTTAGGGAAAACGGAGCTCGGCTGCCTGGTTATTCCCCTAACCGTGGCTGTTGGGATACCCTGCGCATGCGCCGCGCTGGTGTACATTTGTACGGCCGTTGACTCACCCCAGATTGTGACGGGAATTAGGTCAAAGTGTGTCCCAAATGCCGGCAAATTTGGAAATCAAGGAATTTTCCAACCAACTTCAAATTTTTCATGCTCCAAACTGTATATATTCCGCACTTGTCATGCAAAATTGACAGATTTTCGTTGGGAAATTACGGAGAAATTTCAGAGTTTAGGGAAAACGGAGCTCGGCTGCGTGGTTATTCCCCTAACCGTGGCTGTTGGGACACCCTGCGCATGCGCCGCGCTGGTGTACATTTGTACGGCCGTTGACTCACCCCAGATTGTGACGGGAATTAGGTCAAAGTGTGTCCCAAATGCCGGCAAATTTGGAAATCAAGGAATTTTCCAACCAACTTCAAATTTTGCATGCTCCAAACTGTATATATTCCGCACTTGTCATGCAAAATTGACAGATTTTCGCTGGGAAATGACGGAGAAATTTCAGAGTTTAGGGAAAACGGAGCTCGGCTACGTGGTTATTCCCCTAACCGTGGATGTTGGGACACCCTGCGCTGCGCTGGTGTACATTTGTACGGCCGTTGACTCACCCCAGATTGTGACGGGAATTAGGTCAAAGTGTGTCCCAAATGCCGGCAAATTTGGAAATCAAGGAATTATCCAACCAACTTCAAATTTTGCATGCTCCAAACTGTATATATTCCGCACTTGTCATGCAAAATTGACAGATTTTCGCTGGGAAATGACGGAGAAATTTCAGAGTTTAGGGAAAACGGAGCTCGGCTGCGTGGTTATTCCCCTAACCGTGGCTGTTGGGACACCCTGCGCCGCGCTGGTGTACAATTGTACGGCCGTTGACTCACCCCAGATTGTGACGAGAATTAGGTCAAAGTGTGTCCCAAATGCCGGCAAATTTGGAAATCAAGGAATTTTCCAACCAACTTCAAATTTTGCATGCTCCAAACTGTATATATTCCGCACTTGTCATGCAAAATTGACAGATTTTCGCTGGGAAATGACGGAGAAATTTCAGAGTTTAGGGAAAACGGAGCTCGGCTGCCTGGTTATTCCCCTAACCGTGGCTGTTGGGATACCCTGCGCATGCGCCGCGCTGGTGTACATTTGTACGGCCGTTGACTCACCCCAGATTGTGACGGGAATTAGGTCAAAGTGTGTCCCAAACGCCGGCAAATTTGGAAATCAAGGAATTTTCCAACCAACTTCAAATTTGTCATGCTCCAAACTGTATATATTCCGCACTTGTCATGCAAAATTGACAGATTTTCGTTGGGAAATTACGGAGAAATTTCAGAGTTTAGGGAAAACGGAGCTCGGCTGCGTGGTTATTCCCCTAACCGTGGCTGTTGGGACACCCTGCGCATGCGCCGCGCTGGTGTACATTTGTACGGCCGTTGACTCACCCCATATTGTGACGGGAATTAGGTCAAAGTGTGTCCCAAATGCCGGCAAATTTGGAAATCAAGGAATTTTCCAACCAACTTCAAATTTTGCATGCTCCAAACTGTATATATTCCGCACTTGTCATGCAAAATTGACAGATTTTCGCTGGGAAATGACGGAGAAATTTCAGAGTTTAGGGAAAACGGAGCTCGGCTACGTGGTTATTCCCCTAACCGTGGATGTTGGGACACCCTGCGCTGCGCTGGTGTACATTTGTACGGCCGTTGACTCACCCCAGATTGTGACGGGAATTAGGTCAAAGTGTGTCCCAAATGCCGGCAAATTTGGAAATCAAGGAATTTTCCAACCAACTTCTAATTTTGCATGCTCCAAACTGTATATATTCCGCACTTGTCATGCAAAATTGACAGATTTTCGCTGGGAAATGACGGAGAAATTTCAGAGTTTAGGGAAAACGGAGCTCGGCTGCGTGGTTATTCCCCTAACCGTGGCTGTTGGGACACCCCGCGCCGCGCTGGTGTACATTTGTACGGCCGTTGACTCACCCCAGATTGTGAAGGGAATTAGGTCAAAGTGTGTCCCAAATGCCGGCAAATTTGGAAATCAAGGAATTTTCCAACCAACTTCAAATTTTGCATGCTCCAAACTGTATATATACCGCACTTGTCATGCAAAATTGACAGATTTTCGCTGGGAAATGACGGAGAAATTTCAGAGTTTAGGGAAAACGGAGCTCGGCTGCGTGGTTATTCCCCTAACCGTGGCTGTTGGGACACCCTGCGCATGCGCCGCGCTGGTGTACATTTGTACGGCCGTTGACTCACCCTAGATTGTGACGGGAATTAGGTCAAAGTGTGTCCCAAATGCCGGCAAATTTGGAAATCAAGGAATTTTCCAACCAACTTCAAATTTTGCATGCTCCAAACTGTATATATTCCGCACTTGTCATGCAAAATTAACAGATTTTCGCTGGGAAATGACGGAGAAATTTCAGAGTATAGGGAAAACGGAGCTCGGCTGCGTGGTTATTCCCCTAACCGTGGCTGTTGGAACACCCTGCGCCGCGCTGCTGTACATTTGTACGGCCGTTGACTCACCCCAGATTGTGAAGGGAATTAGGTCAAAGTGTGTCCCAAATGCCGGCAAATTTGGAAATCAAGGAATTTTCCAACCAACTTCAAATTTTGCATGCTCCAAACTGTATATATACCGCACTTGTCATGCAAAATTGACAGATTTTCGCTGGGAAATGACGGAGAAATTTCAGAGTTTAGGGAAAACGGAGCTCGGCTGCGTGGTTATTCCCCTAACCGTGGCTGTTGGGACACCCTGCGCATGCGCCGCGCTGGTGTACATTTGTACGGCCGTTGACTCACCCTAGATTGTGACGGGAATTAGGTCAAAGTGTGTCCCAAATGCCGGCAAATTTGGAAATCAAGGAATTTTCCAACCAACTTCAAATTTTGCATGCTCCAAACTGTATATATTCCGCACTTGTCATGCAAAATTAACAGATTTTCGCTGGGAAATGACGGAGAAATTTCAGAGTATAGGGAAAACGGAGCTCGGCTGCGTGGTTATTCCCCTAACCGTGGCTGTTGGAACACCCTGCGCCGCGCTGCTGTACATTTGTACGGCCGTTGACTCACCCCAGATTGTGAAGGGAATTAGGTCAAAGTGTGTCCCAAATGCCGGCAAATTTGGAAATCAAGGAATTTTCCAACCAACTTCAAATTTTGCATGCTCCAAACTGTATATATACCGCACTTGTCATGCAAAATTGACAGACTTTCGCTGGGAAATGACGGAGAAATTTCAGAGTTTAGGGAAAACGGAGCTCGGCTGCCTGGTTATTCCCCTAACCGTGGCTGTTGGGATACCCTGCGCATGCGCCGCGCTGGTGTACATTTGTACGGCCGTTGACTCACCCCAGATTGTGACGGGAATTAGGTCAAAGTGTGTCCCAAATGCCGGCAAATTTGGAAATCAAGGAATTTTCTAACCAACTTCAAATTTTTCATGCTCCAAACTGTATATATTCCGCACTTGTCATGCAAAATTGACAGATTTTCGTTGGGAAATTACGGAGAAATTTCAGAGTTTAGGGAAAACGGAGCTCGGCTACGTGGTTATTCCCCTAACCGTGGATGTTGGGACACCCTGCGCTGCGCTGGTGTACATTTGTACGGCCGTTGACTCACCCCAGATTGTGACGGGAATTAGGTCAAAGTGTGTCCCAAATGCCGGCAAATTTGGAAATCAAGGAATTTTCCAACCAACTTCAAATTTTGCATGCTCCAAACTGTATATATTCCGCACTTGTCATGCAAAATTGACAGATTTTCGCTGGGAAATGACGGAGAAATTTCAGAGTTTAGGGAAAACGGAGCTCGGCTGCGTGGTTATTCCCCTAACCGTGGCTGTTGGAACACCCTGCGCCGCGCTGGTGTACATTTGTACGGCCGTTGACTCACCCCAGATTGTGAAGGGAATTAGGTCAAAGTGTGTCCCAAATGCCGGCAAATTTGGAAATCAAGGAATTTTCCAACCAACTTCAAATTTTGCATGCTCCAAACTGTATATATTCCGCACTTGTCATGCAAAATTAACAGATTTTCGCTGGGAAATGACGGAGAAATTTCAGAGTTTAGGGAAAACGGAGCTCGGCTGCGTGGTTATTCCCCTAACCGTGGCTGTTGGGACACCCTGCGCCGCGCTGGTGTACAATTGTACGGCCGTTGACTCACCCCAGATTGTGACGAGAATTAGGTCAAAGTGTGTCCCAAATGCCGGCAAATTTGGAAATCAAGGAATTTTCCAACCAACTTCAAATTTTGCATGCTCCAAACTGTATATATTCCGCACTTGTCATGCAAAATTGACAGATTTTCGCTGGGAAATGACGGAGAAATTTCAGAGTTTAGGGAAAACGGAGCTCGGCTGCCTGGTTATTCCCCTAACCGTGGCTGTTGGGATACCCTGCGCATGCGCCGCGCTGGTGTACATTTGTACGGCCGTTGACTCACCCCAGATTGTGACGGGAATTAGGTCAAAGTGTGTCCCAAACGCCGGCAAATTTGGAAATCAAGGAATTTTCCAACCAACTTCAAATTTGTCATGCTCCAAACTGTATATATTCCGCACTTGTCATGCAAAATTGACATATTTTCGTTGGGAAATTACGGAGAAATTTCAGAGTTTAGGGAAAACGGAGCTCGGCTGCGTGGTTATTCCCCTAACCGTGGCTGTTGGGACACCCTGCGCATGCGCCGCGCTGGTGTACATTTGTACGGCCGTTGACTCACCCCAGATTGTGACGGGAATTAGGTCAAAGTGTGTCCCAAATGCCGGCAAATTTGGAAATCAAGGAATTTTCCAACCAACTTCAAATTTTGCATGCTCCAAACTGTATATATTCCGCACTTGTCATGCAAAATTGACAGATTTTCGCTGGGAAATGACGGAGAAATTTCAGAGTTTAGGGAAAACGGAGCTCGGCTACGTGGTTATTCCCCTAACCGTGGATGTTGGGACACCCTGCGCTGCGCTGGTGTACATTTGTACGGCCGTTGACTCACCCCAGATTGTGACGGGAATTAGGTCAAAGTGTGTCCCAAATGCCGGCAAATTTGGAAATCAAGGAATTTTCCAACCAACTTCAAATTTTGCATGCTCCAAACTGTATATATTCCGCACTTGTCATGCAAAATTGACAGATTTTCGCTGGGAAATGACGGAGAAATTTCAGAGTTTATGGAAAACGGAGCTCGGCTGCGTGGTTATTCCCCTAACCGTGGCTGTTGGGACACCCTGCGCCGCGCTGGTGTACATTTGTACGGCCGTTGACTCACCCCAGATTGTGAAGGGAATTAGGTCAAAGTGTGTCCCAAATGCCGGCAAATTTGGAAATCAAGGAATTTTCCAACCAACTTCAAATTTTGCATGCTCCAAACTGTATATATACCGCACTTGTCATGCAAAATTGACAGATTTTCGCTGGGAAATGACGGAGAAATTTCAGAGTTTAGGGAAAACGGAGCTCGGCTGCGTGGTTATTCCCCTAACCGTGGCTGTTGGGACACCCTGCGCATGCGCCGCGCTGGTGTACATTTGTACGGCCGTTGACTCACCCTAGATTGTGACGGGAATTAGGTCAAAGTGTGTCCCAAATGCCGGCAAATTTGGAAATCAAGGAATTTTCCAACCAACTTCAAATTTTGCATGCTCCAAACTGTATATATTCCGCACTTGTCATGCAAAATTAACAGATTTTCGCTGGGAAATGACGGAGAAATTTCAGAGTTTAGGGAAAACGGAGCTCGGCTGCCTGGTTATTCCCCTAACCGTGGCTGTTGGGATACCCTGCGCATGCGCCGCGCTGGTGTACATTTGTACGGCCGTTGACTCACCCCAGATTGTGACGGGAATTAGGTCAAAGTGTGTCCCAAACGCCGGCAAATTTGGAAATCAAGGAATTTTCCAACCAACTTCAAATTTGTCATGCTCCAAACTGTATATATTCCGCACTTGTCATGCAAAATTGACAGATTTTCGTTGGGAAATTACGGAGAAATTTCAGAGTTTAGGGAAAACGGAGCTCGGCTGCGTGGTTATTCCCCTAACCGTGGCTGTTGGGACACCCTGCGCATGCGCCGCGCTGGTGTACATTTGTACGGCCGTTGACTCACCCCAGATTGTGACGGGAATTAGGTCAAAGTGTGTCCCAAATGCCGGCAAATTTGGAAATCAAGGAATTTTCCAACCAACTTCAAATTTTGCATGCTCCAAACTGTATATATTCCGCACTTGTCATGCAAAATTGACAGATTTTCGCTGGGAAATGACGGAGAAATTTCAGAGTTTAGGGAAAACGGAGCTCGGCTACGTGGTTATTCCCCTAACCGTGGATGTTGGGACACCCTGCGCTGCGCTGGTGTACATTTGTACGGCCGTTGACTCACCCCAGATTGTGACGGGAATTAGGTCAAAGTGTGTCCCAAATGCCGGTAAATTTGGAAATCAAGGAATTTTCCAACCAACTTCAAATTTTGCATGCTCCAAACTGTATATATTCCGCACTTGTCATGCAAAATTGACAGATTTTCGCTGGGAAATGACGGAGAAATTTCAGAGTTTATGGAAAACGGAGCTCGGCTGCGTGGTTATTCCCCTAACCGTGGCTGTTGGGACACCCTGCGCCGCGCTGGTGTACATTTGTACGGCCGTTGACTCACCCCAGATTGTGAAGGGAATTAGGTCAAAGTGTGTCCCAAATGCCGGCAAATTTGGAAATCAAGGAATTTTCCAACCAACTTCAAATTTTGCATGCTCCAAACTGTATATATACCGCACTTGTCATGCAAAATTGACAGATTTTCGCTGGGAAATGACGGAGAAATTTCAGAGTTTAGGGAAAACGGAGCTCGGCTGCGTGGTTATTCCCCTAACCGTGGCTGTTGGGACACCCTGCGCATGCGCCGCGCTGGTGTACATTTGTACGGCCGTTGACTCACCCTAGATTGTGACGGGAATTAGGTCAAAGTGTGTCCCAAATGCCGGCAAATTTGGAAATCAAGGAATTTTCCAACCAACTTCAAATTTTGCATGCTCCAAACTGTATATATTCCGCACTTGTCATGCAAAATTAACAGATTTTCGCTGGGAAATGACGGAGAAATTTCAGAGTTTAGGGAAAACGGAGCTCGGCTGCGTGGTTATTCCTCTAACCGTGGCTGTTGGGACACCCTGCGCATGCGCCGCGCTGGTGTACATTTGTACGGCCGTTGACTCGCCCCAGATTGTGACGGGAATTAGGTCAAAGTGTGTCCCAAATGCCGGCAAATTTGGAAATCAAGGAATTTTCCAACCAACTTCAAATTTTGCATGCTCCAAACTGTATATATTCCGCACTTGTCATGCAAAATTGACAGATTTTCGCTGGGAAATGACGGAGAAATTTCAGAGTTTAGGGAAAACGGAGCTCGGCTGCGTGGTTATTCCCCTAACCGTGGCTGTTGGGACACCCTGCGCCGCGCTGGTGTACATTTGTACGGCCGTTGACTCACCCCAGATTGTGTGGAGAATTAGGTCAAAGTGTGTCCCAAATGCCGGCAAATTTGGAAATCAAGGAATTTTCCAACCAACTTCAAATTTTGCATGCTCCAAACTGTATATATTCCGCACTTGTCATGCAAAATTGACAGATTTTCGCTGGGAAATGACGGAGAAATTTCAGAGTTTAGGGAAAACGGAGCTCGGCTGCGTGGTTATTCCCCTAACCGTGGCTGTTGGGACACCCTGCGCCGCGCTGGTGTACATTTGTACGGCCGTTGACTCACCCCAGATTGTGACGGGAATTAGGTCAAAGTGTGTCCCAAATGCCGGCAAATTTGGAAATCAAGGAATTTTCCAACCAACTTCAAATTTTGCATGCTCCAAACTGTATATATTCCGCACTTGTCATGCAAAATTGACAGATTTTCGCTGGGAAATGACGGAGAAATTTCAGAGTTTAGGGAAAACGGAGCTCGGCTACGTGGTTATTCCCCTAACCGTGGATGTTGGGACACCCTGCGCTGCGCTGGTGTACATTTGTACGGCCGTTGACTCACCCCAGATTGTGACGTGAATTAGGTCAAAGTGTGTCCCAAATGCCGGCAAATTTGGAAATCAAGGAATTTTCCAACCAACTTCAAATTTTGCATGCTCCAAACTGTATATATTCCGCACTTGTCATGCAAAATTGACAGATTTTCGCTGGGAAATGACGGAGAAATTTCAGAGTTTAGGGAAAACGGAGCTCGGCTGCGTGGTTATTCCCCTAACCGTGGCTGTTGGGACACCCTGCGCCGCGCTGGTGTACATTTGTACGGCCGTTGACTCACCCCAGATTGTGTGGAGAATTAGGTCAAAGTGTGTCCCAAATGCCGGCAAATTTGGAAATCAAGGAATTTTCCAACCAACTTCAAATTTTGCATGCTCCAAACTGTATATATTCCGCACTTGTCATGCAAAATTGACAGATTTTCGCTGGGAAATGACGGAGAAATTTCAGAGTTTAGGGAAAACGGAGCTCGGCTGCGTGGTTATTCCCCTAACCGTGGCTGTTGGGACACCCTGCGCCGCGCTGGTGTACATTTGTACGGCCGTTGACTCACCCCAGATTGTGACGGGAATTAGGTCAAAGTGTGTCCCAAATGCCGGCAAATTTGGAAATCAAGGAATTTTCCAACCAACTTCAAATTTTGCATGCTCCAAACTGTATATATTCCGCACTTGTCATGCAAAATTGACAGATTTTCGCTGGGAAATGACGGAGAAATTTCAGAGTTTAGGGAAAACGGAGCTCGGCTACGTGGTTATTCCCCTAACCGTGGATGTTGGGACACCCTGCGCTGCGCTGGTGTACATTTGTACGGCCGTTGACTCACCCCAGATTGTGACGTGAATTAGGTCAAAGTGTGTCCCAAATGCCGGCAAATTTGGAAATCAAGGAATTTTCCAACCAACTTCAAATTTTGCATGCTCCAAACTGTATATATTCCGCACTTGTCATGCAAAATTGACAGATTTTCGCTGGGAAATGACGGAGAAATTTCAGAGTTTAGGGAAAACGGAGCTCGGCTGCGTGGTTATTCCCCTAACCGTGGCTGTTGGGACACCCTGCGCCGCGCTGGTGTACATTTGTACGGCCGTTGACTCACCCCAGATTGTGAAGGGAATTAGGTCAAAGTGTGTCCCAAATGCCGGCAAATTTGGAAATCAAGGAATTTTCCAACCAACTTCAAATTTTGCATGCTCCAAACTGTATATATACCGCACTTGTCATGCAAATTTGACAGATTTTCGCTGGGAAATGACGGAGAAATTTCAGAGTTTAGGGAAAACGGAGCTCGGCTGCGTGGTTATTCCCCTAACCGTGGCTGTTGGGACACCCTGCGCATGCGCCGCGCTGGTGTACATTTGTACGGCCGTTGACTCACCCTAGATTGTGACGGGAAATAGGTCAAAGTGTGTCCCAAATGCCGGCAAATTTGGAAATCAAGGAATTTTCCAACCAACTTCAAATTTTGCATGCTCCAAACTGTATATATTCCGCACTTGTCATGCAAAATTAACAGATTTTCGCTGGGAAATGACGGAGAAATTTCAGAGTTTAGGGAAAACGGAGCTCGGCTGCGTGGTTATTCCTCTAACCGTGGCTGTTGGGACACCCTGCGCATGCGCCGCGCTGGTGTACATTTGTACGGCCGTTGACTCGCCCCAGATTGTGACGGGAATTAGGTCAAAGTGTGTCCCAAATGCCGGCAAATTTGGAAATCAAGGAATTTTCCAACCAACTTCAAATTTTGCATGCTCCAAACTGTATATATTCCGCACTTGTCATGCAAAATTGACAGATTTTCGCTGGGAAATGACGGAGAAATTTCAGAGTTTAGGGAAAACGGAGCTCGGCTGCGTGGTTATTCCCCTAACCGTGGCTGTTGGGACACCCTGCGCCGCGCTGGTGTACATTTGTACGGCCGTTGACTCACCCCAGATTGTGACGAGAATTAGGTCAAAGTGTGTCCCAAATGCCGGCAAATTTGGAAATCAAGGAATTTTCCAACCAACTTCAAATTTTGCATGCTCCAAACTGTATATATTCCGCACTTGTCATGCAAAATTGACAGATTTTCGCTGGGAAATGACGGAGAAATTTCAGAGTTTAGGGAAAACGGAGCTCGGCTGTGTGGTTATTCCCCTAACCGTGGCTGTTGGGACACCCTGCGCCGCGCTGGTGTACATTTGTACGGCCGTTGACTCACCCCAGATTGTGACGGGAATTAGGTCAAAGTGTGTCCCAAATGCCGGCAAATTTGGAAATCAAGGAATTTTCCAACCAACTTCAAATTTTGCATGCTCCAAACTGTATATATTCCGCACTTGTCATGCAAAATTGAGAGATTTTCGCTGGGAAATGACGGAGAAATTTCAGAGTTTAGAGAAAACGGAGCTCGGCTACGTGGTTATTCCCCTAACCGTGGATGTTGGGACACCCTGCGCTGCGCTGGTGTACATTTGTACGGCCGTTGACTCACCCCAGATTGTGACGGGAATTAGGTCAAAGTGTGTCCCAAATGCCGGCAAATTTGGAAATCAAGGAATTTTCCAACCAACTTCAAATTTTGCATGCTCCAAACTGTATATATTCCGCACTTGTCATGCAAAATTGACAGATTTTCGCTGGGAAATGACGGAGAAATTTCAGAGTTTAGGGAAAACGGAGCTCGGCTGCGTGGTTATTCCCCTAACCGTGGCTGTTGGGACACCCTGCGCCGCGCTGGTGTACATTTGTACGGCCGTTGACTCACCCCAGATTGTGACGAGAATTAGGTCAAAGTGTGTCCCAAATGCCGGCAAATTTGGAAATCAAGGAATTTTCCAACCAACTTCAAATTTTGCATGCTCCAAACTGTATATATTCCGCACTTGTCATGCAAAATTGACAGATTTTCGCTGGGAAATGACGGAGAAATTTCAGAGTTTAGGGAAAACGGAGCTCGGCTGCGTGGTTATTCCCCTAACCGTGGCTGTTGGGACACCCTGCGCCGCGCTGGAGTACATTTGTACGGCCGTTGACTCACCCCAGATTGTGACGAGAATTAGGTCAAAGTGTGTCCCAAATGCCGGCAAATTTGGAAATCAAGGAATTTTCCAACCAACTTCAAATTTTGCATGCTCCAAACTGTATATATTCCGCACTTGTCATGCAAAATTGACAGATTTTCGCTGGGAAATGACGGAGAAATTTCAGAGTTTAGGGAAAACGGAGCTCGGCTGTGTGGTTATTCCCCTAACCGTGGCTGTTGGGACACCCTGCGCCGCGCTGGTGTACATTTGTACGGCCGTTGACTCACCCCAGATTGTGACGGGAATTAGGTCAAAGTGTGTCCCAAATGCCGGCAAATTTGGAAATCAAGGAATTTTCCAACCAACTTCAAATTTTGCATGCTCCAAACTGTATATATTCCGCACTTGTCATGCAAAATTGACAGATTTTCGCTGGGAAATGACGGAGAAATTTCAGAGTTTAGGGAAAACGGAGCTCGGCTGCGTGGTTATTCCCCTAACCGTGGCTGTTGGGACACCCTGCGCCGCGCTGGTGTACATTTGTACGGCCGTTGACTCACCCCAGATTGTGACGAGAATTAGGTCAAAGTGTGTCCCAAATGCCGGCAAATTTGGAAATCAAGGAATTTTCCAACCAACTTCAAATTTTGCATGCTCCAAACTGTATATATTCCGCACTTGTCATGCAAAATTGACAGATTTTCGCTGGGAAATGACGGAGAAATTTCAGAGTTTAGGGAAAACGGAGCTCGGCTGTGTGGTTATTCCCCTAACCGTGGCTGTTGGGACACCCTGCGCCGCGCTGGTGTACATTTGTACGGCCGTTGACTCACCCCAGATTGTGACGGGAATTAGGTCAAAGTGTGTCCCAAATGCCGGCAAATTTGGAAATCAAGGAATTTTCCAACCAACTTCAAATTTTGCATGCTCCAAACTGTATATATTCCGCACTTGTCATGCAAAATTGACAGATTTTCGCTGGGAAATGACGGAGAAATTTCAGAGTTTAGGGAAAACGGAGCTCGGCTGTGTGGTTATTCCCCTAACCGTGGCTGTTGGGACACCCTGCGCCGCGCTGGTGTACATTTGTACGGCCGTTGACTCACCCCAGATTGTGACGGGAATTAGGTCAAAGTGTGTCCCAAATGCCGGCAAATTTGGAAATCAAGGAATTTTCCAACCAACTTCAAATTTTGCATGCTCCAAACTGTATATATTCCGCACTTGTCATGCAAAATTGACAGATTTTCGCTGGGAAATGACGGAGAAATTTCAGAGTTTAGGGAAAACGGAGCTCGGCTACGTGGTTATTCCCCTAACCGTGGATGTTGGGACACCCTGCGCTGCGCTGGTGTACATTTGTACGGCCGTTGACTCACCCCAGATTGTGACGGGAATTAGGTCAAAGTGTGTCCCAAATGCCGGTAAATTTGGAAATCAAGGAATTTTCCAACCAACTTCAAATTTTGCATGCTCCAAACTGTATATATTCCGCACTTGTCATGCAAAATTGACAGATTTTCGCTGGGAAATGACGGAGAAATTTCAGAGTTTATGGAAAACGGAGCTCGGCTGCGTGGTTATTCCCCTAACCGTGGCTGTTGGGACACCCTGCGCCGCGCTGGTGTACATTTGTACGGCCGTTGACTTACCCCAGATTGTGACGGGAATTAGGTCAAAGTGTGTCCCAAATGCCGGCAAATTTGGAAATCAAGGAATTTTCCAACCAACTTCAAATTTTGCATGCTCCAAACTGTATATATTCCGCACTTGTCATGCAAAATTGACAGATTTTCGCTGGGAAATGACGGAGAAATTTCAGAGTTTAGGGAAAACGGAGCTCGGCTGCGTGGTTATTCCCCTAACCGTGGCTGTTGGGACACCCTGCGCCGCGCTGGTGTACATTTGTACGGCCGTTGACTCACCCCAGATTGTGACGAGAATTAGGTCAAAGTGTGTCCCAAATGCCGGCAAATTTGGAAATCAAGGAATTTTCCAACCAACTTCAAATTTTGCATGCTCCAAACTGTATATATTCCGCACTTGTCATGCAAAATTGACAGATTTTCGCTGGGAAATGACGGAGAAATTTCAGAGTTTAGGGAAAACGGAGCTCGGCTGTGTGGTTATTCCCCTAACCGTGGCTGTTGGGACACCCTGCGCCGCGCTGGTGTACATTTGTACGGCCGTTGACTCACCCCAGATTGTGACGGGAATTAGGTCAAAGTGTGTCCCAAATGCCGGCAAATTTGGAAATCAAGGAATTTTCCAACCAACTTCAAATTTTGCATGCTCCAAACTGTATATATTCCGCACTTGTCATGCAAAATTGACAGATTTTCGCTGGGAAATGACGGAGAAATTTCAGAGTTTAGGGAAAACGGAGCTCGGCTGCGTGGTTATTCCCCTAACCGTGGCTGTTGGGACACCCTGCGCCGCGCTGGTGTACATTTGTACGGCCGTTGACTCACCCCAGATTGTGACGAGAATTAGGTCAAAGTGTGTCCCAAATGCCGGCAAATTTGGAAATCAAGGAATTTTCCAACCAACTTCAAATTTTGCATGCTCCAAACTGTATATATTCCGCACTTGTCATGCAAAATTGACAGATTTTCGCTGGGAAATGACGGAGAAATTTCAGAGTTTAGGGAAAACGGAGCTCGGCTGCTTGGTTATTCCCCTAACCGTGGATGTTGGGACACCCTGCGCTGCGCTGGTGTACATTTGTACGGCCGTTGACTCACCCCAGATTGTGACGTGAATTAGGTCAAAGTGTGTCCCAAATGCCGGCAAATTTGGAAATCAAGGAATTTTCCAACCAACTTCAAATTTTGCATGCTCCAAACTGTATATATTCCGCACTTGTCATGCAAAATTGACAGATTTTCGCTGGGAAATGACGGAGAAATTTCAGAGTTTAGGGAAAACGGAGCTCGGCTGCGTGGTTATTCCCCTAACCGTGGCTGTTGGGACACCCTGCGCCGCGCTGGTGTACATTTGTACGGCCGTTGACTCACCCCAGATTGTGAAGGGAATTAGGTCAAAGTGTGTCCCAAATGCCGGCAAATTTGGAAATCAAGGAATTTTCCAACCAACTTCAAATTTTGCATGCTCCAAACTGTATATATACCGCACTTGTCATGCAAATTTGACAGATTTTCGCTGGGAAATGACGGAGAAATTTCAGAGTTTAGGGAAAACGGAGCTCGGCTGCGTGGTTATTCCCCTAACCGTGGCTGTTGGGACACCCTGCGCATGCGCCGCGCTGGTGTACATTTGTACGGCCGTTGACTCACCCTAGATTGTGACGGGAATTAGGTCAAAGTGTGTCCCAAATGCCGGCAAATTTGGAAATCAAGGAATTTTCCAACCAACTTCAAATTTTGCATGCTCCAAACTGTATATATTCCGCACTTGTCATGCAAAATTAACAGATTTTCGCTGGGAAATGACGGAGAAATTTCAGAGTTTAGGGAAAACGGAGCTCGGCTGCGTGGTTATTCCTCTAACCGTGGCTGTTGGGACACCCTGCGCATGCGCCGCGCTGGTGTACATTTGTACGGCCGTTGACTCGCCCCAGATTGTGACGGGAATTAGGTCAAAGTGTGTCCCAAATGCCGGCAAATTTGGAAATCAAGGAATTTTCCAACCAACTTCAAATTTTGCATGCTCCAAACTGTATATATTCCGCACTTGTCATGCAAAATTGACAGATTTTCGCTGGGAAATGACGGAGAAATTTCAGAGTTTAGGGAAAACGGAGCTCGGCTGCGTGGTTATTCCCCTAACCGTGGCTGTTGGGACACCCTGCGCCGCGCTGGTGTACATTTGTACGGCCGTTGACTCACCCCAGATTGTGACGAGAATTAGGTCAAAGTGTGTCCCAAATGCCGGCAAATTTGGAAATCAAGGAATTTTCCAACCAACTTCAAATTTTGCATTCTCCAAACTGTATATATTCCGCACTTGTCATGCAAAATTGACAGATTTTCGCTGGGAAATGACGGAGAAATTTCAGAGTTTAGGGAAAACGGAGCTCGGCTGTGTGGTTATTCCCCTAACCGTGGCTGTTGGGACACCCTGCGCCGCGCTGGTGTACATTTGTACGGCCGTTGACTCACCCCAGATTGTGACGGGAATTAGGTCAAAGTGTGTCCCAAATGCCGGCAAATTTGGAAATCAAGGAATTTTCCAACCAACTTCAAATTTTGCATGCTCCAAACTGTATATATTCCGCACTTGTCATGCAAAATTGAGAGATTTTCGCTGGGAAATGACGGAGAAATTTCAGAGTTTAGAGAAAACGGAGCTCGGCTACGTGGTTATTCCCCTAACCGTGGATGTTGGGACACCCTGCGCTGCGCTGGTGTACATTTGTACGGCCGTTGACTCACCCCAGATTGTGACGGGAATTAGGTCAAAGTGTGTCCCAAATGCCGGCAAATTTGGAAATCAAGGAATTTTCCAACCAACTTCAAATTTTGCATGCTCCAAACTGTATATATTCCGCACTTGTCATGCAAAATTGACAGATTTTCGCTGGGAAATGACGGAGAAATTTCAGAGTTTAGGGAAAACGGAGCTCGGCTGCGTGGTTATTCCCCTAACCGTGGCTGTTGGGACACCCTGCGCCGCGCTGGTGTACATTTGTACGGCCGTTGACTCACCCCAGATTGTGACGAGAATTAGGTCAAAGTGTGTCCCAAATGCCGGCAAATTTGGAAATCAAGGAATTTTCCAACCAACTTCAAATTTTGCATGCTCCAAACTGTATATATTCCGCACTTGTCATGCAAAATTGACAGATTTTCGCTGGGAAATGACGGAGAAATTTCAGAGTTTAGGGAAAACGGAGCTCGGCTGCGTGGTTATTCCCCTAACCGTGGCTGTTGGGACACCCTGCGCCGCGCTGGTGTACATTTGTACGGCCGTTGACTCACCCCAGATTGTAACGAGAATTAGGTCAAAGTGTGTCCCAAATGCCGGCAAATTTGGAAATCAAGGAATTTTCCAACCAACTTCAAATTTTGCATGCTCCAAACTGTATATATTCCGCACTTGTCATGCAAAATTGACAGATTTTCGCTGGGAAATGACGGAGAAATTTCAGAGTTTAGGGAAAACGGAGCTCGGCTGTGTGGTTATTCCCCTAACCGTGGCTGTTGGGACACCCTGCGCCGCGCTGGTGTACATTTGTACGGCCGTTGACTCACCCCAGATTGTGACGGGAATTAGGTCAAAGTGTGTCCCAAATGCCGGCAAATTTGGAAATCAAGGAATTTTCCAACCAACTTCAAATTTTGCATGCTCCAAACTGTATATATTCCGCACTTGTCATGCAAAATTGACAGATTTTCGCTGGGAAATGACGGAGAAATTTCAGAGTTTAGGGAAAACGGAGCTCGGCTGCGTGGTTATTCCCCTAACCGTGGCTGTTGGGACACCCTGCGCCGCGCTGGTGTACATTTGTACGGCCGTTGACTCACCCCAGATTGTGACGAGAATTAGGTCAAAGTGTGTCCCAAATGCCGGCAAATTTGGAAATCAAGGAATTTTCCAACCAACTTCAAATTTTGCATGCTCCAAACTGTATATATTCCGCACTTGTCATGCAAAATTGACAGATTTTCGCTGGGAAATGACGGAGAAATTTCAGAGTTTAGGGAAAACGGAGCTCGGCTGTGTGGTTATTCCCCTAACCGTGGCTGTTGGGACACCCTGCGCCGCGCTGGTGTACATTTGTACGGCCGTTGACTCACCCCAGATTGTGACGGGAATTAGGTCAAAGTGTGTCCCAAATGCCGGCAAATTTGGAAATCAAGGAATTTTCCAACCAACTTCAAATTTTGCATGCTCCAAACTGTATATATTCCGCACTTGTCATGCAAAATTGACAGATTTTCGCTGGGAAATGACGGAGAAATTTCAGAGTTTAGGGAAAACGGAGCTCGGCTACGTGGTTATTCCCCTAACCGTGGATGTTGGGACACCCTGCGCTGCGCTGGTGTACATTTGTACGGCCGTTGACTCACCCCAGATTGTGACGGGAATTAGGTCAAAGTGTGTCCCAAATGCCGGCAAAATTGGAAATCAAGGAATTTTCCAACCAACTTCAAATTTTGCATGCTCCAAACTGTATATATTCCGCAATTGTCATGCAAAATTGACAGATTTTCGCTGGGAAATGACGGAGAAATTTCAGAGTTTAGGGAAAACGGAGCTCGGCTGCGTGGTTATTCCCCTAACCGTGGCTGTTGGGACACCCTGCGCCGCGCTGGTGTACATTTGTACGGCCGTTGACTCACCCCAGATTGTGAAGGGAATTAGGTCAAAGTGTGTCCCAAATGCCGGCAAATTTGGAAATCAAGGAATTTTCCAACCAACTTCAAATTTTGCATGCTCCAAACTGTATATATTCCGCACTTGTCATGCAAAATTGACAGATTTTCGCTGGGAAATGACGGAGAAATTTCAGAGTTTAGGGAAAACGGAGCTCGGCTGCGTGGTTATTCCCCTAACCGTGGCTGTTGGGACACCCTGCGCATGCGCCGCGCTGGTGTACATTTGTACGGCCGTTGACTCACCCTAGATTGTGACGGGAATTAGGTCAAAGTGTGTCCCAAATGCCGGCAAATTTGGAAATCAAGGAATTTTCCAACCAACTTCAAATTTTGCATGCTCCAAACTGTATATATTCCGCACTTGTCATGCAAAATTAACAGATTTTCGCTGGGAAATGACGGAGAAATTGTAGAGTTTAGGGAAAACGGAGCTCGGCTGCGTGGTTATTCCTATAACCGTGGCTGTTTGGACACCCTGCGCATGCGCCGCTCTGGTGTACATTTGTACGGCCGTTGACTCGCCCCAGATTGTGACGGGAATTAGGTCAAAGTGTGTCCCAAATGCCGGCAAATTTGGAAATCAAGGAATTTTCCAACCAACTTCAAATTTTGCATGCCCCAAACTGTATATATTCCGCACTTGTCATGCAAAATTGACAGATTTTCGCTGGGAAATGACGGAGAAATTTCAGAGTTTAGGGAAAACGGAGCTCGGCTGCGTGGTTATTCCCCTAACCGTGGCTGTTGGGACACCCTGCGCCGCGCTGGTGTACATTTGTACGGCCATTGACTCACCCCAGATTGTGACGGGAATTAGGTCAAAGTGTGTCCCAAATGCCGGCAAATTTGGAAATCAAGGAATTTTCCAACCAACTTCAAATTTTGCATGCTCCAAACTGTATATATTCCGCACTTGTCATGCAAAATTGACAGATTTTCGCTGGGAAATGACGGAGAAATTTTAGAGTTTAGGGAAAACGGAGCTCGGCTGCGTGGTTATTTCCCTAACCGTGGCTGTTGGGACACCCTGCGCCGCGCTGGTGTACATTTGTACGGCCGTTGACTCACCCCAGATTGTGACGGGAATTAGGTCAAAGTGTGTCCCAAATGCCGGCAAATTTGGAAATCAAGGAATTTTCCAACCAACTTCAAATTTTGCATGCTCCAAACTGTATATATTCCGCACTTGTCATGCAACATTGACAGATTTTCGCTGGGAAATGACGGAGAAATTTCAGAGTTTAGGGAAAACGGAGCTCGGCTGCGTGGTTATTCCCCTAACCGTGGCTGTTGGGACACCCTGCGCATGCGCCGCGCTGGTGTACATTTGTACGGCCGTTGACTCACCCCAGATTGTGACGGGAATTAGGTCAAAGTGTGTCCCAAATGCCAGCAAATTTGGAAATCAAGGAATTTTCCAACCAACTTCAAATTTTGCATGCTCCAAACTGTATATATTCCGCACTTGTCATGCAAAATTGACAGATTTTCGCTGGGAAATGACGGAGAAATTTTAGAGTTTAGGGAAAACGGAGCTCGGCTGCGTGGTTATTCCCCTAACCGTGGCTGTTGGGACACCCTGCGCCGCGCTGGTGTACATTTGTACGGCCATTGACTCACCCCAGATTGTGACGGGAATTAGGTCAATGTGTGTCCCAAATGCCGGCAAATTTGGAAATCAAGGAATTTTCCAACCAACTTCAAATTTTGCATGTTCCAAACTGTATATATTCCGCACTTGTCATGCAAAATTGACAGATTTTCGCTGGGAAATGACGGAGAAATTTTAGAGTTTAGGGAAAACGGAGCTCGGCTGCGTGGTTATTCCCCTAACCGTGGCTGTTGGGACATCCTGCGCCGCGCTGGTGTACATTTGTACGGCCGTTGACTCACCCCAGATTGTGACGGGAATTAGGTCAAAGTGTGTCCCAAATGCTGGCAAATTTGGAAATCAAGGAATTTTCCAACCAACTTCAAATTTTGCATGCTCCAAACTGTATATATTCCGCACTTGTCATGCAACATTGACAGATTTTCGCTGGGAAATGACGGAGAAATTTCAGAGTTTAGGGAAAACGGAGCTCGGCTGCGTGGTTATTCCCCTAACCGTGGCTGTTGGGACACCCTGCGCATGCGCCGCGCTGGTGTACATTTGTACGGCCGTTGACTCACCCCAGATTGTGACGGGAATTAGGTCAAAGTATGTCCCAAATGCCAGCAAATTTGGAAATCAAGGAATTTTCCAACCAACTTCAAATTTTGCATGCTCCAAACTGTATATATTCCGCACTTGTCATGCAAAATTGACAGATTTTCGCTGGGAAATGACGGAGAAATTTCAGAGTTTAGGGAAAACGGAGCTCGGCTGCGTGGTTATTCCCCTAACCGTGGCTGTTGAGACACCCTGCGCCGCGCTGGTGTACATTTGTACGGCCGTTGACTCACCCCAGATTGTGACGGGAATTAGGTCAAAGTGTGTCCCAAATGCCGGCAAATTTGGAAATCAAGGAATTTTCCAACCAACTTCAAATGTTGCATGCTCCAAACTGTATATATTCCGCACTTGTCATGCAAAATTGACAGATTTTCGCTGGGAAATGACGGAGAAATTTCAGAGTTTAGGGAAAATGGAGCTCGGCTGCGTGGTTATTCCCATAACCGTGGCTGTTGGGACACCCTGCGCCGCGCTGGTGTACATTTGTACGGCCGTTGACTCACCCCAGATTGTGACGGGAATTAGGTCAAAGTGTGTCCCAAATGCCGGCAAATTTGGAAATCAAGGAATTTTCCAACCAACTTCAAATTTTGCATGCTCCAAACTGTATATATTCCGCACTTGTCATGCAAAATTGACAGATTTTCGCTGGGAAATGACGGAGAAATTTCAGAGTTTAGGGAAAACGGAGCTCGGCTGCGTGGTTATTCCCCTAACCGTGGCTGTTGGGACACCCTGCGCATGCGCCGCGCTGGTGTACATTTTTACGGCCGTTGACTCACCCTAGATTGTGACGGGAATTAGGTCAAAGTGTGTCCCAAATGCCGGCAAATTTGGAAATCAAGGAATTTTCCAACCAACTTCAAATTTTGCATGCTCCAAACTGTATATATTCCGCACTTGTCATGCAACATTGACAGATTTTCGCTGGGAAATGACGGAGAAATTTCAGAGTTTAGGGAAAACGGAGCTCGGCTGCGTGGTTATTCCCCTAACCGTGGCTGTTGGGACACCCTGCGCCGCGCTGGTGTACATTTGTACGGCCGTTGACTCACCCCAGATTGTGACGGGAATTAGGTCAAAGTGTGTCCCAAATGCCGGCAAATTTGGAAATCAAGGAATTTTCCAACCAACTTCAAATGTTGCATGCTCCAAACTGTATATATTCCGCACTTGTCATGCAAAATTGACAGATTTTCGCTGGGAAATGACGGAGAAATTTCAGAGTTTAGGGAAAATGGAGCTCGGCTGCGTGGTTATTCCCATAACCGTGGCTGTTGGGACACCCTGCGCCGCGCTGGTGTACATTTGTACGGCCGTTGACTCACCCCAGATTGTGACGGGAATTAGGTCAAAGTGTGTCCCAAATGCCGGCAAATTTGGAAATCAAGGAATTTTCCAACCAACTTCAAATTTTGCATGCTCCAAACTGTATATATTCCGCACTTGTCATGCAAAATTGACAGATTTTCGCTGGGAAATGACGGAGAAATTTCAGAGTTTAGGGAAAACGGAGCTCGGCTGCGTGGTTATTCCCCTAACCGTGGCTGTTGGGACACCCTGCGCATGCGCCGCGCTGGTGTACATTTTTACGGCCGTTGACTCACCCTAGATTGTGACGGGAATTAGGTCAAAGTGTGTCCCAAATGCCGGCAAATTTGGAAATCAAGGAATTTTCCAACCAACTTCAAATTTTGCATGCTCCAAACTGTATATATTCCGCACTTGTCATGCAACATTGACAGATTTTCGCTGGGAAATGACGGAGAAATTTCAGAGTTTAGGGAAAACGGAGCTCGGCTGCGTGGTTATTCCCCTAACCGTGGCTGTTGGGACACCCTGCGCCGCGCTGGTGTACATTTTTACGGCCGTTGACTCATCCTAGATTGTGACGGGAATTAGGTCAAAGTGTGTCCCAAATGCCGGCAAATTTGGAAATCAAGGAATTTTCCAACCAACTTCAAATTGTGCATGCTCCAAACTGTATATATTCCGCACTTGTCATGCAAAATTGACAGATTTTCGCTGGGAAATGACGGAGAAATTTCAGAGTTTAGGGAAAACGGAGCTCGGCTACGTGGTTATTCCCCTAACCGTGGCTGTTGGGACACCCTGCGCTGCGCTGGTGTACATTTGTACGGCCGTTGACTCACCCCAGATTGTGACGGGAATTAGGTCAAACTGTGTCCCAAATGCCGGCACATTTGGAAATCAAGGAATTTTCCAACCAACTTCAAATTTTGCATGCTCCAAACTGTATATATTCCGCACTTGTCATGCAAAATTGACAGATTTTCGCTGGGAAATGACGGAGAAATTTCAGAGTTTAGGGAAAACGGAGCTCGGCTACGTGGTTATTCCCCTAACCGTGGATGTTGGGACACCCTGCGCTGCGCTGGTGTACATTTGTACGGCCGTTGACTCACCCCAGATTGTGACGGGAATTAGGTCAAAGTGTGTCCCAAATGCCGGCAAAATTGGAAATCAAGGAATTTTCCAACCAACTTCAAATTTTGCATGCTCCAAACTGTATATATTCCGCAATTGTCATGCAAAATTGACAGATTTTCGCTGGGAAATGACGGAGAAATTTCAGAGTTTAGGGAAAACGGAGCTCGGCTGCGTGGTTATTCCCCTAACCGTGGCTGTTGGGACACCCTGCGCCGCGCTGGTGTACATTTGTACGGCCGTTGACTCACCCCAGATTGTGAAGGGAATTAGGTCAAAGTGTGTCCCAAATGCCGGCAAATTTGGAAATCAAGGAATTTTCCAACCAACTTCAAATTTTGCATGCTCCAAACTGTATATATTCCGCACTTGTCATGCAAAATTGACAGATTTTCGCTGGGAAATGACGGAGAAATTTCAGAGTTTAGGGAAAACGGAGCTCGGCTGCGTGGTTATTCCCCTAACCGTGGCTGTTGGGACACCCTGCGCATGCGCCGCGCTGGTGTACATTTGTACGGCCGTTGACTCACCCTAGATTGTGACGGGAATTAGGTCAAAGTGTGTCCCAAATGCCGGCAAATTTGGAAATCAAGGAATTTTCCAACCAACTTCAAATTTTGCATGCTCCAAACTGTATATATTCCGCACTTGTCATGCAAAATTAACAGATTTTCGCTGGGAAATGACGGAGAAATTGTAGAGTTTAGGGAAAACGGAGCTCGGCTGCGTGGTTATTCCTATAACCGTGGCTGTTTGGACACCCTGCGCATGCGCCGCGCTGGTGTACATTTGTACGGCCGTTGACTCGCCCCAGATTGTGACGGGAATTAGGTCAAAGTGTGTCCCAAATGCCGGCAAATTTGGAAATCAAGGAATTTTCCAACCAACTTCAAATTTTGCATGCCCCAAACTGTATATATTCCGCACTTGTCATGCAAAATTGACAGATTTTCGCTGGGAAATGACGGAGAAATTTCAGAGTTTAGGGAAAACGGAGCTCGGCTGCGTGGTTATTCCCCTAACCGTGGCTGTTGGGACACCCTGCGCATGCGCCGCGCTGGTGTACATTTGTACGGCCGTTGACTCACCCCAGATAGTGACGGGAATTAGGTCAAAGTGTGTCCCAAATGCCGGCAAATTTGGAAATCAAGGAATTTTCCAACCAACTTCAAATTTTGCATGCTCCAAACTGTATATATTCCGCACTTGTCATGCAAAATTGACAGATTTTCGCTGGGAAAAGACGGAGAAATTTCAGAGTTTAGGGGAAACGGAGCTCGGCTGCGTGGTTATTCCCCTAACCGTGGCTGTTGGGACACCCTGCGCCGCGCTGGTGTACATTTGTACGGCCATTGACTCACCCCAGATTGTGACGGGAATTAGGTCAAAGTGTGTCCCAAATGCCGGCAAATTTGGAAATCAAGGAATTTTCCAACCAACTTCAAATTTTGCATGCTCCAAACTGTATATATTCCGCACTTGTCATGCAAAATTGACAGATTTTCGCTGGGAAAAGACGGAGAAATTTCAGAGTTTAGGGAAAACGGAGCTCGGCTGCGTGGTTATTCCCCTAACCGTGGCTGTTGGGACACCCTGCGCATGCGCCGCGCTGGTGTACATTTGTACGGCCGTTGACTCACCCCAGATTGTGACGGGAATTAGGTCAAAGTGTGTCCCAAATGCCAGCAAATTTGGAAATCAAGGAATTTTCCAACCAACTTCAAATTTTGCATGCTCCAAACTGTATATATTCCGCACTTGTCATGCAAAATTGACAGATTTTCGCTGGGAAATGACGGAGAAATTTTAGAGTTTAGGGAAAACGGAGCTCGGCTGCGTGGTTATTCCCCTAACCGTGGCTGTTGGGACACCCTGCGCCGCGCTGGTGTACATTTGTACGGCCATTGACTCACCCCAGATTGTGACGGGAATTAGGTCAATGTGTGTCCCAAATGCCGGCAAATTTGGAAATCAAGGAATTTTCCAACCAACTTCAAATTTTGCATGTTCCAAACTGTATATATTCCGCACTTGTCATGCAAAATTGACAGATTTTCGCTGGGAAATGACGGAGAAATTTTAGAGTTTAGGGAAAACGGAGCTCGGCTGCGTGGTTATTCCCCTAACCGTGGCTGTTGGGACACCCTGCGCCGCGCTGGTGTACATTTGTACGGCCGTTGACTCACCCCAGATTGTGACGGGAATTAGGTCAAAGTGTGTCCCAAATGCCGGCAAATTTGGAAATCAAGGAATTTTCCAACCAACTTCAAATTTTGCATGCTCCAAACTGTATATATTCCGCACTTGTCATGCAACATTGACAGATTTTCGCTGGGAAATGACGGAGAAATTTCAGAGTTTAGGGAAAACGGAGCTCGGCTGCGTGGTTATTCCCCTAACCGTGGCTGTTGGGACACCCTGCGCATGCGCCGCGCTGGTGTACATTTGTACGGCCGTTGACTCACCCCAGATTGTGACGGGAATTAGGTCAAAGTATGTCCCAAATGCCAGCAAATTTGGAAATCAAGGAATTTTCCAACCAACTTCAAATTTTGCATGCTCCAAACTGTATATATTCCGCACTTGTCATGCAAAATTGACAGATTTTCGCTGGGAAATGACGGAGAAATTTCAGAGTTTAGGGAAAACGGAGCTCGGCTGCGTGGTTATTCCCCTAACCGTGGCTGTTGAGACACCCTGCGCCGCGCTGGTGTACATTTGTACGGCCGTTGACTCACCCCAGATTGTGACGGGAATTAGGTCAAAGTGTGTCCCAAATGCCGGCAAATTTGGAAATCAAGGAATTTTCCAACCAACTTCAAATGTTGCATGCTCCAAACTGTATATATTCCGCACTTGTCATGCAAAATTGACAGATTTTCGCTGGGAAATGACGGAGAAATTTCAGAGTTTAGGGAAAATGGAGCTCGGCTGCGTGGTTATTCCCATAACCGTGGCTGTTGGGACACCCTGCGCCGCGCTGATGTACATTTGTACGGCCGTTGACTCACCCCAGATTGTGACGGGAATTAGGTCAAAGTGTGTCCCAAATGCCGGCAAATTTGGAAATCAAGGAATTTTCCAACCAACTTCAAATTTTGCATGCTCCAAACTGTATATATTCCGCACTTGTCATGCAAAATTGACAGATTTTCGCTGGGAAATGACGGAGAAATTTCAGAGTTTAGGGAAAACGGAGCTCGGCTGCGTGGTTATTCCCCTAACCGTGGCTGTTGGGACACCCTGCGCATGCGCCGCGCTGGTGTACATTTTTACGGCCGTTGACTCACCCTAGATTGTGACGGGAATTAGGTCAAAGTGTGTCCCAAATGCCGGCAAATTTGGAAATCAAGGAATTTTCCAACCAACTTCAAATTTTGCATGCTCCAAACTGTATATATTCCGCACTTGTCATGCAACATTGACAGATTTTCGCTGGGAAATGACGGAGAAATTTCAGAGTTTAGGGAAAACGGAGCTCGGCTGCGTGGTTATTCCCCTAACCGTGGCTGTTGGGACACCCTGCGCCGCGCTGGTGTACATTTGTACGGCCGTTGACTCACCCCAGATTGTGACGGGAATTAGGTCAAAGTGTGTCCCAAATGCCGGCAAATTTGGAAATCAAGGAATTTTCCAACCAACTTCAAATTTTGCATGCTCCAAACTGTATATATTCCGCACTTGTCATGCAAAATTGACAGATTTTCGCTGGGAAATGACGGAGAAATTTCAGAGTTTAGGGAAAACGGAGCTCGGCTGCGTGGTTATTCCCCTAACCGTGGCTGTTGGGACACCCTGCGCATGCGCCGCGCTGGTGTACATTTTTACGGCCGTTGACTCACCCTAGATTGTGACGGGAATTAGGTCAAAGTGTGTCCCAAATGCCGGCAAATTTGGAAATCAAGGAATTTTCCAACCAACTTCAAATTTTGCATGCTCCAAACTGTATATATTCCGCACTTGTCATGCAACATTGACAGATTTTCGCTGGGAAATGACGGAGAAATTTCAGAGTTTAGGGAAAACGGAGCTCGGCTGCGTGGTTATTCCCCTAACCGTGGCTGTTGGGACACCCTGCGCATGCGCCGCGCTGGTGTACATTTGTACGGCCGTTGACTCACCCCAGATTGTGACGGGAATTAGGTCAAAGTGTGTCCCAAATGCCAGCAAATTTGGAAATCAAGGAATTTTCCAACCAACTTCAAATTTTGCATGCTCCAAACTGTATATATTCCGCACTTGTCATGCAAAATTGACAGATTTTCGCTGGGAAATGACGGAGAAATTTCAGAGTTTAGGGAAAACGGAGCTCGGCTGCGTGGTTATTCCCCTAACCGTGGCTGTTGGGACACCCTGCGCCGCGCTGGTGTACATTTTTACGGCCGTTGACTCACCCTAGATTGTGACGGGAATTAGGTCAAAGTGTGTCCCAAATGCCGGCAAATTTGGAAATCAAGGAATTTTCCAACCAACTTCAAATTGTGCATGCTCCAAACTGTATATATTCCGCACTTGTCATGCAAAATTGACAGATTTTCGCTGGGAAATGACGGAGAAATTTCAGAGTTTAGGGAAAACGGAGCTCGGCTACGTGGTTATTCCCCTAACCGTGGCTGTTGGGACACCCTGCGCTGCGCTGGTGTACATTTGTACGGCCGTTGACTCACCCCAGATTGTGACGGGAATTAGGTCAAACTGTGTCCCAAATGCCGGCACATTTGGAAATCAAGGAATTTTCCAACCAACTTCAAATTTTGCATGCTCCAAACTGTATATATTCCGCACTTGTCATGCAAAATTGACAGATTTTCGCTGGGAAATGACGGAGAAATTTCAGAGTTTAGGGAAAACGGAGCTCGGCTGCGTGGTTATTCCCCTAACCGTGGCTGTTGGGACACCTTGCGCCGCGCTGGTGTACATTTGTACGGCCGTTGACTCACCCCAGATTGTGACGGGAATTAGGTCAAAGTGTGTCCCAAATGCCGGCAAATTTGGAAATCAAGGAATTTTCCAACCAACTTCAAATTTTGCATGCTCCAAACTGTATATATTCCGCACTTGTCATGCAAAATTGACAGATTTTCGCTAGGAAATGACGGAGAAATTTCAGAGTTTAGGGAAAACGGAGCTCGGCTGCGTGGTTATTCCCCTAACCGTGGCTGTTGGGACACCCTGCGCATGCGCCGCGCTGGTGTACATTTGTACGGCCGTTGACTCACCCTAGATTGTGACGGGAATTAGGTCAAAGTGTGTCCCAAATGCCGGCAAATTTGGCAATCAAGGAATTTTCCAACCAACTTCAAATTTTGCATGCTCCAAACTGTATATATTCCGCACTTGTCATGCAAAATTGACAGATTTTCGCTGGGAAATGACGGAGAAATTTCAGAGTTTAGGGAAAACGGAGCTCGGCTGCGTGGTTATTCCCCTAACCGTGGCTGTTGGGACACCCTGCGCCGCGCTGGTGTACATGTGTACGGCCGTTGACTCACCCCAGATTGTGACGGGAATTAGGTCAAAGTGTGTCCCAAATGCCGGCAAATTTGGAAATCAAGGAATTTTCCAACCAACTTCAAATTTTGCATGCTCCAAACTGTATATATTCCGCACTTGTCATGCAAAATTGACAGATTTTCGCTGGGAATTGACGGAGAAATTTCAGAGTTTAGGGAAAACGGAGCTCGGCTGCGTGGTTATTCCCCTAACCGTGGCTGTTGGGACACCCTGCGCCGCGCTGGTGTACATTTGTACGGCCGTTGACTCACCCCAGATTGTGACGAGAATTAGGTCAAAGTGTGTCCCAAATGCCGGCAAATTTGGAAATCAAGGAATTTTCCAACCAACTTCAAATTTTGCATGCTCCAAACTGTATATATTCCGCACTTGTCATGCAAAATTGACAGATTTTCGCTGGGAAATGACGGAGAAATTTCAGAGTTTAGGGAAAACGGAGCTCGGCTGCGTGGTTATTCCCCTAACCGTGGCTGTTGGGACACCCTGCGCCGCGCTGGTGTACAATTGTACGGCCGTTGACTCACCCCAGATTGTGACGAGAATTAGGTCAAAGTGTGTCCCAAATGCCGGCAAATTTGGAAATCAAGGAATTTTCCAACCAACTTCAAATTTTGCATGCTCCAAACTGTATATATTCCGCACTTGTCATGCAAAATTGACAGATTTTCGCTGGGAAATGACGGAGAAATTTCAGAGTTTAGGGAAAACGGAGCTCGGCTGCGTGGTTATTCCCCTAACCGTGGCTGTTGGGATACCCTGCCCATGCGCCGCGCTGGTGTACATTTGTACGGCCGTTGACTCACCCCAGATTGTGACGGGAATTAGGTCAAAGTGTGTCCCAAATGCCGGCAAATTTGGAAATCAAGGAATTTTCCAACCAACTTCAAATTTTTCATGCTCCAAACTGTATATATTCCGCACTTGTCATGCAAAATTGACAGATTTTCGTTGGGAAATTACGGATAAATATCAGAGTTTAGGGAAAACGGAGCTCGGCTGCGTGGTTATTCCCCTAACCGTGGCTGTTGGGACACCCTGCGCATGCGCCGCGCTGGTGTACATTTGTACGGCCGTTGACTCACCCCAGATTGTGACGGGAATTAGGTCAAAGTGTGTCCCAAATGCCGGCAAATTTGGAAATCAAGGAATTTTCCAACCAACTTCAAATTGTGCATGCTCCAAACTGTATATATTCCGCACTTGTCATGCAAAATTGACAGATTTTCGCTGGGAAATGACGGAGAAATTTCAGAGTTTAGGGAAAACGGAGCTCGGCTGCGTGGTTATTCCCCTAACCGTGGCTGTTCGGACACCCTGCGCCGCGCTGGTGTACATTTGTACGGCCGTTGACTCACCCCAGATTGTGACGGGAATTAGGTCAAAGTGTGTCCCAAATGCCGGCACATTTGGAAATCAAGGAATTTTCCAACCAACTTCAAATTTTGCATGCTCCAAACTGTATATATTCCGCACTTGTCATGCAAAATTGACAGATTTTCGCTGGGAAATGACGGAGACATTTCAGAGTTTAGGGAAAACGGAGCTCGGCTGCGTGGTTATTCCCCTAACCGTGGCTGTTGGGACACCCTGCGCATGCGCCGCGCTGGTGTACATTTGTGCGGCCGTTGACTCACCCCAGATTGTGACGGGAATTAGGTCAAAGTGTGTCCCAAATGCCGGCAAATTTGGAAATCAAGGAATTTTCCAACCAACTTCAAATTTTGCATGCTCCAAACTGTATATATTCCGCACTTGTCATGCAAAATTGACAGATTTTCGCTGGGAAATGACGGAGAAATTTCAGAGTTTAGGGAAAACGGAGCTCGGCTACGTGGTTATTCCCCTAACCGTAGATGTTGGGACACCCTGCGCTGCGCTGGTGTACATTTGTACGGCCGTTGACTCACCCCAGATTGTGACGGGAATTAGGTCAAAGTGTGTCCCAAATGCCGGCAAATTTGGAAATCAAGGAATTTTCCAACCAACTTCAAATTTTGCATGCTCCAAACTGTATATATTCCGCACTTGTCATGCAAAATTGACAGATTTTCGCTGGGAAATGACGGAGAAATTTCAGAGTTTAGGGAAAACGGAGCTCGGCTGCGTGGTTATTCCCCTAACCGTGGCTGTTGGGACACCCTGCGCCGCGCTGGTGTACATGTGTACGGCCGTTGACTCACCCCAGATTGTGACGGGAATTAGGTCAAAGTGTGTCCCAAATGCCGGCAAATTTGGAAATCAAGGAATTTTCCAACCAACTTCAAATTTTGCATGCTCCAAACTGTATATATTCCGCACTTGTCATGCAAAATTGACAGATTTTCGCTGGGAAATGACGGAGAAATTTCAGAGTTTAGGGAAAACGGAGCTCGGCTACGTGGTTATTCCCCTAACCGTGGCTGTTGGGACACCCTGCGCTGCGCTGGTGTACATTTGTACGGCCGTTGACTCACCCCAGATTGTGACGGGAATTAGGTCAAACTGTGTCCCAAATGCCGGCAAATTTGGAAATCAAGGAATTTTCCAACCAACTTCAAATTTTGCATGCTCCAAACTGTATATATTCCGCACTTGTCATGCAAAATTGACAGATTTTCGCTGGGAAATGACGGAGAAATTTCAGAGTTTAGGGAAAACGGAGCTCGGCTGCGTGGTTATTCCCCTAACCGTGGCTGTTGGGACACCCTGCGCCGCGCTGGTGTACATTTGTACGGCCGTTGACTCACCCCAGATTGTGACGGGAATTAGGTCAAAGTGTGTCCCAAATGCCGGCAAATTTGGAAATCAAGGAATTTTCCAACCAACTTCAAATTTTGCATGCTCCAAACTGTATATATTCCGCACTTGTCATGCAAAATTGACAGATTTTCGCTGGGATATGACAGAGAAATTTCAGAGTTTAGGGAAAACGGAGCTCGGCTGCGTGGTTATTCCCCTAACCGTGGCTGTTGGGACACCCTGCGCATGCGCCGCGCTGGTGTACATTTGTACGGCCGTTGACTCACCCTAGATTGTGACGGGAATTAGGTCAAAGTGTGTCCCAAATGCCGGCAAATTTGGAAATCAAGGAATTTTCCAACCAACTTCAAATTTTGCATGCTCCAAACTGTATATATTCCGCACTTGTCATGCAAAATTGACAGATTTTCGCTGGGAAATGACGGAGACATTTCAGAGTTTAGGGAAAACGGAGCTCGGCTGCGTGGTTATTCCCCTAACCGTGGCTGTTGGGACACCCTGCGCATGCGCCGCGCTGGTGTACATTTGTGCGGCCGTTGACTCACCCCAGATTGTGACGGGAATTAGGTCAAAGTGTGTCCCAAATGCCGGCAAATTTGGAAATCAAGGAATTTTCCAACCAACTTCAAATTTTGCATGCTCCAAACTGTATATATTCCGCACTTGTCATGCAAAATTGACAGATTTTCGCTGGGAAATGACGGAGAAATTTCAGAGTTTAGGGAAAACGGAGCTCGGCTACGTGGTTATTCCCCTAACCGTAGATGTTGGGACACCCTGCGCTGCGCTGGTGTACATTTGTACGGCCGTTGACTCACCCCAGATTGTGACGGGAATTAGGTCAAAGTGTGTCCCAAATGCCGGCAAATTTGGAAATCAAGGAATTTTCCAACCAACTTCAAATTTTGCATGCTCCAAACTGTATATATTCCGCACTTGTCATGCAAAATTGACAGATTTTCGCTGGGAAATGACGGAGAAATTTCAGAGTTTAGGGAAAACGGAGCTCGGCTGCGTGGTTATTCCCCTAACCGTGGCTGTTGGGACACCCTGCGCCGCGCTGGTGTACATGTGTACGGCCGTTGACTCACCCCAGATTGTGACGGGAATTAGGTCAAAGTGTGTCCCAAATGCCGGCAAATTTGGAAATCAAGGAATTTTCCAACCAACTTCAAATTTTGCATGCTCCAAACTGTATATATTCCGCACTTGTCATGCAAAATTGACAGATTTTCGCTGGGAAATGACGGAGAAATTTCAGAGTTTAGGGAAAACGGAGCTCGGCTACGTGGTTATTCCCCTAACCGTGGCTGTTGGGACACCCTGCGCTGCGCTGGTGTACATTTGTACGGCCGTTGACTCACCCCAGATTGTGACGGGAATTAGGTCAAACTGTGTCCCAAATGCCGGCAAATTTGGAAATCAAGGAATTTTCCAACCAACTTCAAATTTTGCATGCTCCAAACTGTATATATTCCGCACTTGTCATGCAAAATTGACAGATTTTCGCTGGGAAATGACGGAGAAATTTCAGAGTTTAGGGAAAACGGAGCTCGGCTGCGTGGTTATTCCCCTAACCGTGGCTGTTGGGACACCCTGCGCCGCGCTGGTGTACATTTGTACGGCCGTTGACTCACCCCAGATTGTGACGGGAATTAGGTCAAAGTGTGTCCCAAATGCCGGCAAATTTGGAAATCAAGGAATTTTCCAACCAACTTCAAATTTTGCATGCTCCAAACTGTATATATTCCGCACTTGTCATGCAAAATTGACAGATTTTCGCTGGGATATGACAGAGAAATTTCAGAGTTTAGGGAAAACGGAGCTCGGCTGCGTGGTTATTCCCCTAACCGTGGCTGTTGGGACACCCTGCGCATGCGCCGCGCTGGTGTACATTTGTACGGCCGTTGACTCACCCTAGATTGTGACGGGAATTAGGTCAAAGTGTGTCCCAAATGCCGGCAAATTTGGAAATCAAGGAATTTTCCAACCAACTTCAAATTTTGCATGCTCCAAACTGTATATATTCCGCACTTGTCATGCAAAATTGACAGATTTTCGCTGGGAAATGACGGAGAAATTTCAGAGTTTAGGGAAAACGGAGCTCGGCTGCGTGGTTATTCCTCTAACCGTGGCTGTTGGGACACCCTGCGCATGCGCCGCGCTGGTGTACATTTGTACGGCCGTTGACTCGCCCCAGATTGTGACGGGAATTAGGTCAAAGTGTGTCCCAAATGCCGGCAAATTTGGAAATCAAGGAATTTTCCAACCAACTTCAAATTTTGCATGCTCCAAACTGTATATATTCCGCACTTGTCATGCAAAATTGACAGATTTTCGCTGGGAAATGACGGAGAAATTTCAGAGTTTAGGGAAAACGGAGCTCGGCTGCGTGGTTATTCCCCTAACCGTGGCTGTTGGGACACCCTGCGCCGCGCTGGTGTACATTTGTACGGCCGTTGACTCACCCCAGATTGTGACGAGAATTAGGTCAAAGTGTGTCCCAAATGCCGGCAAATTTGGAAATCAAGGAATTTTCCAACCAACTTCAAATTTTGCATGCTCCAAACTGTATATATTCCGCACTTGTCATGCAAAATTGACAGATTTTCGCTGGGAAATGACGGTGAAATTTCAGAGTTTAGGGAAAACGGAGCTCGGCTGCGTGGTTATTCCCCTAACCGTGGCTGTTGGGACACCCTGCGCCGCGCTGGTGTACAATTGTACGGCCGTTGACTCACCCCAGATTGTGACGAGAATTAGGTCAAAGTGTGTCCCAAATGCCGGCAAATTTGGAAATCAAGGAATTTTCCAACCAACTTCAAATTTTGCATGCTCCAAACTGTATATATTCCGCACTTGTCATGCAAAATTGACAGATTTTCGCTGGGAAATGACGGAGAAATTTCAGAGTTTAGGGAAAACGGAGCTCGGCTGCGTGGTTATTCCCCTAACCGTGGCTGTTGGGATACCCTGCGCATGCGCCGCGCTGGTGTACATTTGTACGGCCGTTGACTCACCCCAGATTGTGACGGGAATTAGGTCAAAGTGTGTCCCAAATGCCGGCAAATTTGGAAATCAAGGAATTTTCCAACCAACTTCAAATTTTTCATGCTCCAAACTGTATATATTCCGCACTTGTCATGCAAAATTGACAGATTTTCGTTGGGAAATTACGGAGAAATTTCAGAGTTTAGGGAAAACGGAGCTCGGCTGCGTGGTTATTCCCCTAACCGTGGCTGTTGGGACACCCTGCGCATGCGCCGCGCTGGTGTACATTTGTACGGCCGTTGACTCACCCCAGATTGTGACGGGAATTAGGTCAAAGTGTTTCCCAAATGCCGGCAAATTTGGAAATCAAGGAATTTTCCAACCAACTTCAAATTTTGCATGCTCCAAACTGTATATATTCCGCACTTGTCATGCAAAATTGACAGATTTTCGCTGGGAAATGACGGGGAAATTTCAGAGTTTAGGGAAAACGGAGCTCGGCTGCGTGGTTATTCCCCTAACCGTGGCTGTTGGGACACCCTGCGCCGCGCTGGTGTACATTTGTACGGCCGTTGACTCACCCCAGAATGTGACGGGAATTAGGTCAAAGTGTGTCCCAAATGCCGGCAAATTTGGAAATCAAGGAATTTTCCAACCAACTTCAAATTTTGCATGCTCCAAACTGTATATATTCCGCACTTGTCATGCAAAATTGACAGATTTTCGCAGGGAAATGACGGAGAAATTTCAGAGTTTAGGGAAAACGGAGCTCGGCTGCGTGGTTATTCCCCTAACCGTGGCTGTTGGGACACCCTGCGCCGCGCTGGTGTACATTTGTACTGCCGTTGACTCACCCCAGATTGTGACGAGAATTAGGTCAAAGTGTGTCCCAAATGCCGGCAAATTTGGAAATCAAGGAATTTTCCAACCAACTTCAAATTTTGCATGCTCCAAACTGTATATATTCCGCACTTGTCATGCAAAATTGACAGATTTTCGCTGGGAAATGACGGAGAAATTTCAGAGTTTAGGGAAAACGGAGCTCGGCTGCGTGGTTATTCCCCTAACCGTGGCTGTTGGGATACCCTGCGCATGCGCCGCGCTGGTGTACATTTGTACGGCCGTTGACTCACCCCAGATTGTGACGGGAATTAGGTCAAAGTGTGTCCCAAATGCCGGCAAATTTGGAAATCAAGGAATTTTCCAACCAACTTCAAATTTTTCATGCTCCAAACTGTATATATTCCGCACTTGTCATGCAAAATTGACAGATTTTCGTTGGGAAATGACGGAGAAATTTCAGAGTTTAGGGAAAACGGAGCTCGGCTGCGTGGTTATTCCCCTAACCGTGGCTGTTGGGACATCCTGCGCATGCGCCGCGCTGGTGTACATTTGTACGGCCGTTGACTCACCCCAGATTGTGACGGGAATTAGGTCAAAGTGTGTCCCAAATGCCGGCAAATTTGGAAATCAAGGAATTTTCCAACCAACTTCAAATTTTGCATGCTCCAAACTGTATATATTCCGCACTTGTCATGCAAAATTGACAGATTTTCGCTGGGAAATGACGGAGAAATTTCAGAGTTTAGGGAAAACGGAGCTCGGCTGCGTGGTTATTCCTCTAACCGTGGCTGTTGGGACACCCTGCGCATGCGCCGCGCTGGTGTACATTTGTACGGCCGTTGACTCGCCCCAGATTGTGACGGGAATTAGGTCAAAGTGTGTCCCAAATGCCGGCAAATTTGGAAATCAAGGAATTTTCCAACCAACTTCAAATTTTGCATGCTCCAAACTGTATATATTCCGCACTTGTCATGCAAAATTGACAGATTTTCGCTGGGAAATGACGGAGAAATTTCAGAGTTTAGGGAAAACGGAGCTCGGCTGCGTGGTTATTCCCCTAACCGTGGCTGTTGGGACACCCTGCGCCGCGCTGGTGTACATTTGTACGGCCGTTGACTCACCCCAGATTGTGACGAGAATTAGGTCAAAGTGTGTCCCAAATGCCGGCAAATTTGGAAATCAAGGAATTTTCCAACCAACTTCAAATTTTGCATGCTCCAAACTGTATATATTCCGCACTTGTCATGCAAAATTGACAGATTTTCGCTGGGAAATGACGGTGAAATTTCAGAGTTTAGGGAAAACGGAGCTCGGCTGCGTGGTTATTCCCCTAACCGTGGCTGTTGGGACACCCTGCGCCGCGCTGGTGTACAATTGTACGGCCGTTGACTCACCCCAGATTGTGACGAGAATTAGGTCAAAGTGTGTCCCAAATGCCGGCAAATTTGGAAATCAAGGAATTTTCCAACCAACTTCAAATTTTGCATGCTCCAAACTGTATATATTCCGCACTTGTCATGCAAAATTGACAGATTTTCGCTGGGAAATGACGGAGAAATTTCAGAGTTTAGGGAAAACGGAGCTCGGCTGCGTGGTTATTCCCCTAACCGTGGCTGTTGGGATACCCTGCGCATGCGCCGCGCTGGTGTACATTTGTACGGCCGTTGACTCACCCCAGATTGTGACGGGAATTAGGTCAAAGTGTGTCCCAAATGCCGGCAAATTTGGAAATCAAGGAATTTTCCAACCAACTTCAAATTTTTCATGCTCCAAACTGTATATATTCCGCACTTGTCATGCAAAATTGACAGATTTTCGTTGGGAAATTACGGAGAAATTTCAGAGTTTAGGGAAAACGGAGCTCGGCTGCGTGGTTATTCCCCTAACCGTGGCTGTTGGGACACCCTGCGCATGCGCCGCGCTGGTGTACATTTGTACGGCCGTTGACTCACCCCAGATTGTGACGGGAATTAGGTCAAAGTGTTTCCCAAATGCCGGCAAATTTGGAAATCAAGGAATTTTCCAACCAACTTCAAATTTTGCATGCTCCAAACTGTATATATTCCGCACTTGTCATGCAAAATTGACAGATTTTCGCTGGGAAATGACGGGGAAATTTCAGAGTTTAGGGAAAACGGAGCTCGGCTGCGTGGTTATTCCCCTAACCGTGGCTGTTGGGACACCCTGCGCCGCGCTGGTGTACATTTGTACGGCCGTTGACTCACCCCAGAATGTGACGGGAATTAGGTCAAAGTGTGTCCCAAATGCCGGCAAATTTGGAAATCAAGGAATTTTCCAACCAACTTCAAATTTTGCATGCTCCAAACTGTATATATTCCGCACTTGTCATGCAAAATTGACAGATTTTCGCAGGGAAATGACGGAGAAATTTCAGAGTTTAGGGAAAACGGAGCTCGGCTGCGTGGTTATTCCCCTAACCGTGGCTGTTGGGACACCCTGCGCCGCGCTGGTGTACATTTGTACTGCCGTTGACTCACCCCAGATTGTGACGAGAATTAGGTCAAAGTGTGTCCCAAATGCCGGCAAATTTGGAAATCAAGGAATTTTCCAACCAACTTCAAATTTTGCATGCTCCAAACTGTATATATTCCGCACTTGTCATGCAAAATTGACAGATTTTCGCTGGGAAATGACGGAGAAATTTCAGAGTTTAGGGAAAACGGAGCTCGGCTGCGTGGTTATTCCCCTAACCGTGGCTGTTGGAATACCCTGCGCATGCGCCGCGCTGGTGTACATTTGTACGGCCGTTGACTCACCCCAGATTGTGACGGGAATTAGGTCAAAGTGTGTCCCAAATGCCGGCAAATTTGGAAATCAAGGAATTTTCCAACCAACTTCAAATTTTTCATGCTCCAAACTGTATATATTCCGCACTTGTCATGCAAAATTGACAGATTTTCGTTGGGAAATGACGGAGAAATTTCAGAGTTTAGGGAAAACGGAGCTCGGCTGCGTGGTTATTCCCCTAACCGTGGCTGTTGGGACATCCTGCGCATGCGCCGCGCTGGTGTACATTTGTACGGCCGTTGACTCACCCCAGATTGTGACGGGAATTAGGTCAAAGTGTGTCCCAAATGCCGGCAAATTTGGAAATCAAGGAATTTTCCAACCAACTTCAAATTTTTCATGCTCCAAACTGTATATATTCCGCACTTGTCATGCAAAATTGACAGATTTTCGTTGGGAAATTACGGAGAAATTTCAGAGTTTAGGGAAAACGGAGCTCGGCTGCGTGGTTATTCCCCTAACCGTGGCTGTTGGGACACCCTGCGCATGCGCCGCGCTGGTGTACATTTGTACGGCCGTTGACTCACCCCAGATTGTGACGGGAATTAGGTCAAAGTGTTTCCCAAATGCCGGCAAATTTGGAAATCAAGGAATTTTCCAACCAACTTCAAATTTTGCATGCTCCAAACTGTATATATTCCGCACTTGTCATGCAAAATTGACAGATTTTCGCTGGGAAATGACGGGGAAATTTCAGAGTTTAGGGAAAACGGAGCTCGGCTGCGTGGTTATTCCCCTAACCGTGGCTGTTGGGACACCCTGCGCCGCGCTGGTGTACATTTGTACGGCCGTTGACTCACCCCAGAATGTGACGGGAATTAGGTCAAAGTGTGTCCCAAATGCCGGCAAATTTGGAAATCAAGGAATTTTCCAACCAACTTCAAATTTTGCATGCTCCAAACTGTATATATTCCGCACTTGTCATGCAAAATTGACAGATTTTCGCAGGGAAATGACGGAGAAATTTCAGAGTTTAGGGAAAACGGAGCTCGGCTGCGTGGTTATTCCCCTAACCGTGGCTGTTGGGACACCCTGCGCCGCGCTGGTGTACATTTGTACTGCCGTTGACTCACCCCAGATTGTGACGAGAATTAGGTCAAAGTGTGTCCCAAATGCCGGCAAATTTGGAAATCAAGGAATTTTCCAACCAACTTCAAATTTTGCATGCTCCAAACTGTATATATTCCGCACTTGTCATGCAAAATTGACAGATTTTCGCTGGGAAATGACGGAGAAATTTCAGAGTTTAGGGAAAACGGAGCTCGGCTGCGTGGTTATTCCCCTAACCGTGGCTGTTGGGATACCCTGCGCATGCGCCGCGCTGGTGTACATTTGTACGGCCGTTGACTCACCCCAGATTGTGACGGGAATTAGGTCAAAGTGTGTCCCAAATGCCGGCAAATTTGGAAATCAAGGAATTTTCCAACCAACTTCAAATTTTTCATGCTCCAAACTGTATATATTCCGCACTTGTCATGCAAAATTGACAGATTTTCGTTGGGAAATGACGGAGAAATTTCAGAGTTTAGGGAAAACGGAGCTCGGCTGCGTGGTTATTCCCCTAACCGTGGCTGTTGGGACATCCTGCGCATGCGCCGCGCTGGTGTACATTTGTACGGCCGTTGACTCACCCCAGATTGTGACGGGAATTAGGTCAAAGTGTGTCCCAAATGCCGGCAAATTTGGAAATCAAGGAATTTTCCAACCAACTTCAAATTTTGCATGCTCCAAACTGTATATATTCCGCACTTGTCATGCAAAATTGACAGATTTTCGTTGGGAAATGACGGCGAAATTTCAGAGTTTAGGAAAAACGGAGCTCGGCTGCGTGGTTATTCCCCTAACCGTGGCTGTTGGGACACCCTGCGCATGCGCCGCGCTGGTGTACATTTGTACGGCCGTTGACTCACCCCAGATTGTGACGGGAATTAGGTCAAAGTGTGTCCCAAATGCCGGCAAATTTGGAAAATCAAGGAATTTTCCAACCAACTTCAAATTTTGCATGCTCCAAACTGTATATATTCCGCACTTGTCATGCAAAATTGACAGATTTTCGCTGGGAAATGACGGAGAAATTTCAGAGTTTAGGGAAAACGGAGCTCGGCTGCGTGGTTATTCCCCTAACCGTGGCTGTTGGGACACCCTGCGCCGCGCTGGTGTACATTTGTACGGCCGTTGACTCACCCCAGATTGTGACGGGAATTAGGTCAAAGTGTGTCCCAAATGCCGGCAAATTTGGAAATCAAGGAATTTTCCAACCAACTTCAAATTTTGCATGCTCCAAACTGTATATATTCCGCACTTGTCATGCAAAATTGACAGATTTTCGCTGGGAAATGACGGAGAAATTTCAGAGTTTAGGGAAAACGGAGCTCGGCTGCGTGGTTATTCCCCTAACCGTGGCTGTTGGGATACCCTGCGCATGCGCCGCGCTGGTGTACATTTGTACGGCCGTTGACTCACCCCAGATTGTGACGGGAATTAGGTCAAAGTGTGTCCCAAATGCCGGCAAATTTGGAAATCAAGGAATTTTCCAACCAACTTCAAATTTTTCATGCTCCAAACTGTATATATTCCGCACTTGTCATGCAAAATTGACAGATTTTCGTTGGGAAATGACGGAGAAATTTCAGAGTTTAGGGAAAACGGAGCTCGGCTGCGTGGTTATTCCCCTAACCGTGGCTGTTGGGACATCCTGCGCATGCGCCGCGCTGGTGTACATTTGTACGGCCGTTGACTCACCCCAGATTGTGACGGGAATTAGGTCAAAGTGTGTCCCAAATGCCGGCAAATTTGGAAATCAAGGAATTTTCCAACCAACTTCAAATTTTTCATGCTCCAAACTGTATATATTCCGCACTTGTCATGCAAAATTGACAGATTTTCGTTGGGAAATTACGGAGAAATTTCAGAGTTTAGGGAAAACAGAGCTCGGCTGCGTGGTTATTCCCCTAACCGTGGCTGTTGGGACACCCTGCGCATGCGCCGCGCTGGTGTACATTTGTACGGCCGTTGACTCACCCCAGATTGTGACGGGAATTAGGTCAAAGTGTTTCCCAAATGCCGGCAAATTTGGAAATCAAGGAATTTTCCAACCAACTTCAAATTTTGCATGCTCCAAACTGTATATATTCCGCACTTGTCATGCAAAATTGACAGATTTTCGCTGGGAAATGACGGGGAAATTTCAGAGTTTAGGGAAAACGGAGCTCGGCTGCGTGGTTATTCCCCTAACCGTGGCTGTTGGGACACCCTGCGCCGCGCTGGTGTACATTTGTACGGCCGTTGACTCACCCCAGAATGTGACGGGAATTAGGTCAAAGTGTGTCCCAAATGCCGGCAAATTTGGAAATCAAGGAATTTTCCAACCAACTTCAAATTTTGCATGCTCCAAACTGTATATATTCCGCACTTGTCATGCAAAATTGACAGATTTTCGCAGGGAAATGACGGATAAATTTCAGAGTTTAGGGAAAACGGAGCTCGGCTGCGTGGTTATTCCCCTAACCGTGGCTGTTGGGACACCCTGCGCCGCGCTGGTGTACATTTGTACTGCCGTTGACTCACCCCAGATTGTGACGAGAATTAGGTCAAAGTGTGTCCCAAATGCCGGCAAATTTGGAAATCAAGGAATTTTCCAACCAACTTCAAATTTTGCATGCTCCAAACTGTATATATTCCGCACTTGTCATGCAAAATTGACAGATTTTCGCTGGGAAATGACGGAGAAATTTCAGAGTTTAGGGAAAACGGAGCTCGGCTGCGTGGTTATTCCCCTAACCGTGGCTGTTGGGATACCCTGCGCATGCGCCGCGCTGGTGTACATTTGTACGGCCGTTGACTCACCCCAGATTGTGACGGGAATTAGGTCAAAGTGTGTCCCAAATGCCGGCAAATTTGGAAATCAAGGAATTTTCCAACCAACTTCAAATTTTTCATGCTCCAAACTGTATATATTCCGCACTTGTCATGCAAAATTGACAGATTTTCGTTGGGAAATGACGGAGAAATTTCAGAGTTTAGGGAAAACGGAGCTCGGCTGCGTGGTTATTCCCCTAACCGTGGCTGTTGGGACATCCTGCGCATGCGCCGCGCTGGTGTACATTTGTACGGCCGTTGACTCACCCCAGATTGTGACGGGAATTAGGTCAAAGTGTGTCCCAAATGCCGGCAAATTTGGAAATCAAGGAATTTTCCAACCAACTTCAAATTTTGCATGCTCCAAACTGTATATATTCCGCACTTGTCATGCAAAATTGACAGATTTTCGCTGGGAAATGACGGCGAAATTTCAGAGTTTAGGGAAAACGGAGCTCGGCTGCGTGGTTATTCCCCTAACCGTGGCTGTTGGGACACCCTGCGCATGCGCCGCGCTGGTGTACATTTGTACGGCCGTTGACTCACCCCAGATTGTGACGGGAATTAGGTCAAAGTGTGTCCCAAATGCCGGCAAATTTGGAAAATCAAGGAATTTTCCAACCAACTTCAAATTTTGCATGCTCCAAACTGTATATATTCCGCACTTGTCATGCAAAATTGACAGATTTTCGCTGGGAAATGACGGAGAAATTTCAGAGTTTAGGGAAAACGGAGCTCGGCTGCGTGGTTATTCCCCTAACCGTGGCTGTTGGGACACCCTGCGCCGCGCTGGTGTACATTTGTACGGCCGTTGACTCACCCCAGATTGTGACGGGAATTAGGTCAAAGTGTGTCCCAAATGCCGGCAAATTTGGAAATCAAGGAATTTTCCAACCAACTTCAAATTTTGCATGCTCCAAACTGTATATATTCCGCACTTGTCATGCAAAATTGACAGATTTTCGCTGGGAAATGACGGAGAAATTTCAGAGTTTAGGGAAAACAGAGCTCGGCTGCGTGGTTATTCCCCTAACCGTGGCTGTTGGGACACCTTGCGCCGCGCTGGTGTACATTTGTACGGCCGTTTACTCAACCCAGATTGTGACGGGAATTAGGTCAAAGTGTGTCCCAAATGCCGACAAATTTGGAAATCAAGGAATTTTCCAACCAACTTCAAATTTTGCATGCTCCAAACTGTATATATTCCGCACTTGTCATGCAAAATTGACAGATTTTCGCTGGGAAATGACGGAGAAATTTCAGAGTTTAGGGAAAACGGAGCTCGGCTGCGTGGTTATTCCCCTATCCGTGGCTGTTGGGACACCCTGCGCATGCGCCGCGCTGGTGTACATTTGTACGGCCGTTGACTCACCCCAGATTGTGACGGGAATTAGGTCAAAGTGTGTCCCAAATGCCGGCAAATTTGGAAATCAAGGAATTTTCCAACCAACTTCAAATTTTGCATGCTCCAAACTGTATATATTCCGCACTTGTCATGCAAAATTGACAGATTTTCGCTGGGAAATGACGGAGAAATTTCAGAGTTTAGGGAAAACGGAGCTTGGCTGCGTGGTTATTTCCCTAACCGTGGCTGTTGGGACACCCTGCGCCGCGCTGGTGTACATTTGTACGGCCGTTGACTCACCCCAGATTGTGACGGGAATTAGGTAAAAGTGTGTCCCAAATGCCGGCAAATTTGGAAATCAAGGAATTTTCCAACCAACTTCAAATTTTGCATGCTCCAAACTGTATATATTCCGCACTTGTCATGCAAAATTGACAGATTTTCGCTGGGAAATGACGGAGAAATTTCAGAGTTTAGGGAAAACGGAGCTCGGCTGCGTGGTTATTCCCCTAACCGTGGCTGTTGGGACACCCTGCGCATGCGCCGCGCTGGTGTACATTTGTACGGCCGTTGACTCACCCCAGATTGTGACGGGAATTAGGTCAAAGTGTGTCCCAAATGCCGGCAAATTTGGAAATCAAGGAATTTTCCAACCAACTTCAAATTGTGCATGCTCCAAACTGTATATATTCCGCACTTGTCATGCAAAATTGACAGATTTTCGCTGGGAAATGACGGAGAAATTTCAGAGTTTAGGGAAAACTGAGCTCGGCTGCGTGGTTATTTCCCTAACCGTGGCTGTTGGGACACCCTGCGCCGCGCTGGTGTACATTTGTACGGCCGTTGACTCACCCCAGATTGTGACGGGAATTAGGTCAAAGTGTGTCCCAAATGCCGGCAAATTTGGAAATCAAGGAATTTTCCAACCAACTTCAAATTTTGCATGCTCCAAACTGTATATATTCCGCACTTGTCATGCAAAATTGACAGATTTTCGCTGGGAAATGACGGAGAAATTTCAGAGTTTAGGGAAAACGGAGCTCGGCTGCGTGGTTATTCCCCTAACCGTGGCTGTTGGGACACCCTGCGCCGCGCTGGTGTACATTTGTACGGCCGTTGACTCACCCCAGATTGTGACGGGAATTAGGTCAAAGTGTGTCCCAAATGCCGGCAAATTTGGAAATCAAGGAATTTTCCAACCAACTTCAAATTTTGCATGCTCCAAACTGTATATATTCCGCACTTGTCATGCAAAATTGACAGATTTTCGCTGGGAAATGACGGAGAAATTTCAGAGTTTAGGGAAAACGGAGCTCGGCTGCGTGGTTATTCCCCTAACCGTGGCTGTTGGGACACCCTGCGCATGCGCCGCGCTGGTGTACATTTGTACGGCCGTTGACTCACCCCAGATTGTGACGGGAATTAGGTCAAAGTGTGTCCCAAATGCCGGCAAATTTGGAAATCAAGGAATTTTCCAACCAACTTCAAATTTTGCATGCTCCAAACTGTATATATTCCGCACTTGTCATGCAAAATTGACAGATTTTCGCTTGGAAATGACGGAGAAATTTCAGAGTTTAGGGAAAACGGAGCTCGGCTGCGTGGTTATTCCCCTAACCGTGGCTGTTGGGACACCCTGCGCATGCGCCGCGCTGGTGTACATTTGTACGGCCGTTGACTCACCCCAGATTGTGACGGGAATTAGGTCAAAGTGTGTCCCAAATGCCGGCAAATTTGGAAATCAAGGAATTTTCCAACCAACTTCAAATTTTGCATGCTCCAAACTGTATATATTCCGCACTTGTCATGCAAAATTGACAGATTTTCGCTGGGAAATGACGGATAAATTTCAGAGTTTAGGGAAAACGGAGCTCGGCTGCGTGGTTATTCCCCTAACCGTGGCTGTTGGGACTCCCTGCGCATGCGCCGCGCTGGTGTACATTTGTACGGCCGTTGACTCACCCCAGATTGTGACGGGAATTAGGTCAAAGTGTGTCCCAAATGCCGGCAAATTTGGAAATCAAGGAATTTTCCAACCAACTTCAAATTTTGCATGCTCCAAACTGTATATATTCCGCACTTGTCATGCAAAATTGACAGATTTTCGCTGGGAAATGACGGAGAAATTTCAGAGTTTAGGGAAAACGGAGCTCGGCTGCGTGGTTATTCCCCTAACCGTGGCTGTTGGGACACCCTGCGCATGCGCCGCGCTGGTGTACATTTGTACGGCCGTTGACTCACCCCAGATTGTGACGGGAATTAGGTCAAAGTGTGTCCCAAATGCCGGCAAATTTGGAAATCAAGGAATTTTCCAACCAACTTCAAATTGTGCATGCTCCAAACTGTATATATTCCGCACTTGTCATGCAAAATTGACAGATTTTCGCTGGGAAATGACGGAGAAATTTCAGAGTTTAGGGAAAACTGAGCTCGGCTGCGTGGTTATTTCCCTAACCGTGGCTGTTGGGACACCCTGCGCCGCGCTGGTGTACATTTGTACGGCCGTTGACTCACCCCAGATTGTGACGGGAATTAGGTCAAAGTGTGTCCCAAATGCCGGCAAATTTGGAAATCAAGGAATTTTCCAACCAACTTCAAATTTTGCATGCTCCAAACTGTATATATTCCGCACTTGTCATGCAAAATTGACAGATTTTCGCTTGGAAATGACGGAGAAATTTCAGAGTTTAGGGAAAACGGAGCTCGGCTGCGTGGTTATTCCCCTAACCGTGGCTGTTGGGACACCCTGCGCATGCGCCGCGCTGGTGTACATTTGTACGGCCGTTGACTCACCCCAGATTGTGACGGGAATTAGGTCAAAGTGTGTCCCAAATGCCGGCAAATTTGGAAATCAAGGAATTTTCCAACCAACTTCAAATTTTGCATGCTCCAAACTGTATATATTCCGCACTTGTCATGCAAAATTGACAGATTTTCGCTGGGAAATGACGGAGAAATTTCAGAGTTTAGGGAAAACGGAGCTCGGCTGCGTGGTTATTCCCCTAACCGTGGCTGTTGGGACACCCTGCGCATGCGCCGCGCTGGTGTACATTTGTACGGCCGTTGACTCACCCCAGATTGTGACGGGAATTAGGTCAAAGTGTGTCCCAAATGCCGGCAAATTTGGAAATCAAGTAATTTTCCAACCAACTTCAAATTTTGCATGCTCCAAACTGTATATATTCCGCACTTGTCATGCAAAATTGACAGATTTTCGCTGGGAAATGACGGAGAAATTTCAGAGTTTAGGGAAAACGGAGCTCGGCTGCGTGGTTATTCCCCTAACCGTGGCTGTTGGGACACCCTGCGCATGCGCCGCGCTGGTGTACATTTGTACGGCCGTTGACTCACCCCAGATTGTGACGGGAATTAGGTCAAAGTGTGTCCCAAATGCCGGCAAATTTGGAAATCAAGGAATTTTCCAACCAACTTCAAATTGTGCATGCTCCAAACTGTATATATTCCGCACTTGTCATGCAAAATTGACAGATTTTCGCTGGGAAATGACGGAGAAATTTCAGAGTTTAGGGAAAACTGAGCTCGGCTGCGTGGTTATTTCCCTAACCGTGGCTGTTGGGACACCCTGCGCCGCGCTGGTGTACATTTGTACGGCCGTTGACTCACCCCAGATTGTGACGGGAATTAGGTCAAAGTGTGTCCCAAATGCCGGCAAATTTGGAAATCAAGGAATTTTCCAACCAACTTCAAATTTTGCATGCTCCAAACTGTATATATTCCGCACTTGTCATGCAAAATTGACAGATTTTCGCTGGGAAATGACGGATAAATTTCAGAGTTTAGGGAAAACGGAGCTCGGCTGCGTGGTTATTCCCCTAACCGTGGCTGTTGGGACTCCCTGCGCATGCGCCGCGCTGGTGTACATTTGTACGGCCGTTGACTCACCCCAGATTGTGACGGGAATTAGGTCAAAGTGTGTCCCAAATGCCGGCAAATTTGGAAATCAAGGAATTTTCCAACCAACTTTAAATTTTGCATGCTCCAAACTGTATATATTCCGCACTTGTCATGCAAAATTGACAGATTTTCGCTGGGAAATGACGGAGAAATTTCAGAGTTTAGGGAAAACGGAGCTCGGCTGCGTGGTTATTCCCCTAACCGTGGCTGTTGGGACACCCTGCGCATGCGCCGCGCTGGTGTACATTTGTACGGCCGTTGACTCACCCCAGATTGTGACGGGAATTAGGTCAAAGTGTGTCCCAAATGCCGGCAAATTTGGAAATCAAGGAATTTTCCAACCAACTTCAAATTTTGCATGCTCCAAACTGTATATATTCCGCACTTGTCATGCAAAATTGACAGATTTTCGCTGGGAAATGACGGAGAAATTTCAGAGTTTAGGGAAAACGGAGCTCGGCTGCGTGGTTATTCCCCTAACCGTGGCTGTTAGGACACCCTGCGCATGCGCCGCGCTGGTGTACATTTGTACGGCCGTTGACTCACCCCAGATTGTGACGGGAATTAGGTCAAAGTGTGTCCCAAATGCCGGCAAATTTGGAAATCAAGTAATTTTCCAACCAACTTCAAATTTTGCATGCTCCAAACTGTATATATTCCGCACTTGTCATGCAAAATTGACAGATTTTCGCTGGGAAATGACGGAGAAATTTCAGAGTTTAGGGAAAACGGAGCTCGGCTGCGTGGTTATTCCCCTAACCGTGGCTGTTGGGACACCCTGCGCATGCGCCGCGCTGGTGTACATTTGTACGGCCGTTGACTCACCCCAGATTGTGACGGGAATTAGGTCAAAGTGTGTCCCAAATGCCGGCAAATTTGGAAATCAAGGAATTTTCCAACCAACTTCAAATTGTGCATGCTCCAAACTGTATATATTCCGCACTTGTCATGCAAAATTGACAGATTTTCGCTGGGAAATGACGGAGAAATTTCAGAGTTTAGGGAAAACTGAGCTCGGCTGCGTGGTTATTTCCCTAACCGTGGCTGTTGGGACACCCTGCGCCGCGCTGGTGTACATTTGTACGGCCGTTGACTCACCCCAGATTGTGACGGGAATTAGGTCAAAGTGTGTCCCAAATGCCGGCAAATTTGGAAATCAAGGAATTTTCCAACCAACTTCAAATTTTGCATGCTCCAAACTGTATATATTCCGCACTTGTCATGCAAAATTGACAGATTTTCGCTGGGAAATGACGGATAAATTTCAGAGTTTAGGGAAAACGGAGCTCGGCTGCGTGGTTATTCCCCTAACCGTGGCTGTTGGGACTCCCTGCGCATGCGCCGCGCTGGTGTACATTTGTACGGCCGTTGACTCACCCCAGATTGTGACGGGAATTAGGTCAAAGTGTGTCCCAAATGCCGGCAAATTTGGAAATCAAGGAATTTTCCAACCAACTTCAAATTTTGCATGCTCCAAACTGTATATATTCCGCACTTGTCATGCAAAATTGACAGATTTTCGCTGGGAAATGACGGAGAAATTTCAGAGTTTAGGGAAAACGGAGCTCGGCTGCGTGGTTATTCCCCTAACCGTGGCTGTTGGGACACCCTGCGCATGCGCCGCGCTGGTGTACATTTGTACGGCCGTTGACTCACCCCAGATTGTGACGGGAATTAGGTCAAAGTGTGTCCCAAATGCCGGCAAATTTGGAAATCAAGGAATTTTCCAACCAACTTCAAATTGTGCATGCTCCAAACTGTATATATTCCGCACTTGTCATGCAAAATTGACAGATTTTCGCTGGGAAATGACGGAGAAATTTCAGAGTTTAGGGAAAACTGAGCTCGGCTGCGTGGTTATTTCCCTAACCGTGGCTGTTGGGACACCCTGCGCCGCGCTGGTGTACATTTGTACGGCCGTTGACTCACCCCAGATTGTGACGGGAATTAGGTCAAAGTGTGTCCCAAATGCCGGCAAATTTGGAAATCAAGGAATTTTCCAACCAACTTCAAATTTTGCATGCTCCAAACTGTATATATTCCGCACTTGTCATGCAAAATTGACAGATTTTCGCTTGGAAATGACGGAGAAATTTCAGAGTTTAGGGAAAACGGAGCTCGGCTGCGTGGTTATTCCCCTAACCGTGGCTGTTGGGACACCCTGCGCATGCGCCGCGCTGGTGTACATTTGTACGGCCGTTGACTCACCCCAGATTGTGACGGGAATTAGGTCAAAGTGTGTCCCAAATGCCGGCAAATTTGGAAATCAAGGAATTTTCCAACCAACTTCAAATTTTGCATGCTCCAAACTGTATATATTCCGCACTTGTCATGCAAAATTGACAGATTTTCGCTGGGAAATGACGGAGAAATTTCAGAGTTTAGGGAAAACGGAGCTCGGCTGCGTGGTTATTCCCCTAACCGTGGCTGTTGGGACACCCTGCGCATGCGCCGCGCTGGTGTACATTTGTACGGCCGTTGACTCACCCCAGATTGTGACGGGAATTAGGTCAAAGTGTGTCCCAAATGCCGGCAAATTTGGAAATCAAGGAATTTTCCAACCAACTTCAAATTTTGCATGCTCCAAACTGTATATATTCCGCACTTGTCATGCAAAATTGACAGATTTTCGCTGGGAAATGACGGAGAAATTTCAGAGTTTAGGGAAAACGGAGCTCGGCTGCGTGGTTATTCCCCTAACCGTGGCTGTTGGGACACCCTGCGCATGCGCCGCGCTGGTGTACATTTGTACGGCCGTTGACTCACCCCAGATTGTGACGGGAATTAGGTCAAAGTGTGTCCCAAATGCCGGCAAATTTGGAAATCAAGGAATTTTCCAACCAACTTCAAATTTTGCATGCTCCAAACTGTATATATTCCGCACTTGTCATGCAAAATTGACAGATTTTCGCTGGGAAATGACGGATAAATTTCAGAGTTTAGGGAAAACAGAGCTCGGCTGCGTGGTTATTCCCCTAACCGTGGCTGTTGGGACTCCCTGCGCATGCGCCGCGCTGGTGTACATTTGTACGGCCGTTGACTCACCCCAGATTGTGACGGGAATTAGGTCAAAGTGTGTCCCAAATGCCGGCAAATTTGGAAATCAAGGAATTTTCCAACCAACTTCAAATTTTGCATGCTCCAAACTGTATATATTCCGCACTTGTCATGCAAAATTGACAGATTTTCGCTGGGAAATGACGGAGAAATTTCAGAGTTTAGGGAAAACGGAGCTCGGCTGCGTGGTTATTCCCCTAACCGTGGCTGTTGGGACACCCTGCGCATGCGCCGCGCTGGTGTACATTTGTACGGCCGTTGACTCACCCCAGATTGTGACGGGAATTAGGTCAAAGTGTGTCCCAAATGCCGGCAAATTTGGAAATCAAGGAATTTTCCAACCAACTTCAAATTGTGCATGCTCCAAACTGTATATATTCCGCTCTTGTCATGCAAAATTGACAGATTTTCGCTGGGAAATAACGGAGAAATTTCAGAGTTTAGGGAAAACTGAGCTCGGCTGCGTGGTTATTTCCCTAACCGTGGCTGTTGGGACACCCTGCGCCGCGCTGGTGTACATTTGTACGGCCGTTGACTCACCCCAGATTGTGACGGGAATTAGGTCAAAGTGTGTCCCAAATGCCGGCAAATTTGGAAATCAAGGAATTTTCCAACCAACTTCAAATTTTGCATGCTCCAAACTGTATATATTCCGCACTTGTCATGCAAAATTGACAGATTTTCGCTTGGAAATGACGGAGAAATTTCAGAGTTTAGGGAAAACGGAGCTCGGCTGCGTGGTTATTCCCCTAACCGTGGCTGTTGGGACACCCTGCGCATGCGCCGCGCTGGTGTACATTTGTACGGCCGTTGACTCACCCCAGATTGTGACGGGAATTAGGTCAAAGTGTGTCCCAAATGCCGGCAAATTTGGAAATCAAGGAATTTTCCAACCAACTTCAAATTTTGCATGCTCCAAACTGTATATATTCCGCACTTGTTATGCAAAATTGACAGATTTTCGCTGGGAAATGACGGAGAAATTTCAGAGTTTAGGGAAAACGGAGCTCGGCTGCGTGGTTATTCCCCTAACCGTGGCTGTTGGGACACCCTGCGCATGCGCCGCGCTGGTGTACATTTGTACGGCCGTTGACTCACCCCAGATTGTGACGGGAATTAGGTCAAAGTGTGTCCCAAATGCCGGCAAATTTGGAAATCAAGGAATTTTCCAACCAACTTCAAATTTTGCATGCTCCAAACTGTATATATTCCGCACTTGTCATGCAAAATTGACAGATTTTCGCTGGGAAATGACGGAGAAATTTCAGAGTTTAGGGAAAACGGAGCTCGGCTGCGTGGTTATTCCCCTAACCGTGGCTGTTGGGACACCCTGCGCATGCGCCGCGCTGGTGTACATTTGTACGGCCGTTGACTCACCCCAGATTGTGACGGGAATTAGGTCAAAGTGTGTCCCAAATGCCGGCAAATTTGGAAATCAAGGAATTTTCCAACCAACTTCAAATTTTGCATGCTCCAAACTGTATATATTCCGCACTTGTCATGCAAAATTGACAGATTTTCGCTTGGAAATGACGGAGAAATTTCAGAGTTTAGGGAAAACGGAGCTCGGCTGCGTGGTTATTCCCCTAACCGTGGCTGTTGGGACACCCTGCGCATGCGCCGCGCTGGTGTACATTTGTACGGCCGTTGACTCACCCCAGATTGTGACGGGAATTAGGTCAAAGTGTGTCCCAAATGCCGGCAAATTTGGAAATCAAGGAATTTTCCAACCAACTTCAAATTTTGCATGCTCCAAACTGTATATATTCCGCACTTGTCATGCAAAATTGACAGATTTTCGCTGGGAAATGACGGATAAATTTCAGAGTTTAGGGAAAACGGAGCTCGGCTGCGTGGTTATTCCCCTAACCGTGGCTGTTGGGACACCCTGCGCCGCGCTGGTGTACATTTGTACGGCCGTTGACTCACCCCAGAATGTGACGGGAATTAGGTCAAAGTGTGTCCCAAATGCCGGCAAATTTGGAAATCAAGGATTTTTCCAACCAACTTCAAATTTTGCATGCTCCAAACTGTATATATTCCGCACTTGTCATGCAAAATTGACAGATTTTCGCAGGGAAATGACGGAGAAATTTCAGAGTTTAGGGAAAACGGAGCTCGGCTGCGTGGTTATTCCCCTAACCGTGGCTGTTGGGACACCCTGCGCCGCGCTGGTGTACATTTGTACTGCCGTTGACTCACCCCAGATTGTGACGAGAATTAGGTCAAAGTGTGTCCCAAATGCCGGCAAATTTGGAAATCAAGGAATTTTCCAACCAACTTCAAATTTTGCATGCTCCAAACTGTATATATTCCGCACTTGTCATGCAAAATTGACAGATTTTCGCTGGGAAATGACGGAGAAATTTCAGAGTTTAGGGAAAACGGAGCTCGGCTGCGTGGTTATTCCCCTAACCGTGGCTGTTGGGATACCCTGCGCATGCGCCGCGCTGGTGTACATTTGTACGGCCGTTGACTCACCCCAGATTGTGACGGGAATTAGGTCAAAGTGTGTCCCAAATGCCGGCAAATTTGGAAATCAAGGAATTTTCCAACCAACTTCAAATTGTTCATGCTCCAAACTGTATATATTCCGCACTTGTCATGCAAAATTGACAGATTTTCGTTGGGAAATGACGGAGAAATTTCAGAGTTTAGGGAAAACGGAGCTCGGCTGCGTGGTTATTCCCCTAACCGTGGCTGTTGGGACATCCTGCGCATGCGCCGCGCTGGTGTACATTTGTACGGCCGTTGACTCACCCCAGATTGTGACGGGAATTAGGTCAAAGTGTGTCCCAAATGCCGGCAAATTTGGAAATCAAGGAATTTTCCAACCAACTTCAAATTTTGCATGCTCCAAACTGTATATATTCCGCACTTGTCATGCAAAATTGACAGATTTTCGCTGGGAAATGACGGCGAAATTTCAGAGTTTAGGGAAAACGGAGCTCGGCTGCGTGGTTATTCCCCTAACCGTGGCTGTTGGGACACCCTGCGCATGCGCCGCGCTGGTGTACATTTGTACGGCCGTTGACTCACCCCAGATTGTGACGGGAATTAGGTCAAAGTGTGTCCCAAATGCCGGCAAATTTGGAAAATCAAGGAATTTTCCAACCAACTTCAAATTTTGCATGCTCCAAACTGTATATATTCCGCACTTGTCATGCAAAATTGACAGATTTTCGCTGGGAAATGACGGAGAAATTTCAGAGTTTAGGGAAAACGGAGCTCGGCTGCGTGGTTATTCCCCTAACCGTGGCTGTTGGGACACCCTGCGCCGCGCTGGTGTACATTTGTACGGCCGTTGACTCACCCCAGATTGTGACGGGAATTAGGTCAAAGTGTGTCCCAAATGCCGGCAAATTTGGAAATCAAGGAATTTTCCAACCAACTTCAAATTTTGCATGCTCCAAACTGTATATATTCCGCACTTGTCATGCAAAATTGACAGATTTTCGCTGGGAAATGACGGAGAAATTTCAGAGTTTAGGGAAAACAGAGCTCGGCTGCGTGGTTATTCCCCTAACCGTGGCTGTTGGGACACCTTGCGCCGCGCTGGTGTACATTTGTACGGCCGTTTACTCAACCCAGATTGTGACGGGAATTAGGTCAAAGTGTGTCCCAAATGCCGACAAATTTGGAAATCAAGGAATTTTCCAACCAACTTCAAATTTTGCATGCTCCAAACTGTATATATTCCGCACTTGTCATGCAAAATTGACAGATTTTCGCTGGGAAATGACGGAGAAATTTCAGAGTTTAGGGAAAACGGAGCTCGGCTGCGTGGTTATTCCCCTATCCGTGGCTGTTGGGACACCCTGCGCATGCGCCGCGCTGGTGTACATTTGTACGGCCGTTGACTCACCCCAGATTGTGACGGGAATTAGGTCAAAGTGTGTCCCAAATGCCGGCAAATTTGGAAATCAAGGAATTTTCCAACCAACTTCAAAATTTGCATGCTCCAAACTGTATATATTCCGCACTTGTCATGCAAAATTGACAGATTTTCGCTGGGAAATGACGGAGAAATTTCAGAGTTTAGGGAAAACGGAGCTTGGCTGCGTGGTTATTTCCCTAACCGTGGCTGTTGGGACACCCTGCGCCGCGCTGGTGTACATTTGTACGGCCGTTGACTCACCCCAGATTGTGACGGGAATTAGGTAAAAGTGTGTCCCAAATGCCGGCAAATTTGGAAATCATGGAATTTTCCAACCAACTTCAAATTTTGCATGCTCCAAACTGTATATATTCCGCACTTGTCATGCAAAATTGACAGATTTTCGCTGGGAAATGACGGAGAAATTTCAGAGTTTAGGGAAAACGGAGCTCGGCTGCGTGGTTATTCCCCTAACCGTGGCTGTTGGGACACCCTGCGCATGCGCCGCGCTGGTGTACATTTGTACGGCCGTTGACTCACCCCAGATTGTGACGGGAATTAGGTCAAAGTGTGTCCCAAATGCCGGCAAATTTGGAAATCAAGGAATTTTCCAACCAACTTCAAATTGTGCATGCTCCAAACTGTATATATTCCGCACTTGTCATGCAAAATTGACAGATTTTCGCTGGGAAATGACGGAGAAATTTCAGAGTTTAGGGAAAACTGAGCTCGGCTGCGTGGTTATTTCCCTAACCGTGGCTGTTGGGACACCCTGCGCCGCGCTGGTGTACATTTGTACGGCCGTTGACTCACCCCAGATTGTGACGGGAATTAGGTCAAAGTGTGTCCCAAATGCCGGCAAATTTGGAAATCAAGGAATTTTCCAACCAACTTCAAATTTTGCATGCTCCAAACTGTATATATTCCGCACTTGTCATGCAAAATTGACAGATTTTCGCTGGGAAATGACGGAGAAATTTCAGAGTTTAGGGAAAACGGAGCTCGGCTGCGTGGTTATTCCCCTAACCGTGGCTGTTGGGACACCCTGCGCCGCGCTGGTGTACATTTGTACGGCCGTTGACTCACCCCAGATTGTGACGGGAATTAGGTCAAAGTGTGTCCCAAATGCCGGCAAATTTGGAAATCAAGGAATTTTCCAACCAACTTCAAATTTTGCATGCTCCAAACTGTATATATTCCGCACTTGTCATGCAAAATTGACAGATTTTCGCTGGGAAATGACGGAGAAATTTCAGAGTTTAGGGAAAACGGAGCTCGGCTGCGTGGTTATTCCCCTAACCGTGGCTGTTGGGACACCCTGCGCCGCGCTGGTGTACATTTGTACGGCCGTTGACTCACCCCAGATTGTGACGGGAATTAGGTAAAAGTGTGTCCCAAATGCCGGCAAATTTGGAAATCATGGAATTTTCCAACCAACTTCAAATTTTGCATGCTCCAAACTGTATATATTCCGCACTTGTCATGCAAAATTGACAGATTTTCGCTGGGAAATGACGGAGAAATTTCAGAGTTTAGGGAAAACGGAGCTCGGCTGCGTGGTTATTCCCCTAACCGTGGCTGTTGGGACACCCTGCGCATGCGCCGCGCTGGTGTACATTTGTACGGCCGTTGACTCACCCCAGATTGTGACGGGAATTAGGTCAAAGTGTGTCCCAAATGCCGGCAAATTTGGAAATCAAGGAATTTTCCAACCAACTTCAAATTGTGCATGCTCCAAACTGTATATATTCCGCACTTGTCATGCAAAATTGACAGATTTTCGCTGGGAAATGACGGAGAAATTTCAGAGTTTAGGGAAAACTGAGCTCGGCTGCGTGGTTATTTCCCTAACCGTGGCTGTTGGGACACCCTGCGCCGCGCTGGTGTACATTTGTACGGCCGTTGACTCACCCCAGATTGTGACGGGAATTAGGTCAAAGTGTGTCCCAAATGCCGGCAAATTTGGAAATCAAGGAATTTTCCAACCAACTTCAAATTTTGCATGCTCCAAACTGTATATATTCCGCACTTGTCATGCAAAATTGACAGATTTTCGCTGGGAAATGACGGAGAAATTTCAGAGTTTAGGGAAAACGGAGCTCGGCTGCGTGGTTATTCCCCTAACCGTGGCTGTTGGGACACCCTGCGCCGCGCTGGTGTACATTTGTACGGCCGTTGACTCACCCCATATTGTGACGGGAATTAGGTCAAAGTGTGTCCCAAATGCCGGCAAATTTGGAAATCAAGGAATTTTCCAACCAACTTCAAATTTTGCATGCTCCAAACTGTATATATTCCGCACTTGTCATGCAAAATTGACAGATTTTCGCTGGGAAATGACGGAGAAATTTCAGAGTTTAGGGAAAACGGAGCTCGGCTGCGTGGTTATTCCCCTAACCGTGGCTGTTGGGACACCCTGCGCATGCGCCGCGCTGGTGTACATTTGTACGGCCGTTGACTCACCCCAGATTGTGACGGGAATTAGGTCAAAGTGTGTCCCAAATGCCGGCAAATTTGGAAATCAAGGAATTTTCCAACCAACTTCAAATTTTGCATGCTCCAAACTGTATATATTCCGCACTTGTCATGCAAAATTGACAGATTTTCGCTTGGAAATGACGGAGAAATTTCAGAGTTTAGGGAAAACGGAGCTCGGCTGCGTGGTTATTCCCCTAACCGTGGCTGTTGGGACACCCTGCGCATGCGCCGCGCTGGTGTACATTTGTACGGCCGTTGACTCACCCCAGATTGTGACGGGAATTAGGTCAAAGTGTGTCCCAAATGCCGGCAAATTTGGAAATCAAGGAATTTTCCAACCAACTTCAAATTTTGCATGCTCCAAACTGTATATATTCCGCACTTGTCATGCAAAATTGACAGATTTTCGCTGGGAAATGACGGATAAATTTCAGAGTTTAGGGAAAACGGAGCTCGGCTGCGTGGTTATTCCCCTAACCGTGGCTGTTGGGACTCCCTGCGCATGCGCCGCGCTGGTGTACATTTGTACGGCCGTTGACTCACCCCAGATTGTGACGGGAATTAGGTCAAAGTGTGTCCCAAATGCCGGCAAATTTGGAAATCAAGGAATTTTCCAACCAACTTCAAATTGTGCATGCTCCAAACTGTATATATTCCGCACTTGTCATGCAAAATTGACAGATTTTCGCTGGGAAATGACGGAGAAATTTCAGAGTTTAGGGAAAACTGAGCTCGGCTGCGTGGTTATTTCCCTAACCGTGGCTGTTGGGACACCCTGCGCCGCGCTGGTGTACATTTGTACGGCCGTTGACTCACCCCAGATTGTGACGGGAATTAGGTCAAAGTGTGTCCCAAATGCCGGCAAATTTGGAAATCAAGGAATTTTCCAACCAACTTCAAATTTTGCATGCTCCAAACTGTATATATTCCGCACTTGTCATGCAAAATTGACAGATTTTCGCTTGGAAATGACGGAGAAATTTCAGAGTTTAGGGAAAACGGAGCTCGGCTGCGTGGTTATTCCCCTAACCGTGGCTGTTGGGACACCCTGCGCATGCGCCGCGCTGGTGTACATTTGTACGGCCGTTGACTCACCCCAGATTGTGACGGGAATTAGGTCAAAGTGTGTCCCAAATGCCGGCAAATTTGGAAATCAAGGAATTTTCCAACCAACTTCAAATTTTGCATGCTCCAAACTGTATATATTCCGCACTTGTCATGCAAAATTGACAGATTTTCGCTGGGAAATGACGGAGAAATTTCAGAGTTTAGGGAAAACGGAGCTCGGCTGCGTGGTTATTCCCCTAACCGTGGCTGTTGGGACACCCTGCGCATGCGCCGCGCTGGTGTACATTTGTACGGCCGTTGACTCACCCCAGATTGTGACGGGAATTAGGTCAAAGTGTGTCCCAAATGCCGGCAAATTTGGAAATCAAGGAATTTTCCAACCAACTTCAAATTTTGCATGCTCCAAACTGTATATATTCCGCACTTGTCATGCAAAATTGACAGATTTTCGCTGGGAAATGACGGAGAAATTTCAGAGTTTAGGGAAAACGGAGCTCGGCTGCGTGGTTATTCCCCTAACCGTGGCTGTTGGGACACCCTGCGCATGCGCCGCGCTGGTGTACATTTGTACGGCCGTTGACTCACCCCAGATTGTGACGGGAATTAGGTCAAAGTGTGTCCCAAATGCCGGCAAATTTGGAAATCAAGGAATTTTCCAACCAACTTCAAATTGTGCATGCTCCAAACTGTATATATTCCGCACTTGTCATGCAAAATTGACAGATTTTCGCTGGGAAATGACGGAGAAATTTCAGAGTTTAGGGAAAACTGAGCTCGGCTGCGTGGTTATTTCCCTAACCGTGGCTGTTGGGACACCCTGCGCCGCGCTGGTGTACATTTGTACGGCCGTTGACTCACCCCAGATTGTGACGGGAATTAGGTCAAAGTGTGTCCCAAATGCCGGCAAATTTGGAAATCAAGGAATTTTCCAACCAACTTCAAATTTTGCATGCTCCAAACTGTATATATTCCGCACTTGTCATGCAAAATTGACAGATTTTCGCTGGGAAATGACGGATAAATTTCAGAGTTTAGGGAAAACGGAGCTCGGCTGCGTGGTTATTCCCCTAACCGTGGCTGTTGGGACTCCCTGCGCATGCGCCGCGCTGGTGTACATTTGTACGGCCGTTGACTCACCCCAGATTGTGACGGGAATTAGGTCAAAGTGTGTCCCAAATGCCGGCAAATTTGGAAATCAAGGAATTTTCCAACCAACTTCAAATTTTGCATGCTCCAAACTGTATATATTCCGCACTTGTCATGCAAAATTGACAGATTTTCGCTGGGAAATGACGGAGAAATTTCAGAGTTTAGGGAAAACGGAGCTCGGCTGCGTGGTTATTCCCCTAACCGTGGCTGTTGGGACACCCTGCGCATGCGCCGCGCTGGTGTACATTTGTACGGCCGTTGACTCACCCCAGATTGTGACGGGAATTAGGTCAAAGTGTGTCCCAAATGCCGGCAAATTTGGAAATCAAGGAATTTTCCAACCAACTTCAAATTGTGCATGCTCCAAACTGTATATATTCCGCACTTGTCATGCAAAATTGACAGATTTTCGCTGGGAAATGACGGAGAAATTTCAGAGTTTAGGGAAAACTGAGCTCGGCTGCGTGGTTATTTCCCTAACCGTGGCTGTTGGGACACCCTGCGCCGCGCTGGTGTACATTTGTACGGCCGTTGACTCACCCCAGATTGTGACGGGAATTAGGTCAAAGTGTGTCCCAAATGCCGGCAAATTTGGAAATCAAGGAATTTTCCAACCAACTTCAAATTTTGCATGCTCCAAACTGTATATATTCCGCACTTGTCATGCAAAATTGACAGATTTTCGCTTGGAAATGACGGAGAAATTTCAGAGTTTAGGGAAAACGGAGCTCGGCTGCGTGGTTATTCCCCTAACCGTGGCTGTTGGGACACCCTGCGCATGCGCCGCGCTGGTGTACATTTGTACGGCCGTTGACTCACCCCAGATTGTGACGGGAATTAGGTCAAAGTGTGTCCCAAATGCCGGCAAATTTGGAAATCAAGGAATTTTCCAACCAACTTCAAATTTTGCATGCTCCAAACTGTATATATTCCGCACTTGTCATGCAAAATTGACAGATTTTCGCTGGGAAATGACGGAGAAATTTCAGAGTTTAGGGAAAACGGAGCTCGGCTGCGTGGTTATTCCCCTAACCGTGGCTGTTGGGACACCCTGCGCATGCGCCGCGCTGGTGTACATTTGTACGGCCGTTGACTCACCCCAGATTGTGACGGGAATTAGGTCAAAGTGTGTCCCAAATGCCGGCAAATTTGGAAATCAAGGAATTTTCCAACCAACTTCAAATTTTGCATGCTCCAAACTGTATATATTCCGCACTTGTCATGCAAAATTGACAGATTTTCGCTGGGAAATGACGGAGAAATTTCAGAGTTTAGGGAAAACGGAGCTCGGCTGCGTGGTTATTCCCCTAACCGTGGCTGTTGGGACACCCTGCGCATGCGCCGCGCTGGTGTACATTTGTACGGCCGTTGACTCACCCCAGATTGTGACGGGAATTAGGTCAAAGTGTGTCCCAAATGCCGGCAAATTTGGAAATCAAGGAATTTTCCAACCAACTTCAAATTTTGCATGCTCCAAACTGTATATATTCCGCACTTGTCATGCAAAATTGACAGATTTTCGCTGGGAAATGACGGATAAATTTCAGAGTTTAGGGAAAACGGAGCTCGGCTGCGTGGTTATTCCCCTAACCGTGGCTGTTGGGACTCCCTGCGCATGCGCCGCGCTGGTGTACATTTGTACGGCCGTTGACTCACCCCAGATTGTGACGGGAATTAGGTCAAAGTGTGTCCCAAATGCCGGCAAATTTGGAAATCAAGGAATTTTCCAACCAACTTCAAATTTTGCATGCTCCAAACTGTATATATTCCGCACTTGTCATGCAAAATTGACAGATTTTCGCTGGGAAATGACGGAGAAATTTCAGAGTTTAGGGAAAACGGAGCTCGGCTGCGTGGTTATTCCCCTAACCGTGGCTGTTGGGACACCCTGCGCATGCGCCGCGCTGGTGTACATTTGTACGGCCGTTGACTCACCCCAGATTGTGACGGGAATTAGGTCAAAGTGTGTCCCAAATGCCGGCAAATTTGGAAATCAAGGAATTTTCCAACCAACTTCAAATTGTGCATGCTCCAAACTGTATATATTCCGCACTTGTCATGCAAAATTGACAGATTTTCGCTGGGAAATGACGGAGAAATTTCAGAGTTTAGGGAAAACTGAGCTCGGCTGCGTGGTTATTTCCCTAACCGTGGCTGTTGGGACACCCTGCGCCGCGCTGGTGTACATTTGTACGGCCGTTGACTCACCCCAGATTGTGACGGGAATTAGGTCAAAGTGTGTCCCAAATGCCGGCAAATTTGGAAATCAAGGAATTTTCCAACCAACTTCAAATTTTGCATGCTCCAAACTGTATATATTCCGCACTTGTCATGCAAAATTGACAGATTTTCGCTTGGAAATGACGGAGAAATTTCAGAGTTTAGGGAAAACGGAGCTCGGCTGCGTGGTTATTCCCCTAACCGTGGCTGTTGGGACACCCTGCGCATGCGCCGCGCTGGTGTACATTTGTACGGCCGTTGACTCACCCCAGATTGTGACGGGAATTAGGTCAAAGTGTGTCCCAAATGCCGGCAAATTTGGAAATCAAGGAATTTTCCAACCAACTTCAAATTTTGCATGCTCCAAACTGTATATATTCCGCACTTGTCATGCAAAATTGACAGATTTTCGCTGGGAAATGACGGAGAAATTTCAGAGTTTAGGGAAAACGGAGCTCGGCTGCGTGGTTATTCCCCTAACCGTGGCTGTTGGGACACCCTGCGCATGCGCCGCGCTGGTGTACATTTGTACGGCCGTTGACTCACCCCAGATTGTGACGGGAATTAGGTCAAAGTGTGTCCCAAATGCCGGCAAATTTGGAAATCAAGGAATTTTCCAACCAACTTCAAATTTTGCATGCTCCAAACTGTATATATTCCGCACTTGTCATGCAAAATTGACAGATTTTCGCTGGGAAATGACGGAGAAATTTCAGAGTTTAGGGAAAACGGAGCTCGGCTGCGTGGTTATTCCCCTAACCGTGGCTGTTGGGACACCCTGCGCATGCGCCGCGCTGGTGTACATTTGTACGGCCGTTGACTCACCCCAGATTGTGACGGGAATTAGGTCAAAGTGTGTCCCAAATGCCGGCAAATTTGGAAATCAAGGAATTTTCCAACCAACTTCAAATTTTGCATGCTCCAAACTGTATATATTCCGCACTTGTCATTCAAAATTGACAGATTTTCGCTGGGAAATGACGGAGAAATTTCAGAGTTTAGGGAAAACGGAGCTCGGCTGCGTGGTTATTCCCCTAACCCGTGGCTGTTGGGACACCCTGCGCATGCGCCGCGCTGGTGTACATTTGTACGGCCGTTGACTCACCCCAGATTGTGACGGGAATTAGGTCAAAGTGTGTCCCAAATGCCGGCAAATTTGGAAATCAAGGAATTTTCCAACCAACTTCAAATTGTGCATGCTCCAAACTGTATATATTCCGCACTTGTCATGCAAAATTGACAGATTTTCGCTGGGAAATGACGGAGAAATTTCAGAGTTTAGGGAAAACTGAGCTCGGCTGCGTGGTTATTTCCCTAACCGTGGCTGTTGGGACACCCTGCGCCCGCGCTGGTGTACATCTGTACGGCCGTTGACTCACCCCAGATTGTGACGGGAATTAGGTCAAAGTGTGTCCCAAATGCCGGCAAATTTGGAAATCAAGGAATTTTCCAACCAACTTCAAATTTTGCATGCTCCAAACTGTATATATTCCGCACTTGTCATAAAATTGACAGATTTTCGCTGGGAAATGACGGAGAAATTTCAGAGTTTAGGGAAAACGGAGCTCGGCTGCGTGGTTATTCCCCTAACCGTGGCTGTTGGGACACCCTGCGCATGCGCCGCGCTGGTGTACATTTGTACGGCCGTTGACTCACCCCAGATTGTGACGGGAATTAGGTCAAAGTGTGTCCCAAATGCCGGCAAATTTGGAAATCAAGGAATTTTCCAACCAACTTCAAATTGTGCATGCTCCAAACTGTATATATTCCGCACTTGTCATGCAAAATTGACAGATTTTCGCTGGGAAATGACGGAGAAATTTCAGAGTTTAGGGAAAACTGAGCTCGGCTGCGTGGTTATTTCCCTAACCGTGGCTGTTGGGACACCCTGCGCATGCGCCGCGCTGGTGTACATTTGTACGGCCGTTGACTCACCCCAGATTGTGACGGGAATTAGGTCAAAGTGTGTCCCAAATGCCGGCAAATTTGGAAATCAAGGAATTTTCCAACCAACTTCAAATTTTGCATGCTCCAAACTGTATATATTCCGCACTTGTCATTCAAAATTGACAGATTTTCGCTGGGAAATGACGGAGAAATTTCAGAGTTTAGGGAAAACGGAGCTCGGCTGCGTGGTTATTCCCCTAACCGTGGCTGTTGGGACACCCTGCGCCGCGCTGGTGTACATTTGTACGGCCGTTGACTCACCCCAGATTGTGACGGGAATTAGGTCAAAGTGTGTCCCAAATGCCGGCAAATTTGGAAATCAAGGAATTTTCCAACCAACTTCAAATTGTGCATGCTCCAAACTGTATATATTCCGCACTTGTCATTCAAAATTGACAGATTTTCGCTGGGAAATGACGGAGAAATTTCAGAGTTTAGGGAAAACGGAGCTCGGCTGCGTGGTTATTCCCCTAACCGTGGCTGTTGGGACACCCTGCGCATGCGCCGCGCTGGTGTACATTTGTACGGCCGTTGACTCACCCCAGATTGTGACGGGAATTAGGTCAAAGTGTGTCCCAAATGCCGGCAAATTTGGAAATCAAGGAATTTTCCAACCAACTTCAAATTTTGCATGCTCCAAACTGTATATATTCCGCACTTGTCATGCAAAATTGACAGATTTTCGCTGGGAAATGACGGAGAAATTTCAGAGTTTAGGGAAAACGGAGCTCGGCTGCGTGGTTATTCCCCTAACCGTGGCTGTTGGGACACCCTGCGCATGCGCCGCGCTGGTGTACATTTGTACGGCCGTTGACTCACCCCAGATTGTGACGGGAATTAGGTCAAAGTGTGTCCCAAATGCCGGCAAATTTGGAAATCAAGGAATTTTCCAACCAACTTCAAATTTTGCATGCTCCAAACTGTATATATTCCGCACTTGTCATTCAAAATTGACAGATTTTCGCTGGGAAATGACGGAGAAATTTCAGAGTTTAGGGAAAACGGAGCTCGGCTGCGTGGTTATTCCCCTAACCGTGGCTGTTGGGACACCCTGCGCATGCGCCGCGCTGGTGTACATTTGTACGGCCGTTGACTCACCCCAGATTGTGACGGGAATTAGGTCAAAGTGTGTCCCAAATGCCGGCAAATTTGGAAATCAAGGAATTTTCCAACCAACTTCAAATTGTGCATGCTCCAAACTGTATATATTCCGCACTTGTCATGCAAAATTGACAGATTTTCGCTGGGAAATGACGGAGAAATTTCAGAGTTTAGGGAAAACTGAGCTCGGCTGCGTGGTTATTTCCCTAACCGTGGCTGTTGGGACACCCTGCGCCGCGCTGGTGTACATTTGTACGGCCGTTGACTCACCCCAGATTGTGACGGGAATTAGGTCAAAGTGTGTCCCAAATGCCGGCAAATTTGGAAATCAATGAATTTTCCAACCAACTTCAAATTTTGCATGCTCCAAACTGTATATATTCCGCACTTGTCATGCAAAATTGACAGATTTTCGCTGGGAAATGACGGAGAAATTTCAGAGTTTAGGGAAAACGGAGCTCGGCTGCGTGGTTATTCCCCTAACCGTGGCTGTTGGGACACCCTGCGCCGCGCTGGTGTACATTTGTACGGCCGTTGACTCACCCCAGATTGTGACGGGAATTAGGTCAAAGTGTGTCCCAAATGCCGGCAAATTTGGAAATCAAGGAATTTTCCAACCAACTTCAAATTTTGCATGCTCCAAACTGTATATATTCCGCACTTGTCATGCAAAATTGACAGATTTTCGCTGGGAAATGACGGAGAAATTTCAGAGTTTAGGGAAAACGGAGCTCGGCTGCGTGGTTATTCCCCTAACCGTGGCTGTTGGGACACCCTGCGCATGCGCCGCGCTGGTGTACATTTGTACGGCCGTTGACTCACCCCAGATTGTGACGGGAATTAGGTCAAAGTGTGTCCCAAATGCCGGCAAATTTGGAAATCAAGGAATTTTCAAACCAACTTCAAATTTTGCATGCTCCAAACTGTATATATTCCGCACTTGTCATGCAAAATTGACAGATTTTCGCTTGGAAATGACGGAGAAATTTCAGAGTTTAGGGAAAACGGAGCTCGGCTGCGTGGTTATTCCCCTAACCGTGGCTGTTGGGACACCCTGCGCATGCGCCGCGCTGGTGTACATTTGAACGGCCGTTGACTCACCCCAGATTGTGACGGGAATTAGGTCAAAGTGTGTCCCAAATGCCGGCAAATTTGGAAATCAATGAATTTTCCAACCAACTTCAAATTTTGCATGCTCCAAACTGTATATATTCCGCACTTGTCATGCAAAATTGACAGATTTTCGCTGGGAAATGACGGATAAATTTCAGAGTTTAGGGAAAACGGAGCTCGGCTGCGTGGTTATTCCCCTAACCGTGGCTGTTGGGACTCCCTGCGCATGCGTCGCGCTGGTGTACATTTGTACGGCCGTTGACTCACCCCAGATTGTGACGGGAATTAGGTCAAAGTGTGTCCCAAATGCCGGCAAATTTGGAAATCAAGGAATTTTCCAACCAACTTCAAATTTTGCATGCTCCAAACTGTATATATTCCGCACTTGTCATGCAAAATTGACAGATTTTCGCTGGGAAATGACGGAGAAATTTCAGAGTTTAGGGAAAACGGAGCTCGGCTGCGTGGTTATTCCCCTAACCGTGGCTGTTGGGACACCCTGCGCATGCGCCGCGCTGGTGTACATTTGTACGGCCGTTGACTCACCCCAGATTGTGACGGGAATTAGGTCAAAGTGTGTCCTAAATGCCGGCAAATTTGGAAATCAAGGAATTTTCCAACCAACTTCAAATTGTGCATGCTCCAAACTGTATATATTCCGCACTTGTCATGCAAAATTGACAGATTTTCGCTGGGAAATGACGGAGAAATTTCAGAGTTTAGGGAAAACGGAGCTCGGCTGCGTGGTTATTCCCCTAACCGTGGCTGTTGGGACACCCTGCGCATGCGCCGCGCTGGTGTACATTTGTACGGCCGTTGACTCACCCCAGATTGTGACGGGAATTAGGTCAAAGTGTGTCCCAAATGCCGGCAAATTTGGAAATCAAGGAATTTTCAAACCAACTTCAAATTTTGCATGCTCCAAACTGTATATATTCCGCACTTGTCATGCAAAATTGACAGATTTTCGCTTGGAAATGACGGAGAAATTTCAGAGTTTAGGGAAAACGGAGCTCGGCTGCGTGGTTATTCCCCTAACCGTGGCTGTTGGGACACCCTGCGCATGCGCCGCGCTGGTGTACATTTGAACGGCCGTTGACTCACCCCAGATTGTGACGGGAATTAGGTCAAAGTGTGTCCCAAATGCCGGCAAATTTGGAAATCAATGAATTTTCCAACCAACTTCAAATTTTGCATGCTCCAAACTGTATATATTCCGCACTTGTCATGCAAAATTGACAGATTTTCGCTGGGAAATGACGGATAAATTTCAGAGTTTAGGGAAAACGGAGCTCGGCTGCGTGGTTATTCCCCTAACCGTGGCTGTTGGGACTCCCTGCGCATGCGTCGCGCTGGTGTACATTTGTACGGCCGTTGACTCACCCCAGATTGTGACGGGAATTAGGTCAAAGTGTGTCCCAAATGCCGGCAAATTTGGAAATCAAGGAATTTTCCAACCAACTTCAAATTTTGCATGCTCCAAACTGTATATATTCCGCACTTGTCATGCAAAATTGACAGATTTTCGCTGGGAAATGACGGAGAAATTTCAGAGTTTAGGGAAAACGGAGCTCGGCTGCGTGGTTATTCCCCTAACCGTGGCTGTTGGGACACCCTGCGCATGCGCCGCGCTGGTGTACATTTGTACGGCCGTTGACTCACCCCAGATTGTGACGGGAATTAGGTCAAAGTGTGTCCTAAATGCCGGCAAATTTGGAAATCAAGGAATTTTCCAACCAACTTCAAATTGTGCATGCTCCAAACTGTATATATTCCGCACTTGTCATGCAAAATTGACAGATTTTCGCTGGGAAATGACGGAGAAATTTCAGAGTTTAGGAAAAACTGAGCTCGGCTGCGTGGTTATTTCCCTAACCGTGGCTGTTGGGACACCCTGCGCCGCGCTGGTGTACATTTGTACGGCCGTTGACTCACCCCAGATTGTGACGGGAATTAGGTCAAAGTGTGTCCCAAATGCCGGCAAATTTGGAAATCAAGGAATTTTCCAACCAACTTCAAATTTTGCATGCTCCAAACTGTATATATTCCGCACTTGTCATGCAAAATTGACAGATTTTCGCTGGGAAATGACGGAGAAATTTCAGAGTTTAGGGAAAACGGAGCTCGGCTGCGTGGTTATTCCCCTAACCGTGGCTGTTGGGACACCCTGCGCCGCGCTGGTGTACATTTGTACGGCCGTTGACTCACCCCAGATTGTGACGGGAATTATGTCAAAGTGTGTCCCAAATGCCGGCAAATTTGGAAATCAAGGAATTTTCCAACCAACTTCAAATTTTGCATGCTCCAAACTGTATATATTCCGCACTTGTCATGCAAAATTGACAGATTTTCGCTGGGAAATGACGGAGAAATTTCAGAGTTTAGGGAAAACGGAGCTCGGCTGCGTGGTTATTCCCCTAACCGTGGCTGTTGGGACACCCTGCGCATGCGCCGCGCTGGTGTACATTTGTACGGCCGTTGACTCACCCCAGATTGTGACGGGAATTAGGTCAAAGTGTGTCCCAAATGCCGGCAAATTTGGAAATCAAGGAATTTTCCAACCAACTTCAAATTTTGCATGCTCCAAACTGTATATATTCCGCACTTGTCATGCAAAATTGACAGATTTTCGCTGGGAAATGACGGAGAAATTTCAGAGTTTAGGGAAAACGGAGCTCGGCTGCGTGGTTATTCCCCTAACCGTGGCTGTTGGGACACCCTGCGCATGCGCCGCGCTGGTGTACATTTGTACGGCCGTTGACTCACCCCAGATTGTGACGGGAATTAGGTCAAAGTGTGTCCCAAATGCCGGCAAATTTGGAAATCAAGGAATTTTCCAACCAACTTCAAATTTTGCATGCTCCAAACTGTATATATTCCGCACTTGTCATTCAAAATTGACAGATTTTCGCTGGGAAATGACGGAGAAATTTCAGAGTTTAGGGAAAACGGAGCTCGGCTGCGTGGTTATTCCCCTAACCGTGGCTGTTGGGACACCCTGCGCATGCGCCGCGCTGGTGTACATTTGTACGGCCGTTGACTCACCCCAGATTGTGACGGGAATTAGGTCAAAGTGTGTCCCAAATGCCGGCAAATTTGGAAATCAAGGAATTTTCCAACCAACTTCAAATTGTGCATGCTCCAAACTGTATATATTCCGCACTTGTCATGCAAAATTGACAGATTTTCGCTGGGAAATGACGGAGAAATTTCAGAGTTTAGGGAAAACTGAGCTCGGCTGCGTGGTTATTTCCCTAACCGTGGCTGTTGGGACACCCTGCGCCGCGCTGGTGTACATTTGTACGGCCGTTGACTCACCCCAGATTGTGACGGGAATTAGGTCAAAGTGTGTCCCAAATGCCGGCAAATTTGGAAATCAATGAATTTTCCAACCAACTTCAAATTTTGCATGCTCCAAACTGTATATATTCCGCACTTGTCATGCAAAATTGACAGATTTTCGCTGGGAAATGACGGAGAAATTTCAGAGTTTAGGGAAAACGGAGCTCGGCTGCGTGGTTATTCCCCTAACCGTGGCTGTTGGGACACCCTGCGCCGCGCTGGTGTACATTTGTACGGCCGTTGACTCACCCCAGATTGTGACGGGAATTAGGTCAAAGTGTGTCCCAAATGCCGGCAAATTTGGAAATCAAGGAATTTTCCAACCAACTTCAAATTTTGCATGCTCCAAACTGTATATATTCCGCACTTGTCATGCAAAATTGACAGATTTTCGCTTGGAAATGACGGAGAAATTTCAGAGTTTAGGGAAAACGGAGCTCGGCTGCGTGGTTATTCCCCTAACCGTGGCTGTTGGGACACCCTGCGCATGCGCCGCGCTGGTGTACATTTGTACGGCCGTTGACTCACCCCAGATTGTGACGGGAATTAGGTCAAAGTGTGTCCCAAATGCCGGCAAATTTGGAAATCAAGGAATTTTCCAACCAACTTCAAATTTTGCATGCTCCAAACTGTATATATTCCGCACTTGTCATGCAAAATTGACAGATTTTCGCTGGGAAATGACGGAGAAATTTCAGAGTTTAGGGAAAACGGAGCTCGGCTGCGTGGTTATTCCCCTAACCGTGGCTGTTGGGACACCCTGCGCATGCGCCGCGCTGGTGTACATTTGTACGGCCGTTGACTCACCCCAGATTGTGACGGGAATTAGGTCAAAGTGTGTCCCAAATGCCGGCAAATTTGGAAATCAAGGAATTTTCCAACCAACTTCAAATTTTGCATGCTCCAAACTGTATATATTCCGCACTTGTCATGCAAAATTGACAGATTTTCGCTGGGAAATGACGGAGAAATTTCAGAGTTTAGGGAAAACGGAGCTCGGCTGCGTGGTTATTCCCCTAACCGTGGCTGTTGGGACACCCTGCGCATGCGCCGCGCTGGTGTACATTTGTACGGCCGTTGACTCACCCCAGATTGTGACGGGAATTAGGTCAAAGTGTGTCCCAAATGCCGGCAAATTTGGAAATCAAGGAATTTTCCAACCAACTTCAAATTTTGCATGCTCCAAACTGTATATATTCCGCACTTGTCATTCAAAATTGACAGATTTTCGCTGGGAAATGACGGAGAAATTTCAGAGTTTAGGGAAAACGGAGCTCGGCTGCGTGGTTATTCCCCTAACCGTGGCTGTTGGGACACCCTGCGCATGCGCCGCGCTGGTGTACATTTGTACGGCCGTTGACTCACCCCAGATTGTGACGGGAATTAGGTCAAAGTGTGTCCCAAATGCCGGCAAATTTGGAAATCAAGGAATTTTCCAACCAACTTCAAATTGTGCATGCTCCAAACTGTATATATTCCGCACTTGTCATGCAAAATTGACAGATTTTCGCTGGGAAATGACGGAGAAATTTCAGAGTTTAGGGAAAACTGAGCTCGGCTGCGTGGTTATTTCCCTAACCGTGGCTGTTGGGACACCCTGCGCCGCGCTGGTGTACATTTGTACGGCCGTTGACTCACCCCAGATTGTGACGGGAATTAGGTCAAAGTGTGTCCCAAATGCCGGCAAATTTGGAAATCAAGGAATTTTCCAACCAACTTCAAATTTTGCATGCTCCAAACTGTATATATTCCGCACTTGTCATTCAAAATTGACAGATTTTCGCTGGGAAATGACGGAGAAATTTCAGAGTTTAGGGAAAACGGAGCTCGGCTGCGTGGTTATTCCCCTAACCGTGGCTGTTGGGACACCCTGCGCATGCGCCGCGCTGGTGTACATTTGTACGGCCGTTGACTCACCCCAGATTGTGACGGGAATTAGGTCAAAGTGTGTCCCAAATGCCGGCAAATTTGGAAATCAAGGAATTTTCCAACCAACTTCAAATTGTGCATGCTCCAAACTGTATATATTCCGCACTTGTCATGCAAAATTGACAGATTTTCGCTGGGAAATGACGGAGAAATTTCAGAGTTTAGGGAAAACTGAGCTCGGCTGCGTGGTTATTTCCCTAACCGTGGCTGTTGGGACACCCTGCGCATGCGCCGCGCTGGTGTACATTTGTACGGCCGTTGACTCACCCCAGATTGTGACGGGAATTAGGTCAAAGTGTGTCCCAAATGCCGGCAAATTTGGAAATCAAGGAATTTTCCAACCAACTTCAAATTTTGCATGCTCCAAACTGTATATATTCCGCACTTGTCATTCAAAATTGACAGATTTTCG
>JBBELK010001160.1:0-213057 GCA_037783545.1 Henricia sp. BOLD:AAB3569 | reverse complement strand
CCGAAAATGCCTTAGAAATGATCCTAAATGAAAATTTAGCATATCCCCAACTCATTTTGGCAGATTTCAGGACTCTTCTTTTTTTCCAGGACCGGGGTCATCGGCGCCGACAGGTACGGTCCTTACAAAATTTACAAAAAATCGACTCTTCCGAAAATGCCTTAGAAATGATCCTAAATGAAAATTAGCATATCCCCAACTCATTTTGGCAGATTTCAGGACTTTCTTTTTTCCAGGACCGGGGTCATCGGCGCGACAGGTACGGTCCTTACAAAATTTACAAAAAATTGCCTCTTCCGAAAATGCCTTAGAAATGATCTAAATGAAAATTTAGCATATCCCCAACTCATTTTGGCAGATTTGAGGACTTTCTTTTTTTCCAGGACCGGGGTCATCGGCGCCGACAGGTACGGTCCTTACAAAATTTACAAAAAATCGACTCTTCCGAAAATGCCTTAGAAATGATCCTAAATGAAAATTTAGCATATACCCAACTCATTTTGGCAGATTTCAGGACTTTCTTTTTTTCCAAGACCGGGGTCATCGGCGCCGGACAGGTACGGTCCTTACAAAATTTACAAAAATCGACTCTTCCGAAAATGCCTTAGAAATGATCCTAAATGAAAATTTAGCATATCCCCAACTCATTTTGGCAGATTTCAGGACTTTCTTTTTTTCCAGGACCGGGGTCATCGGCGCCGACAGGTACGGTCGTTACAAAATTTACAAAAAATCGACTCTTCCGAAAATGCCTTAGAAATGATCCTAAATGAAAATTTAGCATATCCCCAACTCATTTTGGCAGATTTCAGGACTTTCTTTTTTTCCAGGACCGGGGTCATCGGCGCCGACAGGTACGGTCCTTACAAAATTTACAAAAAATTGACTCTTCCGAAAATGCCTTAGAAATGATCCTAAATGAAAATTTAGCATATCCCCAACTCATTTTGGCAGATTTCAGGACTTTCTTTTTTTCCAGGACCGGGGTCATCGGCACCGACAGGTACGGTCCTTACAAAATTTACAAAAAATCAACTCTTCCGAAAATGCCTTAGAAATGATCCTAAATGAAAATTTAGCATATCCCCAACTCATTTTGGCAGATTTCAGGACTTTCTTTTTTTCCAGGACCGGGGTCATCGGCGCCGACAGGTACGGTCCTTACAAAATTTACAAAAAATGGACTCTTCTGAAAATGCCTTAGAAATGATCCTAAATGAAAATTTAGCATATCCCCGACTCATTTTGGCAGATTTCAGGACTTTCTTTTTTTCCAGGACCGGGGTCATCGGCGCCGACAGGTACGGTCCTTACAAAATTTACAAAAAATCGACTCTTCCGAAAATGCCTTAGAAATGATCCTAAATGAAAATTTAGCATATCCCCAACTCATTTTGGCAGATTTCAGGACTTTCTTTTTTTCCAGGACCGGGGTCATCGGCGCCGACAGGTACGGTCCTTACAAAATTTACAAAAAATTGACTCTTCCGAAAATGCCTTAGAAATGATCCTAAATGAAAATTTAGCATATCCCCAACTCATTTTGGCAGATTTCAGGACTTTCTTTTTTTCCAGGACCGGGGTCATCGGCACCGACAGGTACGGTCCTTACAAAATTTACAAAAAATCAACTCTTCCGAAAATGCCTTAGAAATGATCCTAAATGAAAATTTAGCATATCCCCAACTCATTTTGGCAGATTTCAGGACTTTCTTTTTTTCCAGGACCGGGGTCATCGGCGCCGACAGGTACGGTCCTTACAAAATTTACAAAAAATGGACTCTTCTGAAAATGCCTTAGAAATGATCCTAAATGAAAATTTAGCATATCCCCGACTCATTTTGGCAGATTTCAGGACTTTCTTTTTTTCCAGGACCGGGGTCATCGGCGCCGACAGGTACGGTCCTTACAAAATTTACAAAAAATCGACTCTTCCGAAAATGCCTTAGAAATGATCCTAAATGAAAATTTAGCATATCCCCAACTCATTTTGGCAGATTTCAGGACTTTCTTTTTTTCCAGGACCGGGGTCATCGGCGCCGACAGGTACGGTCCTTACAAAATTTACAAAAAATCGACTCTTCCGAAAATGCCTTAGAAATGATCCTAAATGAAAATTTAGCATATCCCCAACTCATTTTGGCAGATTTCAGGACTTTCTTTTTTTCCAGGACCGGGGTCATCGGCGCCGACAGGTACGGTCCTTACAAAATTTACAAAAAATTGACTCTTCCGAAAATGCCTTAGAAATGATCCTAAATGAAAATTTAGCATATCCCCAACTCATTTTGGCAGATTTCAGGACTTTCTTTTTTTCCAGGACCGGGGTCATCGGCGCCGACAGGTACGGTCCTTACCAAATTTACAAAAAATCGACTCTTCCGAAAATGCCTTAGAAATGATCCTAAATGAAAATTTAGCATATCCCCAACTCATTTTGGCAGATTTCAGGACTTTCTTTTTTTCCAGGACCGGGGTCATCGGCGCCGACAGGTACGGTCCTTACAAAATTTACAAAAAATTGACTCTTCCGAAAATGCCTTAGAAATGATCCTAAATGAAAATTTAGCATATCCCCAACTCATTTTGGCAGATTTCAGGACTTTCTTTTTTTCCAGGACCGGGGTCATCGGCGCCGACAGGTACGGTCCTTACAAAATTTACAAAAAATCAACTCTTCCGAAAATGCCTTAGAAATGATCCTAAATGAAAATTTAGCATATCCCCAACTCATTTTGGCAGATTTCAGGACTTTATTTTTTTCCAGGACCGGGGTCATCGGCGCCGACAGGTACGGTCCTTACAAAATTTACAAAAAATGGACTCTTCTGAAAATGCCTTAGAAATGATCCTAAATGAAAATTTAGCATATCCCCGACTCATTTTGGCAGATTTCAGGACTTTCTTTTTTTCCAGGACCGGGGTCATCGGCGCCGACAGGTACGGTCCTTACAAAATTTACAAAAAATTGACTCTTCCGAAAATGCCTTAGAAATGATCCTAAATGAAAATTTAGCATATCCCCAACTCATTTTGGCAGATTTCAGGACTTTCTTTTTTTCCGGGACCGGGGTCATCGGCGCCGACAGGTACGGTCCTTACAAAATTTACAAAAAATCAACTCTTCCGAAAATGCCTTAGAAATGATCCTAAGTGAAAATTTCGCATATCCCCAACTCATTTTGGCAGATTTCAGGACTTTCTTTTTTTCCAGGACCGGGGTCATCGGCGCCGACAGGTACGGTCCTTACCAAATTTACAAAAAATCAACTCTTCCGAAAATGCCTTAGAAATGATCCTAAATGAAAATTTAGCATATCCCCAACTCATTTTGGCAGATTTCAGGACTTTCTTTTTTTCCAGGACCGGGGTCATCGGCGCCGACAGGTACGGTCCTTACAAAATTTACAAAAAATCAACTCTTCCGAAAATGCCTTAGAAATGATCCTAAATGAAAATTTAGCATATCCCCAACTCATTTTGGCAGATTTCAGGACTTTCTTTTTTTCCAGGACCGGGGTCATCGGCGCCGACAGGTACGGTCCTTACAAAATTTACAAAAAATGGACTCTTCTGAAAATGCCTTAGAAATGATCCTAAATGAAAATTTAGCATATCCCCGACTCATTTTGGCAGATTTCAGGACTTTCTTTTTTTCCAGGACCGGGGTCATCGGCGCCGACAGGTACGGTCCTTACAAAATTTACAAAAAATCGACTCTTCCGAAAATGCCTTAGAAATGATCCTAAATGAAAATTTAGCATATCCCCAACTCATTTTGGCAGATTTCAGGACTTTCTTTTTTTCCAGGACCGGGGTCATCGGCGCCGACAGGTACGGTCCTTACAAAATTTACAAAAAATCGACTCTTCCGAAAATGCCTTAGAAATGATCCTAAATGAAAATTTAGCATATCCCCAACTCATTTTGGCAGATTTCAGGACTTTCTTTTTTTCCCAGGACCGGGGTCATCGGCGCCGACAGGTACGGTCCTTACAAAATTTACAAAAAATGGACTCTTCCGAAAATGCCTTAGAAATGATCCTAAATGAAAATTTAGCATATCCCCAACTCATTTTGGCAGATTTCAGGACTTTCTTTTTTTCCAGGACCGGGGTCATCGGCGCCGACAGGTACGGTCCTTACAAAATTTACAAAAAATCGACTCTTCCGAAAATGCCTTAGAAATGATCCTAAATGAAAATTTAGCATATCCCCAACTCATTTTGGCAGATTTCAGGACTTTCTTTTTTTCCAGGACCGGGGTCATCGGCGCCGACAGGTACGGTCCTTACAAAATTTTCAAAAAATCGACTCTTCCGAAAATGCCTTAGAAATGATCCTAAATGAAAATTTAGCATATCCCCAACTCATTTTGGCAGATTTCAGGACTTTCTTTTTTTCCAGGACCGGGGTCATCGGCGCCGACAGGTACGGTCCTTACAAAATTTACAAAAAATTGACTCTTCCGAAAATGCCTTAGAAATGATCCTAAATGAAAATTTAGCATATCCCCAACTCATTTTGGCAGATTTCAGGACTTTCTTTTTTTCCAGGACCGGGGTCATCGGCGCCGACAGGTACGGTCCTTACAAAATTTACAAAAAATCGACTCTTCCGAAAATGCCTTAGAAATGATCCTAAATGAAAATTTAGCATATCCCCAACTCATTTTGGCAGATTTCAGGACTTTCTTTTTTTCCAGGACCGGGGTCATCGGCGCCGACAGGTACGGTCCTTACAAAATTTACAAAAAATTGACTCTTCCGAAAATGCCTTAGAAATGATCCTAAATGAAAATTTAGCATATCCCCAACTCATTTTGGCAGATTTCAGGACTTTCTTTTTTTCCAGGACCGGGGTCATCGGCGCCGACAGGTACGGTCCTTACAAAATTTACAAAAAATCAACTCTTCCGAAAATGCCTTAGAAATGATCCTAAATGAAAATTTAGCATATCCCCAACTCATTTTGGCAGATTTCAGGACTTTCTTTTTTTCCAGGACCGGGGTCATCGGCGCCGACAGGTACGGTCCTTACAAAATTTACAAAAAATCGACTCTTCCGAAAATGCCTTAGAAATGATCCTAAATGAAAATTTAGCATATCCCCAACTCATTTTGGCAGATTTCAGGACTTTCTTTTTTTCCAGGACCGGGGTCATCGGCGCCGACAGGTACGGTCCTTACAAAATTTACAAAAAATCGACTCTTCCGAAAATGCCTTAGAAATGATCCTAAATGAAAATTTAGCATATCCCCAACTCATTTTGGCAGATTTCAGGACTTTCTTTTTTTCCAGGACCGGGGTCATCGGCGCCGACAGGTACGGTCCTTACAAAATTTACAAAAAATCGACTCTTCCGAAAATGCCTTAGAAATGATCCTAAATAAAAATTTAGCATATCCCCAACTCATTTTGGCAGATTTCAGGACTTTCTTTTTTTCCAGGACCGGGGTCATCGGCGCCGACAGGTACGGTCCTTACAAAATTTACAAAAAATCGACTCTTCCGAAAATGCCTTAGAAATGATCCTAAATGAAAATTTAGCATATCCCCAACTCATTTTGGCAGATTTCAGGACTTTCTTTTTTTCCAGGACCGGGGTCATCGGCGCCGACAGGTACGGTCCTTACAAAATTTACCAAAAATCGACTCTTCCGAAAATGCCTTAGAAATGATCCTAAATGAAAATTTAGCATATCCCCAACTCATTTTGGCAGATTTCAGGACTTTCTTTTTTTCCGGGACCGGGGTCATCGGCGCCGACAGGTACGGTCCTTACAAAATTTACAAAAAATCAACTCTTCCGAAAATGCCTTAGAAATGATCCTAAGTGAAAATTTCGCATATCCCCAACTCATTTTGGCAGATTTCAGGACTTTCTTTTTTTCCAGGACCGGGGTCATCGGCGCCGACAGGTACGGTCCTTACAAAATTTACAAAAAATTGACTCTTCCGAAAATGCCTTAGAAATGATCCTAAATGAAAATTTAGCATATCCCCAACTCATTTTGGCAGATTTCAGGACTTTCTTTTTTTCCAGGACCGGGGTCATCGGCGCCGACAGGTACGGTCCTTACAAAATTTACAAAAAATCAACTCTTCCGAAAATGCCTTAGAAATGATCCTAAATGAAAATTTAGCATATCCCCAACTCATTTTGGCAGATTTCAGGACTTTCTTTTTTTCCAGGACCGGGGTCATCGGCGCCGACAGGTACGGTCCTTACAAAATTTACAAAAAATCGACTCTTCCGAAAATGCCTTAGAAATGATCCTAAATGAAAATTTAGCATATCCCCAACTCATTTTGGCAGATTTCAGGACTTTCTTTTTTTCCAGGACCGGGGTCATCGGCGCCGACAGGTACGGTCCTTACAAAATTTACAAAAAATCGACTCTTCCGAAAATGCCTTAGAAATGATCCTAAATGAAAATTTAGCATATCCCCAACTCATTTTGGCAGATTTCAGGACTTTCTTTTTTTCCAGGACCGGGGTCATCGGCGCCGACAGGTACGGTCCTTACAAAATTTACAAAAAATCGACTCTTCCGAAAATGCCTTAGAAATGATCCTAAATAAAAATTTAGCATATCCCCAACTCATTTTGGCAGATTTCAGGACTTTCTTTTTTTCCAGGACCGGGGTCATCGGCGCCGACAGGTACGGTCCTTACAAAATTTACAAAAAATCGACTCTTCCGAAAATGCCTTAGAAATGATCCTAAATGAAAATTTAGCATATCCCCAACTCATTTTGGCAGATTTCAGGACTTTCTTTTTTTCCAGGACCGGGGTCATCGGCGCCGACAGGTACGGTCCTTACAAAATTTACAAAAAATCGACTCTTCCGAAAATGCCTTAGAAATGATCCTAAATAAAAATTTAGCATATCCCCAACTCATTTTGGCAGATTTCAGGACTTTCTTTTTTTCCAGGACCGGGGTCATCGGCGCCGACAGGTACGGTCCTTACAAAATTTACCAAAAATCGACTCTTCCGAAAATGCCTTAGAAATGATCCTAAATGAAAATTTAGCATATCCCCAACTCATTTTGGCAGATTTCAGGACTTTCTTTTTTTCCAGGACCGGGGTCATCGGCGCCGACAGGTACGGTCCTTACAAAATTTACAAAAAATCGACTCTTCCGAAAATGCCTTAGAAATGATCCTAAATGAAAATTTCGCATATCCCCAACTCATTTTGGCAGATTTCAGGACTTTCTTTTTTTCCAGGACCGGGGTCATCGGCGCCGACAGGTACGGTCCTTACAAAATTTACAAAAAATCGACTCTTCCGAAAATGCCTTAGAAATGATCCTAAATGAAAATTTAGCATATCCCCAACTCATTTTGGCAGATTTCAGGACTTTCTTTTTTTCCAGGACCGGGGTCATCGGCGCCGACAGGTACGGTCCTTACAAAATTTTCAAAAAATCGACTCTTCCGAAAATGCCTTAGAAATGATCCTAAATGAAAATTTAGCATATCCCCAACTCATTTTGGCAGATTTCAGGACTTTCTTTTTTTCCAGGACCGGGGTCATCGGCGCCGACAGGTACGGTCCTTACAAAATTTACAAAAAATTGACTCTTCCGAAAATGCCTTAGAAATGATCCTAAATGAAAATTTAGCATATCCCCAACTCATTTTGGCAGATTTCAGGACTTTCTTTTTTTCCAGGACCGGGGTCATCGGCGCCGACAGGTACGGTCCTTACAAAATTTACAAAAAATCGACTCTTCCGAAAATGCCTTAGAAATGATCCTAAATGAAAATTTAGCATATCCCCAACTCATTTTGGCAGATTTCAGGACTTTCTTTTTTTCCAGGACCGGGGTCATCGGCGCCGACAGGTACGGTCCTTACAAAATTTACAAAAAATCGACTCTTCCGAAAATGCCTTAGAAATGATCCTAAATGAAAATTTAGCATATCCCCAACTCATTTTGGCAGATTTCAGGACTTTCTTTTTTTCCAGGACCGGGGTCATCGGCGCCGACAGGTACGGTCCTTACAAAATTTACAAAAAATCGACTCTTCCGAAAATGCCTTAGAAATGATCCTAAATGAAAATTTAGCATATCCCCAACTCATTTTGGCAGATTTCAGGACTTTCTTTTTTTCCAGGACCGGGGTCATCGGCGCCGACAGGTACGGTCCTTACAAAATTTACAAAAAATCGACTCTTCCGAAAATGCCTTAGAAATGATCCTAAATAAAAATTTAGCATATCCCCAACTCATTTTGGCAGATTTCAGGACTTTCTTTTTTTCCAGGACCGGGGTCATCGGCGCCGACAGGTACGGTCCTTACAAAATTTACAAAAAATCGACTCTTCCGAAAATGCCTTAGAAATGATCCTAAATGAAAATTTAGCATATCCCCAACTCATTTTGGCAGATTTCAGGACTTTCTTTTTTTCCAGGACCGGGGTCATCGGCGCCGACAGGTACGGTCCTTACAAAATTTACAAAAAATCGACTCTTCCGAAAATGCCTTAGAAATGATCCTAAATGAAAATTTAGCATATCCCCAACTCATTTTGGCAGATTTCAGGACTTTCTTTTTTTCCAGGACCGGGGTCATCGGCGCCGACAGGTACGGTCCTTAAAAAATTTACCAAAAATCGACTCTTCCGAAAATGCCTTAGAAATGATCCTAAATGAAAATTTAGCATATCCCCAACTCATTTTGGCAGATTTCAGGACTTTCTTTTTTTCCGGGACCGGGGTCATCGGCGCCGACAGGTACGGTCCTTACAAAATTTACAAAAAATCAACTCTTCCGAAAATGCCTTAGAAATGATCCTAAGTGAAAATTTCGCATATCCCCAACTCATTTTGGCAGATTTCAGGACTTTCTTTTTTTCCAGGACCGGGGTCATCGGCGCCGACAGGTACGGTCCTTACCAAATTTACAAAAAATCAACTCTTCCGAAAATGCCTTAGAAATGATCCTAAATGAAAATTTAGCATATCCCCAACTCATTTTGGCAGATTTCAGGACTTTCTTTTTTTCCAGGACCGGGGTCATCGGCGCCGACAGGTACGGTCGTTACAAAATTTACAAAAAATCGACTCTTCCGAAAATGCCTTAGAAATGATCCTAAATGAAAATTTAGCATATCCCCAACTCTTTTTGGCAGATTTCAGGACTTTCTTTTTTTCCAGGACCGGGGTCATCGGCGCCGACAGGTACGGTCCTTACAAAATTTACAAAAAATTGACTCTTCCGAAAATGCCTTAGAAATGATCCTAAATGAAAATTTAGCATATCCCCAACTCATTTTGGCAGATTTCAGGACTTTCTTTTTTTCCAGGACCGGGGTCATCGGCGCCGACAGGTACGGTCCTTACAAAATTTACAAAAAATCAACTCTTCCGAAAATGCCTTAGAAATGATCCTAAATTAAAATTTAGCATATCCCCAACTCATTTTGGCAGATTTCAGGACTTTCTTTTTTTCCAGGACCGGGGTCATCGGCGCCGACAGGTACGGTCCTTACAAAATTTACAAAAAATCGACTCTTCCGAAAATGCCTTAGAAATGATCCTAAATGAAAATTTAGCATATACCCAACTCATTTTGGCAGATTTCAGGACTTTCTTTTTTTCCAAGACCGGGGTCATCGGCGCCGACAGGTACGGTCCTTACAAAATTTACAAAAAATCGACTCTTCCGAAAATGCCTTAGAAATGATCCTAAATGAAAATTTAGCATATCCCCAACTCATTTTGGCAGATTTCAGGACTTTCTTTTTTTCCAGGACCGGGGTCATCGGCGCCGACAGGTACGGTCGTTACAAAATTTACAAAAAATCGACTCTTCCGAAAATGCCTTAGAAATGATCCTAAATGAAAATTTAGCATATCCCCAACTCATTTTGGCAGATTTCAGGACTTTCTTTTTTTCCAGGACCGGGGTCATCGGCGCCGACAGGTACGGTCCTTACAAAATTTACAAAAAATTGACTCTTCCGAAAATGCCTTAGAAATGATCCTAAATGAAAATTTAGCATATCCCCAACTCATTTTGGCAGATTTCAGGACTTTCTTTTTTTCCAGGACCGGGGTCATCGGCGCCGACAGGTACGGTCCTTACAAAATTTACAAAAAATCAACTCTTCCGAAAATGCCTTAGAAATGATCCTAAATGAAAATTTAGCATATCCCCAACTCATTTTGGCAGATTTCAGGACTTTCTTTTTTTCCAGGACCGGGGTCATCGGCGCCGACAGGTACGGTCCTTACAAAATTTACAAAAAATGGACTCTTCTGAAAATGCCTTAGAAATGATCCTAAATGAAAATTTAGCATATCCCCGACTCATTTTGGCAGATTTCAGGACTTTCTTTTTTTCCAGGACCGGGGTCATCGGCGCCGACAGGTACGGTCCTTACAAAATTTTCAAAAAATCGACTCTTCCGAAAATGCCTTAGAAATGATCCTAAATGAAAATTTAGCATATCCCCAACTCATTTTGGCAGATTTCAGGACTTTCTTTTTTTCCAGGACCGGGGTCATCGGCGCCGACAGGTACGGTCCTTACAAAATTTACAAAAAATCGACTCTTCCGAAAATGCCTTAGAAATGATCCTAAATGAAAATTTAGCATATCCCCAACTCATTTTGGCAGATTTCAGGACTTTCTTTTTTTCCAGGACCGGGGTCATCGGCGCCGACAGGTACGGTCCTTACAAAATTTACAAAAAATTGACTCTTCCGAAAATGCCTTAGAAATGATCCTAAATGAAAATTTAGCATATCCCCAACTCATTTTGGCAGATTTCAGGACTTTCTTTTTTTCCAGGACCGGGGTCATCGGCGCCGACAGGTACGGTCTTTACAAAATTTACAAAAAATCGACTCTTCCGAAAATGCCTTAGAAATGATCCTAAATGAAAATTTAGCATATCCCCAACTCATTTTGGCAGATTTCAGGACTTTCTTTTTTTCCAGGACCGGGGTCATCGGCGCCGACAGGTACGGTCCTTACAAAATTTACAAAAAATCGACTCTTCCGAAAATGCCTTAGAAATGATCCTAAATAAAAATTTAGCATATCCCCAACTCATTTTGGCAGATTTCAGGACTTTCTTTTTTTCCAGGACCGGGGTCATCGGCGCCGACAGGTACGGTCCTTACAAAATTTACAAAAAATCGACTCTTCCGAAAATGCCTTAGAAATGATCCTAAATGAAAATTTAGCATATCCCCAACTCATTTTGGCAGATTTCAGGACTTTCTTTTTTTCCAGGACCGGGGTCATCGGCGCCGACAGGTACGGTCCTTACAAAATTTACAAAAAATTGACTCTTCCGAAAATGCCTTAGAAATGATCCTAAATGAAAATTTAGCATATCCCCAACTCATTTTGGCAGATTTCAGGACTTTCTTTTTTTCCAGGACCGGGGTCATCGGCGCCGACAGGTACGGTCCTTACAAAATTTACCAAAAATCGACTCTTCCGAAAATGCCTTAGAAATGATCCTAAATGAAAATTTAGCATATCCCCAACTCATTTTGGCAGATTTCAGGACTTTCTTTTTTTCCGGGACCGGGGTCATCGGCGCCGACAGGTACGGTCCTTACAAAATTTACAAAAAATCAACTCTTCCGAAAATGCCTTAGAAATGATCCTAAGTGAAAATTTCGCATATCCCCAACTCATTTTGGCAGATTTCAGGACTTTCTTTTTTTCCAGGACCGGGGTCATCGGCGCCGACAGGTACGGTCCTTACCAAATTTACAAAAAATCAACTCTTCCGAAAATGCCTTAGAAATGATCCTAAATGAAAATTTAGCATATCCCCAACTCATTTTGGCAGATTTCAGGACTTTTTTTTTTTTCCAGGACCGGGGTCATCGGCGCCGACAGGTACGGTCGTTACAAAATTTACAAAAAATCGACTCTTCCGAAAATGCCTTAGAAATGATCCTAAATGAAAATTTAGCATATCCCCAACTCATTTTGGCAGATTTCAGGACTTTCTTTTTTTCCAGGACCGGGGTCATCGGCGCCGACAGGTACGGTCCTTACAAAATTTACAAAAAATTGACTCTTCCGAAAATGCCTTAGAAATGATCCTAAATGAAAATTTAGCATATCCCCAACTCATTTTGGCAGATTTCAGGACTTTCTTTTTTTCCAGGACCGGGGTCATCGGCGCCGACAGGTACGGTCCTTACAAAATTTACAAAAAATCAACTCTTCCGAAAATGCCTTAGAAATGATCCTAAATGAAAATTTAGCATATCCCCAACTCATTTTGGCAGATTTCAGGACTTTCTTTTTTTCCAGGACCGGGGTCATCGGCGCCGACAGGTACGGTCCTTACAAAATTTACAAAAAATGGACTCTTCTGAAAATGCCTTAGAAATGATCCTAAATGAAAATTTAGCATATCCCCGACTCATTTTGGCAGATTTCAGGACTTTCTTTTTTTCCAGGACCGGGGTCATCGGCGCCGACAGGTACGGTCCTTACAAAATTTACAAAAAATCGACTCTTCCGAAAATGCCTTAGAAATGATCCTAAATGAAAATTTAGCATATCCCCAACTCATTTTGGCAGATTTCAGGACTTTCTTTTTTTCCAGGACCGGGGTCATCGGCGCCGACAGGTACGGTCCTTACAAAATTTACAAAAAATCGACTCTTCCGAAAATGCCTTAGAAATGATCCTAAATGAAAATTTAGCATATCCCCAACTCATTTTGGCAGATTTCAGGACTTTCTTTTTTTCCAGGACCGGGGTCATCGGCGCCGACAGGTACGGTCCTTACAAAATTTACAAAAAATGGACTCTTCCGAAAATGCCTTAGAAATGATCCTAAATGAAAATTTAGCATATCCCCAACTCATTTTGGCAGATTTCAGGACTTTCTTTTTTTCCAGGACCGGGGTCATCGGCGCCGACAGGTACGGTCCTTACAAAATTTTCAAAAAATCGACTCTTCCGAAAATGCCTTAGAAATGATCCTAAATGAAAATTTAGCATATCCCCGACTCATTTTGGCAGATTTCAGGACTTTCTTTTTTTCCAAGACCGGGGTCATCGGCGCCGACAGGTACGGTCCTTACAAAATTTACAAAAAATCGACTCTTCCGAAAATGCCTTAGAAATGATCCTAAATGAAAATTTAGCATATCCCCAACTCATTTTGGCAGATTTCAGGACTTTCTTTTTTTCCAGGACCGGGGTCATCGGCGCCGACAGGTACGGTCGTTACAAAATTTACAAAAAATCGACTCTTCCGAAAATGCCTTAGAAATGATCCTAAATGAAAATTTAGCATATCCCCAACTCATTTTGGCAGATTTCAGGACTTTCTTTTTTTCCAGGACCGGGGTCATCGGCGCCGACAGGTACGGTCCTTACAAAATTTACAAAAAATTGACTCTTCCGAAAATGCCTTAGAAATGATCCTAAATGAAAATTTAGCATATCCCCAACTCATTTTGGCAGATTTCAGGACTTTCTTTTTTTCCAGGACCGGGGTCATCGGCGCCGACAGGTACGGTCCTTACAAAATTTACAAAAAATCAACTCTTCCGAAAATGCCTTAGAAATGATCCTAAATGAAAATTTAGCATATCCCCAACTCATTTTGGCAGATTTCAGGACTTTCTTTTTTTCCAGGACCGGGGTCATCGGCGCCGACAGGTACGGTCCTTACAAAATTTACAAAAAATCAACTCTTCCGAAAATGCCTTAGAAATGATCCTAAATGAAAATTTAGCATATCCCCAACTCATTTTGGCAGATTTCAGGACTTTCTTTTTTTCCAGGACCGGGGTCATCGGCGCCGACAGGTACGGTCCTTACAAAATTTACAAAAAATGGACTCTTCTGAAAATGCCTTAGAAATGATCCTAAATGAAAATTTAGCATATCCCCGACTCATTTTGGCAGATTTCAGGACTTTCTTTTTTTCCAGGACCGGGGTCATCGGCGCCGACAGGTACGGTCCTTACAAAATTTACAAAAAATTGACTCTTCCGAAAATGCCTTAGAAATGATCCTAAATGAAAATTTAGCATATCCCCAACTCATTTTGGCAGATTTCAGGACTTTCTTTTTTTCCAGGACCGGGGTCATCGGCGCCGACAGGTACGGTCCTTACAAAATTTACAAAAAATCGACTCTTCCGAAAATGCCTTAGAAATGATCCTAAATAAAAATTTAGCATATCCCCAACTCATTTTGGCAGATTTCAGGACTTTCTTTTTTTCCAGGACCGGGGTCATCGGCGCCGACAGGTACGGTCCTTACAAAATTTACAAAAAATCGACTCTTCCGAAAATGCCTTAGAAATGATCCTAAATGAAAATTTAGCATATCCCCAACTCATTTTGGCAGATTTCAGGACTTTCTTTTTTTCCAGGACCGGGGTCATCGGCGCCGACAGGTACGGTCCTTACAAAATTTACAAAAAATTGACTCTTCCGAAAATGCCTTAGAAATGATCCTAAATGAAAATTTAGCATATCCCCAACTCATTTTGGCAGATTTCAGGACTTTCTTTTTTTCCAGGACCGGGGTCATCGGCGCCGACAGGTACGGTCCTTACAAAATTTACCAAAAATCGACTCTTCCGAAAATGCCTTAGAAATGATCCTAAATGAAAATTTAGCATATCCCCAACTCATTTTGGCAGATTTCAGGACTTTCTTTTTTTCCGGGACCGGGGTCATCGGCGCCGACAGGTACGGTCCTTACAAAATTTACAAAAAATCAACTCTTCCGAAAATGCCTTAGAAATGATCCTAAGTGAAAATTTCGCATATCCCCAACTCATTTTGGCAGATTTCAGGACTTTCTTTTTTTCCAGGACCGGGGTCATCGGCGCCGACAGGTACGGTCCTTACCAAATTTACAAAAAATCAACTCTTCCGAAAATGCCTTAGAAATGATCCTAAATGAAAATTTAGCATATCCCCAACTCATTTTGGCAGATTTCAGGACTTTTTTTTTTTTCCAGGACCGGGGTCATCGGCGCCGACAGGTACGGTCGTTACAAAATTTACAAAAAATCGACTCTTCCGAAAATGCCTTAGAAATGATCCTAAATGAAAATTTAGCATATCCCCAACTCATTTTGGCAGATTTCAGGACTTTCTTTTTTTCCAGGACCGGGGTCATCGGCGCCGACAGGTACGGTCCTTACAAAATTTACAAAAAATTGACTCTTCCGAAAATGCCTTAGAAATGATCCTAAATGAAAATTTAGCATATCCCCAACTCATTTTGGCAGATTTCAGGACTTTCTTTTTTTCCAGGACCGGGGTCATCGGCGCCGACAGGTACGGTCCTTACAAAATTTACAAAAAATCAACTCTTCCGAAAATGCCTTAGAAATGATCCTAAATGAAAATTTAGCATATCCCCAACTCATTTTGGCAGATTTCAGGACTTTCTTTTTTTCCAGGACCGGGGTCATCGGCGCCGACAGGTACGGTCCTTACAAAATTTACAAAAAATGGACTCTTCTGAAAATGCCTTAGAAATGATCCTAAATGAAAATTTAGCATATCCCCGACTCATTTTGGCAGATTTCAGGACTTTCTTTTTTTCCAGGACCGGGGTCATCGGCGCCGACAGGTACGGTCCTTACAAAATTTACAAAAAATCGACTCTTCCGAAAATGCCTTAGAAATGATCCTAAATGAAAATTTAGCATATCCCCCACTCATTTTGGCAGATTTCAGGACTTTCTTTTTTTCCAGGACCGGGGTCATCGGCGCCGACAGGTACGGTCCTTACAAAATTTACAAAAAATCGACTCTTCCGAAAATGCCTTAGAAATGATCCTAAATGAAAATTTAGCATATCCCCAACTCATTTTGGCAGATTTCAGGACTTTCTTTTTTTCCAGGACCGGGGTCATCGGCGCCGACAGGTACGGTCCTTACAAAATTTACAAAAAATGGACTCTTCCGAAAATGCCTTAGAAATGATCCTAAATGAAAATTTAGCATATCCCCAACTCATTTTGGCAGATTTCAGGACTTTCTTTTTTTCCAGGACCGGGGTCATCGGCGCCGACAGGTACGGTCCTTACAAAATTTTCAAAAAATCGACTCTTCCGAAAATGCCTTAGAAATGATCCTAAATGAAAATTTAGCATATCCCCGACTCATTTTGGCAGATTTCAGGACTTTCTTTTTTTCCAAGACCGGGGTCATCGGCGCCGACAGGTACGGTCCTTACAAAATTTACAAAAAATCGACTCTTCCGAAAATGCCTTAGAAATGATCCTAAATGAAAATTTAGCATATCCCCAACTCATTTTGGCAGATTTCAGGACTTTCTTTTTTTCCAGGACCGGGGTCATCGGCGCCGACAGGTACGGTCGTTACAAAATTTACAAAAAATCGACTCTTCCGAAAATGCCTTAGAAATGATCCTAAATGAAAATTTAGCATATCCCCAACTCATTTTGGCAGATTTCAGGACTTTCTTTTTTTCCAGGACCGGGGTCATCGGCGCCGACAGGTACGGTCCTTACAAAATTTACAAAAAATTGACTCTTCCGAAAATGCCTTAGAAATGATCCTAAATGAAAATTTAGCATATCCCCAACTCATTTTGGCAGATTTCAGGACTTTCTTTTTTTCCAGGACCGGGGTCATCGGCGCCGACAGGTACGGTCCTTACAAAATTTACAAAAAATCAACTCTTCCGAAAATGCCTTAGAAATGATCCTAAATGAAAATTTAGCATATCCCCAACTCATTTTGGCAGATTTCAGGACTTTCTTTTTTTCCAGGACCGGGGTCATCGGCGCCGACAGGTACGGTCCTTACAAAATTTACAAAAAATGGACTCTTCTGAAAATGCCTTAGAAATGATCCTAAATGAAAATTTAGCATATCCCCGACTCATTTTGGCAGATTTCAGGACTTTCTTTTTTTCCAGGACCGGGGTCATCGGCGCCGACAGGTACGGTCCTTACAAAATTTACAAAAAATCGACTCTTCCGAAAATGCCTTAGAAATGATCCTAAATGAAAATTTAGCATATCCCCAACTCATTTTGGCAGATTTCAGGACTTTCTTTTTTTCCAGGACCGGGGTCATCGGCGCCGACAGGTACGGTCCTTACAAAATTTACAAAAAATCGACTCTTCCGAAAATGCCTTAGAAATGATCCTAAATGAAAATTTAGCATATACCCAACTCATTTTGGCAGATTTCAGGACTTTCTTTTTTTCCAAGACCGGGGTCATCGGCGCCGACAGGTACGGTCCTTACAAAATTTACAAAAAATCGACTCTTCCGAAAATGCCTTAGAAATGATCCTAAATGAAAATTTAGCATATCCCCAACTCATTTTGGCAGATTTCAGGACTTTCTTTTTTTCCAGGACCGGGGTCATCGGCGCCGACAGGTACGGTCGTTACAAAATTTACAAAAAATCGACTCTTCCGAAAATGCCTTAGAAATGATCCTAAATGAAAATTTAGCATATCCCCAACTCATTTTGGCAGATTTCAGGACTTTCTTTTTTTCCAGGACCGGGGTCATCGGCGCCGACAGGTACGGTCCTTACAAAATTTACAAAAAATTGACTCTTCCGAAAATGCCTTAGAAATGATCCTAAATGAAAATTTAGCATATCCCCAACTCATTTTGGCAGATTTCAGGACTTTCTTTTTTTCCAGGACCGGGGTCATCGGCGCCGACAGGTACGGTCCTTACAAAATTTACAAAAAATCAACTCTTCCGAAAATGCCTTAGAAATGATCCTAAATGAAAATTTAGCATATCCCCAACTCATTTTGGCAGATTTCAGGACTTTCTTTTTTTCCAGGACCGGGGTCATCGGCGCCGACAGGTACGGTCCTTACAAAATTTACAAAAAATGGACTCTTCTGAAAATGCCTTAGAAATGATCCTAAATGAAAATTTAGCATATCCCCGACTCATTTTGGCAGATTTCAGGACTTTCTTTTTTTCCAGGACCGGGGTCATCGGCGCCGACAGGTACGGTCCTTACAAAATTTACAAAAAATTGACTCTTCCGAAAATGCCTTAGAAATGATCCTAAATGAAAATTTAGCATATCCCCAACTCATTTTGGCAGATTTCAGGACTTTCTTTTTTTCCAGGACCGGGGTCATCGGCGCCGACAGGTACGGTCCTTACAAAATTTACAAAAAATCAACTCTTCCGAAAATGCCTTAGAAATGATCCTAAATGAAAATTTAGCATATCCCCAACTCATTTTGGCAGATTTCAGGACTTTCTTTTTTTCCAGGACCGGGGTCATCGGCGCCGACAGGTACGGTCCTTACAAAATTTACAAAAAATGGACTCTTCCGAAAATGCCTTAGAAATGATCCTAAATGAAAATTTAGCATATCCCCGACTCATTTTGGCAGATTTCAGGACTTTCTTTTTTTCCAGGACCGGGGTCATCGGCGCCGACAGGTACGGTCCTTACAAAATTTACAAAAAATCGACTCTTCCGAAAATGCCTTAGAAATGATCCTAAATGAAAATTTAGCATATCCCCAACTCATTTTGGCAGATTTCAGGACTTTCTTTTTTTCCAGGACCGGGGTCATCGGCGCCGACAGGTACGGTCCTTACAAAATTTACAAAAAATCGACTCTTCCGAAAATGCCTTAGAAATGATCCTAAATGAAAATTTAGCATATACCCAACTCATTTTGGCAGATTTCAGGACTTTCTTTTTTTCCAAGACCGGGGTCATCGGCGCCGACAGGTACGGTCCTTACAAAATTTACAAAAAATCGACTCTTCCGAAAATGCCTTAGAAATGATCCTAAATGAAAATTTAGCATATCCCCAACTCATTTTGGCAGATTTCAGGACTTTCTTTTTTTCCAGGACCGGGGTCATCGGCGCCGACAGGTACGGTCGTTACAAAATTTACAAAAAATCGACTCTTCCGAAAATGCCTTAGAAATGATCCTAAATGAAAATTTAGCATATCCCCAACTCATTTTGGCAGATTTCAGGACTTTCTTTTTTTCCAGGACCGGGGTCATCGGCGCCGACAGGTACGGTCCTTACAAAATTTACAAAAAATTGACTCTTCCGAAAATGCCTTAGAAATGATCCTAAATGAAAATTTAGCATATCCCCAACTCATTTTGGCAGATTTCAGGACTTTCTTTTTTTCCAGGACCGGGGTCATCGGCGCCGACAGGTACGGTCCTTACAAAATTTACAAAAAATCAACTCTTCCGAAAATGCCTTAGAAATGATCCTAAATGAAAATTTAGCATATCCCCAACTCATTTTGGCAGATTTCAGGACTTTCTTTTTTTCCAGGACCGGGGTCATCGGCGCCGACAGGTACGGTCCTTACAAAATTTACAAAAAATGGACTCTTCTGAAAATGCCTTAGAAATGATCCTAAATGAAAATTTAGCATATCCCCGACTCATTTTGGCAGATTTCAGGACTTTCTTTTTTTCCAGGACCGGGGTCATCGGCGCCGACAGGTACGGTCCTTACAAAATTTACAAAAAATTGACTCTTCCGAAAATGCCTTAGAAATGATCCTAAATGAAAATTTAGCATATCCCCAACTCATTTTGGCAGATTTCAGGACTTTCTTTTTTTCCAGGACCGGGGTCATCGGCGCCGACAGGTACGGTCCTTACAAAATTTACAAAAAATCGACTCTTCCGAAAATGCCTTAGAAATGATCCTAAATAAAAATTTAGCATATCCCCAACTCATTTTGGCAGATTTCAGGACTTTCTTTTTTTCCAGGACCGGGGTCATCGGCGCCGACAGGTACGGTCCTTACAAAATTTACAAAAAATCGACTCTTCCGAAAATGCCTTAGAAATGATCCTAAATGAAAATTTAGCATATCCCCAACTCATTTTGGCAGATTTCAGGACTTTCTTTTTTTCCAGGACCGGGGTCATCGGCGCCGACAGGTACGGTCCTTACAAAATTTACAAAAAATTGACTCTTCCGAAAATGCCTTAGAAATGATCCTAAATGAAAATTTAGCATATCCCCAACTCATTTTGGCAAATTTCAGGACTTTCTTTTTTTCCAGGACCGGGGTCATCGGCGCCGACAGGTACGGTCCTTACAAAATTTACCAAAAATCGACTCTTCCGAAAATGCCTTAGAAATGATCCTAAATGAAAATTTAGCATATCCCCAACTCATTTTGGCAGATTTCAGGACTTTCTTTTTTTCCGGGACCGGGGTCATCGGCGCCGACAGGTACGGTCCTTACAAAATTTACAAAAAATCAACTCTTCCGAAAATGCCTTAGAAATGATCCTAAGTGAAAATTTCGCATATCCCCAACTCATTTTGGCAGATTTCAGGACTTTCTTTTTTTCCAGGACCGGGGTCATCGGCGCCGACAGGTACGGTCCTTACCAAATTTACAAAAAATCAACTCTTCCGAAAATGCCTTAGAAATGATCCTAAATGAAAATTTAGCATATCCCCAACTCATTTTGGCAGATTTCAGGACTTTCTTTTTTTCCAGGACCGGGGGTCATCGGCGCCGACAGGTACGGTCCTTTCAAAATTTACAAAAAATCGACTCTTCCGAAAATGCCTTAGAAATGATCCTAAATGAAAATTTAGCATATCCCCAACTCATTTTGGCAGATTTCAGGACTTTCTTTTTTTCCAGGACCGGGGTCATCGGCGCCGACAGGTACGGTCCTTACAAAATTTACAAAAAATCGACTCTTCCGAAAATGCCTTAGAAATGATCCTAAATGAAAATTTAGCATATCCCCAACTCATTTTGGCAGATTTCAGGACTTTCTTTTTTTCCAGGACCGGGGTCATCGGCGCCGACAGGTACGGTCCTTACAAAATTTAAAAAAAATTGACTCTTCCGAAAATGCCTTAGAAATGATCCTAAATGAAAATTTAGCATATCCCCAACTCATTTTGGCAGATTTCAGGACTTTCTTTTTTTCCAGGACCGGGGTCATCGGCGCCGACAGGTACGGTCCTTACAAAATTTACAAAAAATCGACTCTTCCGAAAATGCCTTTAGAAATGATCCTAAATGAAAATTTAGCATATCCCCAACTCATTTTGGCAGATTTCAGGACTTTCTTTTTTTCCAGGACCGGGGTCATCGGCGCCGACAGGTACGGTCCTTACAAAATTTACAAAAAATTGACTCTTCCGAAAATGCCTTAGAAATGATCCTAAATGAAAATTTAGCATATCCCCAACTCATTTTGGCAGATTTCAGGACTTTCTTTTTTTCCAGGACCGGGGTCATCGGCGCCGACAGGTACGGTCCTTACAAAATTTACAAAAAATTGACTCTTCCGAAAATGCCTTAGAAATGATCCTAAATGAAAATTTAGCATATCCCCAACTCATTTTGGCAGATTTCAGGACTTTCTTTTTTTCCTATTGGTATAATTCCTTCGCCACATTTAAGAACTTGATGTTAATCAAATTGTTGTACAATTTGTGCACAAAATTGTGACATCATGATGTTGTCACAGGTGTCGAATTACTAACATTCAAAGGTTATTATTTCCAAAATTCATATCTCAAGAACCGTAATAGATACTTGAACAAATCTTTCACAGCATTATAGGTCTAAATGAACTAAACAAATCGTACACTGACATGACCCCTGTGTGACCACTACGTCAGGTCTAAACTGGAAGTTAATCGAGAATGTGTCATTTTTTAGCATTTTGAATGCAAATAGGTAGGGAATAATTTGACCATAGTTTTACATGTGGACTTTATGACTATACCAATGATGACGTCATCACGTGCACGGTGGTTACGTAATATGATCTAAAATGACAAAATCTTGAGAACTGTAATATATATTCGAAAGATTATTTCACCACATGTAAGAACTTGTTCTTCTGTAGATCCTTGAACAATTTGTGCACACAATAGTGACGTCATGGTGAGATTGACTGCCAATAATGACATCATCAGACACACACTAAAATTTGAGCGTTGAATAATCAAAGAGTCATATGTCTTAAGAATTCCAATACTGGCAATCGATATGTGAATGTTTCTTTTGCAACATCGACCAACTCAAGTTTTCAACCAATGTTAAAAGTGTGACGTCATCATAAGATCAATGTTCATGTCACCCGATCACCTTGCATTTGTAAAAAACACAAACGCGAAGCTCTAGTTTTTTATTTATTTTTTTGCCAAAGTTACTAACTTTGAAATGAATTTACGAAACCTTGACATTTTGCAAAATACGTGTATCACAAACTGCACATTTGATTCATGATCTCCTTGGCAGATTTTGTTTTATACCGATATATATCTCATTCATAAGAAATGTGAATTGTTCGCCCTCTTCCCTGGGATGAAATCATCCTAGGGCAAAATAAACTGGGTTTGTAGGAACCAAGTGTGTAACGACGTGGGGTTGGACATGTTGGATGCTGGAGTGAAAACTCGAACTGGGATAGATAAAAGGTTTCATCTCATGCTGGCCATCTTAGCATATCTAGCCCCGATTATTTGCTGTAAAAACATCGCTCAATGTCCCTTGACGAGCTGCCTGCCTACATAATTATCACCTTGTTTTCTTTCCTCCTCACTGACCAAATCTATCGTTCACAATTAATCTTCCAACTGCTCTGTGGTGTTACTTTTTTTTGCGACAGAAATGAGCAAAGTCATGCCAAGAGATACTGTGTACACCACAATGATCCGCGATCCCGTGGCCATGTATGAGTCACTGTTTACATATCACGACATGGCCGGACTTTATTATCTGCCAAGGAATAAAGCCTTGGAAATCTTCTTAGAAGAACCTGATTATTATTACGGCATGACCCACGGCGGGAAGTGGAAAGCCAGAAACCCGATGCTCTTTGACCTCGGATTGCCCGAGAGGTTTCTAGGTGACGAGGACGAAATCGCAACAAAGATTCGGGAATTAAAGAGACAGTTTCATCTGGTGCTGCTGACGGAGTATTTCGAAGAATCGCTGGTGCTCCTTCGAGACAGCATGTGCTGGGAGCTCGACGACATGGTTTATTTCGTACTCAATGCCCGCAACAAGTCGTCTGTTAAGACGGTGTCGCGCGAGATGGCCGAGAAAATCCGCAGGTGGAATTTCGGAGACGTGAAACTTTACGAGAGCTTTAATCGGACCTTCTGGAGGAAGGTTGAGGAATTTGGACGCCAAAGAATGGAGAAGGAAGTTAGGAAACTGAGAGAACGGAACAAGTATTTCAGAGAACGTTGCATCGCTAAAGTCATCAATCATGATTCGTTCGTTTGGCATCCTCCGCATATTGATATTGACAGCTATCGTCTGAAGCCTGAAGTATTAAAAGATCAAACTTGTGTGCGGATGGTTAAAACGGAACTCCCATACACTGATCATATTCGTAACGTTCAACGTGCTCGATATGGGTTGTTATAGTCGGCAGGTCCGTCGCCAAGGGTGGGTGGGGGGTTGGGCGACCACTTGGTTCCCACCCCCTCTTCCATCGGCAAAAAACAGTGGGCGTGCCCTATAGCTTGCATTGTGGCTACCCTTACTGTGTAAAGCTGACAGAGCCTTTGGTCTTGCCATTCCACCTTACATTTTTTATTAAAATTTGTTTTTTTAAAAAGTCATTAACTAATAGCATATCTCAGTACAGATACACTAATCAGGGTGTATAACAGAGGAATTTCTCTATATTACAACTCAGTGTGTGCGTCCCTATTTGCAAATTTACAAGAAATGTTTGGATGCAGGCTGCGGCCACCCAAAAAGTTATTCAAATATGACCATTTGAGCAACATACAATTTTTACTTTTAAGCATACAATTTTTAATAAATACGAAATTTATCTGAAAATAATTTTATACTGAGCAAGAAAGGAAACACAGAAATTGTCTCCCCTTTTTTATTAATTAAAAAAAAGCAGTCAATCTGAGAGTAGGAATAGACTACTAAAGTGAAAACGTCACTCTTTGTGTGTTGCCATGGTTTTTGGGTCTACACTAAAACCAGTGAACTGTTTCCCTGCGCTATACCAATGGATTACCAGCGAGTGTTTAGACCCAAAAACCATGGCAACTGACGTCACACTTTAGTAGTCTATTGTCAACACACACAAGCTTTATGCAGTCATGCATATTGAAGCTATGTGAATATTTCGATGTCAACTTAATTACAAAAACAAAAATTCACATTTTTATTAAACTGAACATTCGTGTTTCTTGACCAAACAAAGGGTGCAAAAGGAATACTTTTAATTTGCAAACATCAAAAAAGCGAAAGACCAAATTATTATGGAATACTATTTTTTACTGTAAATTTAATTAAATGATAGTCTGAAAAATGATTGTGTGAAATAATGGTGCATGGTATGCTGCTATTTTCAAGAAAAGTATTATATTTTAGCAATGTTGCCTAGCCATTGCTACAAATTCCCGACGTTTTTGAAAACATTGAATCCAATTTATCTAATTAAATACATGACGGGACAAATTCATCTTTTTCACAAACATCCTCGGATACATCTTAGAGATTTAGATAGGACTTAACAAATCCTATCTTAAAGATCTTTTCTACAAATTGTTCTTTACTGAAACAAATTCCTGTCACTTTAAAATAGTTCCATGTTTTAAAGGTAAATATGCTAGAGTTTGACTGAAAAAAAGCAACGAAATTTGTAGAAAGATGCTCCAAAAATAATATAAGATAATTTGTACAGTACCCTCAAAATGACTTTTTTAAATTTTTGTCAAGCGATAAAGTGGTGCTACAAATTTGAACATAAACATTTTGACTCAAGATTCCAAATCTCCTGTAAACATCGCATCTTGAAGATGTATTTGTGTAATTCATTTATTGTATTCTATTTTGAACCATCTTTGTTTAGCTCAAAGCCACCATGAAAACAATCTTACATGTATGTATGTATGTATGTATGTATGTACATGTACATGTACGTCAGTGGTCACGATTGTAGAGTGTTTTGGTGGCATTTTTAAGAAGAGTATCTTTACAAAGTTTCCTAATTCATTCACAATAAAGCTTTGACTTTTAATGTTTCTGTAATGTACAGAATAATGCATTTTATAGACAAGTATTATTAATAAGTGTTTTTTACCAGTAATTACTTCCCATGTGTCAAGAATCATGTGTTAGTGATTTTCAGAACAGTTACAATGTACTTAACATGCTGCAATATCTTATTTTTAAAAAGAAAACAAACTAATAATTGTTTTATTGCTTTGTGTGCATAGTGATTATAGACTTTTTATAGCACTTCAATTGTAGAACAAAATACATGTAGGTAGGTTATTCTTTGTGGTACCAGTAATTGAAGAGAAAAGTTATACACGCCAAGGTTTCCCTTGTTACAAGCAGTACGTATCCTGTATTTACTAATAATTTCCTGTTATGTTGTAAGAGGAAATTTGTTAAGTCCAGGGGCCAATTTCATAAAGCTGTTTAGCAGAGAGAAAAAATTACTCAATACAAAATTTGTTTGCTTTATAAAAATGGGTTAACAGTCAAGATGGTTATTAGTCCAGGGTTGTAACGAGTCTCCCTCTGCTCGAGTCCCAGGTAAAATAAAGTCAAGCTGCCTTCAAGTCCCAATTCAAGTCACGTCAAGTCAGGCATATTGGTCAAGTCAAGTAGCCATGACAGTAAATTTGTTCAGGCTAATTTCAAAATGAGTCTAAACACTGAAACTCACATTCATGTTACTCTGGCCAAGGTTTCTTTAGTGCTGAAATACAATTCGGTCAAAATGTCAAAAAAGTGCATAAGAGATCTATTTCGTTTTTGGCAGACTCGAGTCAAAAAGTCTGAGTCAAGTCAAGTCATTTGAGGTTCGAGTCTCAAGTCGAGTCAAGTCATTGAAAATCGGGCGAGTCCGAGTCGTTATACAACCCTGGTTATTACAATTGACTGATGTTCTGCTATTCTTGCTAAGAACACAAATTGACATACAATTTTGTATGTGAACCAATTTTGTATAAAGCAAACAAATTTTGGATAAAATTTTGTTTTCTGCTGAACCCCATTTAAGAAATTGGCCCCAGATGATCTTGTATGTAAGCATGTTTGCCTGTACCTTACACAGAATAATTTTACAATTTTTTTTATTAATTTTGCACACTCTAGAAAACGATGCCAAACTTGCCGTTTTCCTGCTTGTCAGTATCATTTTTAGAGTCCATTATTAGGCTGCAAATGTATTTATGCATCGATGTCGATTTTCCCCAAGGGTGGGGATTTGGTCACCTCAAAAGTGGCAATCGCCACCACTTAGGTGAGGTGGGGCAGCCCAGGGAGGAGGGGTAGGGTGGGGAACAATAATTGATAGGTGCATTATGGGTCTAACTTTTAAATTAATGCTACATCATGTATAACATAAATTATTTGAACAATTGTCAAACAATTGTGAATTTTGCTATTAAAAATCCTTAATTCTCTTAAAGTAATTATTAGCTATGCATTTTATAGGTCATTCTTGACTGTGTCAAATTTTTTGTTTGTGAAAGACATTGGATATTTACGGTGATACAACGCCTGATCTGCTCCATTGTTCACAAATTATAATTTATTAGACTTTCGAATTGTAATCGCTTTAATGGTTATTTTAAATTTAACCAAAGGTAATCCCTCAAGTTCCTCGCATACATCTAATGCTGAATCCCTTCCCCGAACTCGTTCATTATTTCATTTGGTACGTGATGTGAATGAGGAGACCCCAGGCCCACCGTGCCCGCTGATCTTAAAGCATACATGTAGTAGTACTAGTATTACATTATTTACCCAAAATTTTACTTCACGGGTTGACAAGAAAAACCATATAAAGGCACAGGCTCGTCAGCAATGCGCGCGTGCCAAATTCGTGCCACGAAATACGCAGCTCCATGCCTTTGCTGTGCTTTGTTAGCAAAAAAACTGTCTGCAGAAATAATGTTTACCATTAATTCAACACAAAAGCCATGCATGGATTTGATAGGTTTTTTGAAGTATTACTGCATTATGCGGCTGACATTTCTACAAGGCAGTTTAATATCAACATTACTCTTTGGTTTTTTTTTCTAGATCTGTTTTTGAGCGATTCTGCGAATAAAACCATTATAAATCAAAAGAAAGACATCCATCAACAAACTCATCCGAAGAAATTTCAGCTTTGTCAAAATGTACCACGTTTTAAAAACCCATGAAAATCCATATGCATTTTCCTGGTCTTGGCGGTGTGTTTCAAATATTCGTTCTCAGTTGATCGGGTACTATGTGGCTTGCATCATGCACTCTGTGGCGCACATCATAGGCCTATACTGCGTGTGCGCGCGATCCATAAAAATGCATCGCGTTGGATCATGGAACACGCACACGCAGTACATGTACACAGCGCCCATGCATTTTGGACCGCGTAGATGCGAACCAAAAATAAGTAAATCGTTTGCAAACGATCTAAATAATTTCATCTTTACGGATTATTTTCTGGTAAAATTATATCATTTTAACCGGAAACCTTTCATTGGGTAGTTGCTATTAATTCAATCTTTACTTTCGGAACTTTTCCCCTGTAAACTCGTCGATTACTTTTTGGGGTCATTGCAAATGACCCCAAATGGAAATAGGCATGATGCCTATACAGCTAAAAAGGGATACATTTAAAGTGCACCCACTAAGCTGTGTTTCGCGAAAAACATTAATACCCCCGATTAACTTAATAGATCACGTTCAAATGACGTCACTTCCTACAAATTGTCACGTGCATCAGGATTTTGAGCGTAATTTTTTGTGTGACGCGCATCGGTTTCGCCGTATTTCGAACAAATTTCGAGCAACACGCGCGCGTGTTTGGAACAGTTTCCAGGGTGTGCGTGCGCGTACTTGATGGCGTTTAATACGCAGTAGCATTTTTCCTACGAAGAAATTTTCTTATATATATTTTCTTATCAAATAGGCCGACTGTAGTTTTTCAGTTTGTCAGTATTAAATTATTGAAAAAGAAACCCCTGCCCCCTCCCCCAATAGTGTTTGTTTTCAATGCGACTATCTGCCGCAGAGGTCACTGCACAGAATTTCCCGGGCCGCGACGTACAACAACTGACGTTACACTTTAGTAGTCTATCAACCGTACCAATGGTCAGCTTTCGCCAAGCCGTTCATTGGTTGAACCAGGAATTACGTCATAAACATGTTTTTTTTGGTTATGATCGCGAAAACATGTTGCTTTTTCTGGGTTGCTCCTCCACGATCCATACGATCGCTTGCATTCAACTGAACACGTACTCTAGTTCCATTATAGTATAACCAGTCTTGGTAAGATGACGGACGGTTTCTATATAGGTCATCAGTGCTGTAGGGAAGCGTGGAAGGGCACGAATAAAGGGGCGTTCACACTATCGCGGAAAATTCACACTTTCGAGCTGCGCTCACCGCATTGCATGAGTTCCTAATCGCCGATTATTCCAAAATAGAAAATTCCACTCTGGTAACTTGGGGCTTCTCTGATACCTCACTGGCTGCGCGTTGGAAAGGTCAGCGCACCGCGGTCAAAGTTCAACAAATTTGAACTTTGACCCAGCTGAAAACGTTTTGCGCATCGGGGTGCACACAAGTAAATAGGGCTCCCATAGAAACCAATGCTAAATGCCCAATTTTCAAAAATCATTTAAAAATACTCACAACTCTCTCAGCTTCTCAGGAAAACAACCAGAATACTCACTGATTTCTCATCTTTTTAATTCTGTTCAATTTTATGGGGGTAATCCGTCACTTTTATCCCCTAATTTCCACTTGAAACAAAACTAAGCCTACAACAGTGAAACTTGCTAATCAGACCTGCATCCATTTTGGAACAAAGGCACATACGCTACTGGGCAAAATAGGGCCACTTTTAGCAGCTACAGTGTCCAAAATGTTTGTAGTTGAAAGAAAAAATACCCCACATCGCGGCGATAGTCATATTCCACACAAGACCACACTCGTTCAGCTCGCAATTCTCTCTAATATAAAAGAATTTGAGGGCATACAAAATATTCATGAGCTCGGCGCACAGATCTTGCCTACCCATCGCGATAGGCCGCGCACAAGCGGCAAACCAGTTTGTGTACAAACCAATGGAACAGTGTGATTTTCCGCGATAGTGTGAACGCGCCTTTAGAAACAAATTCAGTCATAATACTTTTTTTAGTTATGATTTTTTTTCACTGGGGGACACGGGGAATTGATTGTTAATGGGTGGAGGGGAGTGCATTGATTTGTAGTGGGGGAGGGGTGATATTTAGTTTGGGGGTGGGTTGGCGGGAGTGACCTACCAAAAATGTTCACCAGCCAGGCCGAAGTCGCTCAGCAGGTTGGGGGAAGGGGTTGGGCTGGGTGACCTCTTCCCGTAGTACAGGAAATAATTCCTTTTCAGTTTGAGATGTATGTATAATCAGGGCATACAGCACTCTCAGCAGACATCCAGTCACTACAGCTAGGTATATCGTTTTCAAAAATCCTTTTTCGCCCACTTTCTCCTTGCTTTTTTCAGGGCAATATATATGTATCGGGATTTGTTCGTGGGGTGCGGTACGGGTGGAGCGCACCTTGGCCCCACTGCAAATTTGTAGCTACGTAGCTCCATGCCTTAGCTATTGAGCTGCGTATTTCGTGGCACGATTTTAGCGCGCGCGCATTGCTGACGAGCCTATGGTTATGGTTGTGGTTATAACTGCCTTTTTTGTCAGGAATTCTTTGTCAAAAATTAATTTATGTCCCCTGCCTGCTATGCCTCTGTAAAAGACAACCGTCGCCTACAGAGGGCGATCTTGTGGACCCATGGGCCGTATCGCAGACTACTCCAAAACAGATTGTGCAGGTTGTGTATATAGATTATGAACGCCCCGGGTAGGCCTATAGGTATTGGGCCATCATGGACCATTGCATCCTGAGATCTCAGGGAATTTCCACTCTGCAAAGCGACGTAACAATACCCTGAGGAAATACACGCACATTTGTGGTGTGAGCCGGCTGTTGTCTTGAGCCAACTCACGCCCCAGTCATTTTGATGTAATTAAATAAAATTAGTCATGTTTTGGTCAAAATTCCAAATATCTATATTTTCTAGAAATTTGTTTGAGTTTTTGTTCTTTGTCACGTTAATCATATCGATAATTCCTGCAACATTTGTGTCTACTACGCATTTTTAAAACAAAATTAATCAGAGGGATGCGGAACGAGTAACGTAATGTCCTGTTCAATAGAAATAGCGACCAATCGGCGAGCGCGTTAGATCGGACATGGACCGTGTTTACAAACTGCGGCACGTGTGACACTGGTAACAAGGTCGATCGTGGAAACACCGAACGCCACATATAACAAGCCTCATGATTGGTCTAGAGAGGCGACAAGATTTCTGTCGCTAGTCCCACCGCCAAATGGGGCCTTTTTCAACAGGGCCACTGTACGCAGGAGTGAGGGAGTGCGTTAAAGGGGCACTGTTGCAAGAGGATGGGACCATTGGGTCATCATGGACCATTGGGCCATCATGGGCCATGGACCCATGATCATGGGCCACTGCACCATGGACTATTGGGCCATCATGGGCCATTGGGGCCATGTTGGCCACTGGGCCATGTGGTTGAATTTAGGCCCGTAAAATTGCATTTAGTACAACAAAAGCTTGGCAGGAGCTTGGATGATTGAATCGCTTGAGTAACCGCGTCACCGGCACCGTGAAAGAAGCGAAATTTTAGCGAACTTCGACCTAGTCTTTCGGAAAGACTGCCTTTTTGCGCGCAATACACGATGTACATAGACTATTCATCATTGGCCGCCAGAGGGCGCACCTGAAATACAGTCGAAAAGACAGTCTTTCATATTCCGTATAAATCGCTCGCAAAATACCGAGCGAATTCCTGGCATACCTTTGTGTGACACGTTGAAATGCGTGACGTCATCTAATTTCCATAATTCACAACAGCTCTGGTCTGTCTGGTACCCAGAGTACACACTGGACAGGACAGTGCATACAAATGTCGCTGCTTTTCCAGTCGCTGATCGATCGATCGATCAGCAGTCAGCAGGCAAACATGATATGAGGCAAACACGTTGTCCACGGACAAAGCTATCTTGCGCGTTGCATGCACTCAGTGGCTCGCCTGTACCGTCGTCCGGGCCTTACCGCTTGCCGGCCTGCGTTGCTCGTATACGGTCGGGTTAGACCCGTGAACGGGTCTACGGTCGGGTGTGATGATTGGGCGGCCAGTGAAGACGAAGTATTTCGTTCCAAGTTGATAATCGAAAAGCTCAAAGGCTACCAAAGACTGGCATTTAGAGATTTTCTTAGGGCATGTTCTGCTTGGTCACGATTTTTTTTCATCGCTTACGCATGGAGGAAGAAAACGACTGGGATTGTTTTCTTCTCCTCTTTTCATATTATTAGGAGTGAATTAATCTGAGTGAAGAACCACCCACTTTCTTAAAAACTACTACTAGTAATTTCACTCACTATATCACATGCTTTGTACACAATGTTTGAAGTATTATAAATTGTTAGGCAGATTTTAAAAAATTTCAAAATGCCCTTATTAAATTTTTGTAAGCTTAATGTTGAAAGGAGTCTCTCAAAGCCACATGGTTTTACAAAAGTAATTGTACATTTTCTAAAGTCAAATATGACCCATTTGATTTTCATTTAGGCCAACAACAAATAAGGCAAATTTTTGTGACCCAAGGATCGACCTTTTACGGCCTATTTAAAACAATACTTTTTTTCTGATTCTTCGTGCATGTTTTTGTTTTTACAGCAAGCAGAATTGCAGAAAATTAATTAGAGCAACTTGCTTGCATAAGCCTCCGAAAATATACTGGAATAACGTTTAATGGAACAAATTTAAATTTGATGTTTATTAGTTTACTAATTGTTTAAAATGTCACCCTTTTCAGTGCTCTGAGGAGAATGCTTTGAGAAGGCCCATTAATTTTGTGGATATGAAGCTGTTTTTACGAATTCCAGGGAACAACAGCATACTACTTTGTAGATAGGACAGAAGCCCTTGAAGGAAATTTGCACAGTTTGGTTAACTAAAAAAAAAATGGAAATGTTTGTCAACATTGTCTGATTCATTAGTTCAATATTTGACTTCAAGTGCAGAAATAATTTGAATTTTTAGGTTGAATTCCATATCCGACCACTATAAACGTCTTTATTTTGTATTAAATAAAAAATAAACAATGCATGTTAGAACAATTAATTAAGTTTGATGATAAAAATGAGAAATACAATTCTGACATGTCTGATTTTGGGCACCCAGCCTGGATTTCCATTGCTATAAAACCATGTAAAATTTTAGTTTGGTTGTAAAAACCATGGTGTGAAAAATAATAAAGAAATTTTCATGATTTTTAAATTTTTCCCACTTCTGTCCAACATTGTCCAAAGAAATGTTCGTCAACATTGTCTGATTCATTAGTTCAATATTTCACTTCAAGTGCAGAAGTAATTTGAATTTTTAGGTTGAATGCCATATCCGACCAGTATAAACGTCTTTATTTCGTATTAAATGAAAAATAAGCAATGCATGTTAGAACAAGTTTGATGATAAAAATGAGAAATAAAATTATGACATGTCTGATTTTGGGCACCCAGCCTGGATTTCCATTGCTATAAAACCATGCACCACGGTCACTGCACGAAAATGGCCCGATATCATTTTCGCGCGGCACGGTGAATCACTGCACACGTACAAATGTACACGGCAAGTTACCATCCCACATGACCTAGTTATGGAGGCATCGCTTTCTCTTCTACGCAGGCGCCCATAATTTTTGACCTTGCTGTTTAATTATTCATGTGCTTCCATAAAGGTTATCGAACTTTTTTCTTACGGAGTAATCAAGACCGAGTTTTCGAGTTCACGTTGTAAGTGTAGGTACGCCCTCTGGCGGCTAAAATGAGCAATGTGGGGATCGCGAACTCGGTCTTGCATCAAGACTAACTTCGACCACGTGTTACATGTCTAGAGGGCGCTATTATTGGTGACCGTTCGCCACACAGGTACTAGTGCATGCGGTCGACCGATTCCTGATCCTGTGGCGCAGAGAGCTAGCTAGAGCTTGCGAAAAAGTACAGTGATTTTGCCGGAGGGTATACAAACCTGCAAGATTGCCAAGAGAAGGAACTTTTGTAGAACTGAAAACTGCCAGAAAATGGCCCGATTTCGTGTTGAAATGTGCACATTTGGGTCCTTGTACTTTCTGGCGTTACTAGTCATAACACTCGCAACACCAAGCCAGCCTTGCTCGAGAAATCCCGGGGATTTTTCGGCGCCTAAACGACCCGGCGATAACTCCTACCAAATCGATATCACCGGGCAGCCTTCGTTCTACGTGCCCGGCCGGGAGTACGTGGGTAAGTACGGTAGGCTAACAATAATGAAGCGCACGGTGTACAGCAGGTGGGAGGAAATGCTGGAAGTCAACCGATTCCGCTGGCTCTGCAGTTAAAAAAAAAAAACTTGGCATCGCATGATTTCCGTTATCTGAGTCAACTGTGTACTGTGGTCGAGTGGGGTACTGTCGACTGTGGCCGAGTGGTTTTGGTCATTGACTCGCAATCATGGGTGAAACCTTGGGGTTGCGGGTTCGAATCCGGCTGCGGTACCTGTGCCCTTGGGCATGGCACTCAACCACACTTGCTCCATCCTTCGGGAGGGATGTAAAGCTGTTGGTTCAGTGTGTTAGTTAATGGTAAGGCACTCTGAAGATCCTAGAGCATTCTTTCGTGAAGCGCAAGGGTTTTCCCCGGTGTCTCTGGCCATTTCTAATTCCAATTCTTCATGGGTTTCCTCACGCTTGCGAGTGACAGTGCAATGAGAACTATTGAGAAATCCTTGGTATGAATACCAAAAAAGAAATAATAATAATAATAATAACTCATTACTTTCCTTATTAAACATGACTTAATAACCACCGTCTTTTGGTTTTAATTTGAGGAGACTGGGAAATGATGAGGAGAGTAAATGGGTCATGCTATTTAGCGTCAATAAAGCGTCAACAAATAATACAAATTTAGGGCAAATTTGCATTAAAAAAAGAAAAAAAAGTGATATTGTATAATCAATGACATGATTCGTCCTCTACAAAGATTTCTGGGGGGAAAATGTATGTTTTTAACTTTAGAAGAAAACAAAATCAGTAGCTGACCATTACTTCACACATTGTGTACAAAACAAGATACTGGCTGAAGAATGTTTTTCCAAAATAAAATTTTACTTTTCCCGTTACATAAAACAGCGCAGTGATTACTTCAACATTTTTGCTTCCACTTGGGTCATTCCATGAAAACGGGACACAATGTCCCCCTTACGTCGTGACACTTCTGGAATTGATTTTTTATAATTACCGGACTTCAGAGAACGATAACCCTTGGAATATAAAGAATATATGACCTCATGAATCGAACACCACCTTTATCTGTTAATACTACCCAAAACATAACAAGAACGATTCAATAAACTAGTGCAATCTTCTAAATGCAAGTTTGACATTTTGAAACTTTCGCTCAAAATGGAATAAATTTCGCTCATAATGTAATTTGAATCGATAAAGTACAGCTGGGTAAAATCAGCAACTACCTTTTCCAGAAAGAAACTGGTCAAAAAGACTTGAAATGTAATCGCACGAATTAAAAAATGCCTTGAAGTCCCCCCTTACATCGTGAAACAATTTTCTTGAATATTTTCAAGACAAATGATACCAAAACATGTCTAACTGTATGAAAATTATTTTAAATATTCTACATTATTTAGAAATTGCACAGAAATTTCTTTAAAAATTTTGTTAATTTGAAAAGGCTATTTTTACAAATGCTTAAAAATGTCACACTTTGGCTCCTGTTTTTATGGAAATACCCTGTATCCAAATTGGAGACGTGGTGGTCGAGTGGATAGCGTGTCAGACTTTCAGTCGAGAGGTCCATGGTTCAAAACCTGGCCATTATTGCACCCCGTTGTGTCCTTGGACTAGACACTTCACTCCATGTTGTCTCTCTCCACCCAGGTGTATAAATGGGTACCAGCAAATGCGGTTGGGGAAACCCAACTAGTTGCTGGGGGTAGACCTGCAATGGACTGGCATCCCATCCAGGAGGAGTACATGTACAATGTAGCATTGCTCCTAGTCACTCCATGCCACCGAACCGGAGATGAGTACCGGCCGTAATGAGCCAATTAGCTCGTAAAACGACTTACCACCACGTCCAAATTGGAGATTGTAAATTTTCTGTTTTCTCCCCATGGAGAGTATTTTGGGGAGGCATGTACATGTATTGTTGGTTTAGAAAAAAAAAATTCTGGAAAAACATGTAGCAAGCTCATTTAATGGTGGTTGTTGAGACATTTTAAGACAAAAATAGTAACTTAAATTCTGCAAAATAAAATTGTATCTATACTTAAAGCTTCAGAATACATGTACGTATGATGTATTATTTTTTTTAGTCACAGCGTCCACATGCATACTGTGTGGGTGGACTTATTTCCGAGACCTTTAAAAATTAGACAAGACACAAAAAATAAAAAAAAGAACTAGGTTGCAAAATGTAGAGTGTGTCGTGCATTTTTGCAGTTTCTGATGAAATGCAATGAACTCACGGAATTTACTGAGTGCATTAGCAGGCAAATTTATCACATTTAAGAAACTTGTCCCGGCATTTGGCAATAAATTTCTGTACGTTGGACAGCGTGCGTGGGTCTTTTTTATTGCTTGGACTTTGCTTCGGGAAATTGATGGGAGTAGAGATATGAGCCTGATTTTCCGTGCGGTGTTAACAGTACTGCTAGTTACCGTATTAGAAAATAGGGTAGGATTAAACAAAATGTCTTCAGGGAAATGGATTTGAAGATTTTCATGTTGGTCTTATTTTTTAAGAATCTGCATTAAAATCACCAAACAAATATCATGGGATTGATTATACATAATGTATAATATTTATGAGGTCAATGGAACAAAATTATTTTTATTACTTGAAAGACGAAAGAGAAGCTTCAACGAAGAGAAGCTGGGTTGAACAGAACATTTCGTCTTTCAACAAATGAAAATATTTCTACCATTGAACGAATGAAAAACATTATTTGCTTTATATTAAGGAGATCTTTGTCATTTGATTGGAGGACATCTGATAATATAAAACGTTGAATTATTTTATCATAAAAAATTATCTACCCGTATTTTTGTATCATGGCTGTTGTGTGTCAGAATGGCTGAATGGTCTAGCGCTTCAAACAAAAGACCTTGGTTAATTCTGCAGGTCGTGAGATTCTGCAGGTCCACTAGACAACGCATAAAAACACGACAACGATGGACAATTTGTTGATGATATTTCACAGGGTTTCACAACAATTAACAGTTTATTTTCGGTATCATGAAAAAGTAGAGCCTTCTTTTTACAAGAATATTACAAATATTAGTGAAGTTTCCCACTTCACGCTCTTTGAGCTTGGCCGACCGGCGTGGGTACCACTGCCCGGTGTTGAAATTGAGAATTTCTCACTGGCAATTCTTGCCCAATCTCAACTATTTAGGGCGCACTTGAAAGCTTATGACACGATCTTTCCATTTCTGCTTGCGCGTTTTAGCGATGGCCGACAGTTTTGGGTCGAAACGAAGCTTTGAAAAATGGGTAGATTTTTATGGAAAAAATCAGCCGATTTTGTGAAACGCGCAACTTTCAACGAAAAATAGAAACGATTGTCTGTCTCCAAGTGAAATGGGAATTAAATCTGCCAGTACCGTATAAATCAGGCCGCAAAATCTGGTATTATTTGCTGCAAATTCGTGAACCTTTAAGAATTTTAAAAATGTTTTTAAAGTGTTTTTCTCTGAACTTGTTGTTGTCATATTGTGTACTGTACATTTTTGCATATGTAATTAGTTAGACTTAGTCTCCAAAGCACAAATTATTGAAATTTTGTCTTTTAGCCCAAATTTGGGCCACTTTTTCACAAGAACTGAAAATTAGTATTATTTGTAACACATTTATATTTTTAATAAAGGCAGCAGACATCCATATTTGTAAAAATGACACATTACATTGACTCAGATCACCAAGAATAAGGCATCTGAACTACACACCTTCTTAAAATTTAGGCGATTTGGGCTTAAAAGGTGGCCCGTTTTGGGACTTACAGGCTTTTGTAATGCACTGTATTTAAATAATGAGGTGTATAACTTGGAAAGAAACATATGTAAAGTTTGGGTGATTTACTTCCAGGGAAAGGGCAAATAAGATATTTAAAGCATGATGAATATAATAGAAAAGTTGGCGTGAAATCACAATTGTTTTATTTTTGCCATTTATTTGTTGAGTTGTCTAGGAAATGGTAATTTTTTCCAAAACCTTTTTTGGCCCTAACTTGGGACCCCCTGTACCGATACTCAACATTCAAAGTGTTTTGTAATCTACTCAACAAGGTCCTTTAGGGGAATTGTAAATTAGATTCAAAGAAGCACTTTTAATTTGTTCATTGTCCTGCCTACTATTATGGAGTACCGTGGCCGAGTGGTTTAGGTCGTTGAGTCGCAACAGGGGTAAAAAATTGGCCGTGGTACCTGTGCCCTTGAGCAAGGCACTCAACCACAATTGCTCCATCCTTTGGAAGGGATGTAAAGCCGTTGGTCCAGTGTGTACAGTGTTGTGCAATACACTGAAAAGATCCCAGAGCACTCTTTCGTGAAGATTAAGGGGATTTTACCGGTGTCTCTGGCTGTCGGCTGCGCGCGGTAGGTGTGAAGTACGCAATTAATACCGTGATCATCGTAGGAGAGAATGGCATAAAGCAACCAGACAAGTAGGCAATGGTGTCCACCACATAGCAATAACAGCATAGTATGTCACTTGTGGACTTTGAATTTGAAGAATTTGCAACGCCAACCACAGTGCAACTAGGTTACACGCAAAACATCCAAAAGTGATAACCAACCACGTACATGTATGGGCAATGCAGTGTTCGAATTAGCACTGGTCCGTTGGCCAAATGACAGTTGAAATTGTCTCGGGCCAGTTGGAAAGCCTCCCCAAATGGTCCGGCTGGCCAGTTGAAATAAAACAGACCCATGCCGTAACTTACACATTGTTTTAAAAAAATACATTAGGTAGGGTATTATCATACAGTGCCTCCTTTTAGAGAAAATTGAATGGAAAATCTACCAAATTCTCCTTGTTTATTCGCTCACATGTGGTTAATTCAAACAACTGGCTGTGAGTTAATAAAAGAAAAGAAATTTAAAAAAAAAGAAATTTAAACCAGGTCACTTAAAATGCCGACGGGCCAGTAAAGACTTAAGCCAACTGGCCCTGTTGGCCAATTGGGAAAAAAGTTAAAGGCAAACACTGCAATGGGATTTTTCCTGTGTATACTTTACCCCATCATTTTGTTTTCACAGGTGGTTTGAGTGATATAGAGCTGTAATAACATTTGCCATTAGAATCTAATGCTGCAGATCCAGTGAAATTAATGACCAACGATATCAAATTTGTATTGATAATAAATCACAATTGACTCGTGTTGTGCTCACATACCAAGGATTAACCCCAATTCTCCGTGCATGTTATTGCTTGTAGCGTACACTTCCTTCCTCAAAAAACAACTTATGGCGCATTCACATGTCACCAGGTCGAGACATCTCCCAAAGTACATGTACAAGGGACCCATCTTATTTTAGCTGCTGTATTACAGTGCAGCGACCTCAAGCTGTTGTCAGGATGCACTTGGACTGTGGCATTGACCTTGAACAGAAACTACAGTGCACTCAATTATGTAGGTATGGACTGTACAGTATTAAAAATACATGTGTACACAAGGAATTATCGTGAGTCAAGTGGTAGTCATTAATGTACAAATGTAGCATGGCCTGTTATATAACGCCCAAGTAGACCCTTGTGATTTGATTGGACAATAGACTGGTTCCCGTCCACATATTCCACACATGAGAATATAAGGACAGGTAAAGGGCGCTTTATCTTAATCTGTGATTGGTCGTCTTTGCGCGTGCGCATTGTGTTTTTTATATTTAAAAATTGGCCAAGCCCTTTGCATAATTGGATATGTTCGACACGCACGGCCGGGTTACAAATGTCAATGCAAAATATGCGCACTTACTAAAAATAAAATAAAAATAATAACCACCTGACGGGCAGAATTCTGCCCGTCATGGCTGCCCTATATTTTCGCAATAAGCGAACCAATCTATAGGGATCGGGAACCAATCTAATTGGACAATAGCAGGTCACTTGGCGTTCAATATTTAATCCATTTAATGCTACATGTACGTCACTAACCGTGCAGTTTTGTTCCATTTGCCATGCAATTTTGTTCCATATGGTTTCTTTCCATTGCGCCCACGGTATTAATTCAGTGCATGCGCGTGTACATGCAAGCACGCACGCACGCACGAACATTCACAAACGCACACACGCACCCATATATGTATGACTCAAATGTGACGACCCCTGACACAAACCTTTTTTTTTTAAACTCAAAGGGTAAGCTTGCCTGAATAATTTGTAAAAAAAAAAAGTAAGATGACAAGGATCTACTAGGGCGTTATATAAAACAAATAATGTTTATGAGTGCAATGGAAGGAATATTTTCATTTGATAAAAGATGGAATACGTTCCATTCAACTCGGCTTCGCCTCATGAAAATATTCCTCCCATTGCACTCATAAACATTCATTATTTCACTTAAAGCCCCAGTACATCATTTGCAGAACACCCACAATTTTACTTCACAAGTGGACAAGAAAAACCTGACTAAAGGTGTTGAAAGCAGTGGTAACAAACGCCACATGAATTTTTCCCATTAAAAATGGTACCCTTGTAGGTGAAAATGCCAACTAAAGGCTTGTCCGCATTAAACTTTTTTATGGGTAAACTTACTGAGACGATGGGTACTTTCCCATTTTTTTGAAGTCCAATGCGGACAGTCTACGACGTTTTCCTCTCAGTAACTTTTCCTGAGTCCAGCGGTTACTTTTCCTGGCCAACTTATGCCCAGGAAAATTTACCAGGGAACTTTTCCTGAGACGAAAAGTCCAATGCGGAAACGGCGAGTCGGTAAAAGTGCTCTGGAAGCATACGTCCGGGCCGTGAAGGTCAAACTGGGAAGGGACACTGCGCATGCTCTCCCACGGTCTCTGTAAAATGTTACTGTGTCAAAAAGTCCAAATGCGGACAGCAGTAAAATTTAGCAATTTTTTTCATTTTACCATCGTCTCGGTAAAACCGGCTTAAAGGTGCTTTTTAAAAACATCATCTGCTGATGATTTATTTTTACCATTCATTCAACACAAAAACCATGCATGATTTTTAAGTATTACTGCATCTTACATGTATGGCTGAAATTTCTGCAAGGCAGTTTATCATGATTATTCGTTGTTGTTCCTGTTTTATAAAAGTTTTCCAATCATTAATCCCTACAAGGCTGGATTCACACTGAATCTTTCAAGCATTAAATTTGATGCGCATCACTTCACGAAAACTGGCCAGAGAGTGAATTGACATAGTGAAAATCATAAAATCAACTTGGGCGGAAAGTGTTTTTATGATTGTTATTTTCAGTGCGTTGGTTTCCACCAAATTCTCCCCACACAGTTTTTTTATTAAAGTGGCATGCGACAGATTTACGCGTGTTGACGCATGGATAGGCTCAGCCTAACACTAGACCGCTGGCTTGCGGCTAGTAAAAATATTAATATAAGAACACTGCACATTCTAGTCTGAGGCTGGTGGTCCTGTAGGTTTTTATAGTGCAGATTTTAACTGCAATGCCCACAAGCCCCATACCGTACATGTGTGTACATAGCAGTCATTTGCAATAGAGAAGTCTGTTTTTGAAAATTGAGGTACAGAAAGACCCGGTGCCAATTTCATAAAACTGTTTAGCAGAATTTATTTTTGCTTAGTCTAAAATTTATTTGCTTTGTAAAAATTAGCAGTCAAAAACATATGTGTCTTATAATTGAGTTGACAAACAATTTTGACTGCTAAACCATTTTTATAAAATTTTCTGCTAAACAGCTTAATGAAATTGGCCCCTGAAAGATTATTTTATATACTTTCACAGATTTATAACCAAAATCTTTTTACAGTCAAACATGTTAAGTTTTTGGATGCACTCTGCATGTTTTCGTCTGACCAGGTATATTGAATTATCTCCCTCTGTTGTATTGTGCTATTTGCACAGCTGTAGTGTTTTAGTCACTAATGCATCTGTAGCTTGTATTTTAAAAAATACAAAGTGCAAGGTGCAGACAAATTCCATGCAAGGGGGAAGATGTGAATAATGAAATAATGAAAAAATCCGGTACTTGAGGACCCAAACACGAAAATCATGAAAAAAGAAACTTTAGTAATACCTTTGGCTGTTTGGTTATGATTGACATTTTGCCTGTTGTAAAACACACACAAAAAAACACCGGGGTACATATAAACTAGAGCAGTTTGCTACAATTCAGGTTTGTATTTTTATGTATTTTCTGTACTTTTCTTTTGAGTGTTGCTAAAGTGACATGCCCCAAACAGCGCTCTATTTCTGTGAGTTTACACACTGTATAGAAAGAAATTTTCAAAGTTGATAATGCTATCCTTTTAAATTTATTTAACATCAAAATGAACAGTAGTAGTGTCTTCCTGAACAAGCAATCCTTTATATGCAGCAAAAGCCGTGCATAAAGTTATTTAGCATTTCTGGGGCCATTTAAATACAGTTTCATGCCTCGACTCAATTCAAAATGTGAATTTGTTGTACTGTAAATGCACCTTGATCCATCATGTTTTATGGTGGAAATCCTTGTCATTGTCCCTGCCAACAATCCTCCCATTGAGTCGAGTATAGATTTTATAGAAGATCCTCTTCCTGAGTAAACGACACTCAAGGACAGTTGATTGGTCATTTTTTATTTGTGTGCTCTCTTGTTTTGTTTACTGTACATTAAAGGAGCTTGTTCAGATTTTTCAAGAAAATGGTTTTGTTGTAACAGTGAGATAAAATACATACCGTACCTCCCCAAAATACCGTCTATGGGAAGAAAACAGGAAATGTTTAATCTCCAATTTGGATGTGGAAGCAAAAAAGTTGGAGTAATCACTGCACTGCTTTTTATATGGAACCAGATAAATAAATTTACAAATGCGAGATTGGAAAAAATCATATGATCCTCATCAGGATTTGAACCCAAGATGTCTAATGTATGGTAGCACACTGTTCAGATGTTTTACGTGTAATAGCTAGGCTAGTATTATTAGGCACAGTAATATACTTGAAGCAAAAATGAAATCAACATTTTTGGGTTTAGTACCGGTATAACTGGGCTGTCTGTCTCATTTTACTGCACAATGGTTATTGATTAAATTTGGCTGGTTAAGAGTTCATTAGATCGGATTTGATTAGATTTTGATTCGATTTGGGCTCCATCAGTTAAGGAGATTGCATCAGTGTCCAGAATGCTTTTGTAGTGAATAGTTTATTTGATTAGGCCTGTGTGAGCCATGGCACGTACAGTGCATGCATGCTGTCGGCCAATATTGTCTTTTCTTGCATTCTGTTGCTGCAGTTGAATTGATGTGTATCGAGAAAAAGAAACGCAAATTTTTCTCCACTTTTGATTGAAGAAAAAGCAGTCATTTTGAAAGTGGGAATTTTCAACATACAGAAGCTTTGTGCAAATGCATTTTGTAATGTGAATATTTCAATATGAACTTATTTATAAAGGAAATTTTCAACTTTTCATTTATTTTGTACTGGTACCGGTATATAAACATGTTTGTTATACCCCGTCTTGGAATACTGCAGTTTCATTGGTCCAGAACGGTCACATGTCCATGCGATAAAAACTCATATCACCCGCTGCCGTACGCAAATTTTAGTTCATATCGCCCTACCATGAAGCGATCTGCGTGCACGTTTTGCACGTCCACAGCACGCATGACGCGCTGCCCCGTTGGTAAAATAAACTGCGTGTTACGCCCACTAGAGACACGCACGTTCCAGTATTCCACACGCTGTTCGCCAAAACAACAAACTCGTACGTGCGCCACTTTCGTAATGTTACACACGCACACGTGGTAGTCCAGAGACTAGCGAAGGTGCAATTTAAAATGTGCAATTTTTGTACAATTTAAAATAGAAACGATATTCTGAGACCAAGACGGCATATAACAAAACAATTGTTGACTGGTGTGGTGTAGATTATGGGTTTTAACACCCTCGGGAGCTCATAGCACCCTCGGCTTTGCCTCGGGTGCTATGAGCTCCATCGGGTGTTAAAACTCCATATCCCACACTACACCAGTCAACAATTGTTTAATGTAGGCCTTCAAAACCAATACGCATTTTCACAAATTCACCTCCTCCCCTCATACAAGACCCTCTGTAACTGTTTTTGAATTCACAGTCAAATAAATAATCTGTTATTTCAAAATCAAAATACCCACCCCCATGTAAGCATTCAAGACCAGCAAAAGCATGCTTGACTGGTTTTGAATTCACAACAAAATGAAAAGGGGGGGGGGGGGGGGGGTCAATAGACCCTTTGCACCAGCAGCCATGACAGGGGCAGGTTTTCTGCACAAGGGATATTGATTGAATTTGGCTGGTAAAAAGTTCATTATTAGATTAGATTTGATTAGATTTGATTAGATTTGATTAGATTTGATTAGATTTGATTAGATTTGATTAGATTTGGGCTCCATCAGTTAAGGAGATTGCATTAGTGTCCAGAATGCTTTTGTAGTGAATAGTTTATTTGATTAGTCCTGTGTGAGCCATGGCACATACATTGTACTGTGGATGCATGCTGTTGTTTTTCTTTGAATTCTGATTCAGTTGAATCAATGTACATAGGCCTTCAAATGTGCTTTTCACAAATTCGCACCTCCCCCTACAAAATGCAAGCCGGCGTTGCTACTTATTCGCCGCGCCTATTCTTTTGCATGTGTCTGTGAAAATCTGAACGGTCGTCTTCAGTTTCGTCATTGATATTATCCCATCTGGATTTCAGACAAGGCCGGTATTTTAGCATTTGATTCATCAATTAATTCCTTCTTAAACGCTGCAAATTCCACAGTGTGGTTGATTTTTTCCCCTAAGTTAGTAGTGTTTGGTTCACGCAATGTTTGTTGGTTCCCAGCAGGAGGCATTGCCTTTTAATGCGCAAGGCGCCACCGGTCACCAGCGTAATGTCGGTATTCGTCACTATGCCAAAAAACGTTGCGCAAATCATGAGCTTATTCGCCATTCTGCGGTTTTTAATAACTCAAAAACCACTCAAAATTTCGATTTAAAACCTTCAGAAATAAAAATTTGCATCTTCAGAACTTAAAATATGACAAATCTCAATTTTGGAAAAATTACTTATTCACCACTATGCGAAAAATGCGACGATGTAATAAGCGTTCAAGACCCTGGAAAGCGCGCTTGACTGGTTTTGAATTTGCAGAAGAGTGACAACTAGGGGCATTTCAATATGCTTGAATTTTTCATTGCATTAATGATCATTCAAAGAGATATTTACTTCGGAAAAAAAAATTGCCGAGAGGTTTTTTGGTACATTGTAAATTTGCCGAGCATCAGCTATGAATTTTCCACTTGTTTCTATAGAAACATCAAATAGTTTTACTTCCTTAACCTTTGGTCCTAAACATGATAAAGCGTTGCGGGCATGCACCTTGCAATTACAGACAGGCTCACATTACAAGACCTGGGGCAGACTGTAACAAAATATCCCTCATGTGGAAAATGACATGTGACATGCATTGCCAAGTGACCTAAAACTTGTCTCTGGGGGAAGTTGCTGGGAAGTCTCGTGCAATTCTCTGAATGTGTTAGCAATTGTGGTCAACCACAACCAAAATATGCATGCAAAATTGTAAGTTTAATTTTGTATTAAGTGTTCAGTGGAAAAGATAAAAAATCAATGGCGTCTTTTTGTCTTCATTCCTGTGAGTGTGAGAGAGAGGATTTAAAATTCAAATGTTTACAGTTTTTATTGACGGCTAACTTCTGAAAAGCTCTACTTTCATGAATATGCACATGACCTCTGTCGGGTAATTTTTAACAGGCAAATTGCCTACAGTGTAACATTATTTAAAGATAGAGTAGGTCAAAAAAAAAATAGCCGTTTCCTTTTACCCGCCCCAACCTAGAAAATCCTGCAGAACCTATATCTTTTTTCAAAAAAATCAATAAAAAATTAAAAACTTATTGTGCCTACCTAAAACCTTTATTTTTTTACCCCTTCAAAGCATGAAAAAGTGGCTCACTCTTGCATATTTGTAATGTTGTAATGTGCAAGTGGTAAAAAAAATACTGACCGTCATCGCATCCTAATATTTTCGTCTTAAACAATATAGAGCAAAATAAAAAGATATTTCCCACCTACCCACCCTGAATATTTTATTGATGTAGGAAATGTAGGTATTATTTTCTCTTGGCCTTACATGTACGTACATGTACCGGTACATTATTAAACGAATGTTACAAACAGCATTATCTCCATGTGTAATTGAGGATGTGTATATATGCTAAAAACCAACCTGTGTATAAGTCAGCTCAATACTAATATTAACTTACACAAACTGTCAGTGCTTTCAAGAAATTGTGCAAAGCCACCATCCTACATGTATTTAGGCTGGTTCCTTGGCTGTACTGCATGGAAAGCTCAGCCATAATACCTCGGTGGTCAGGGCCCTAGTTTTTCACACGAGGGCGCCTTTGTAATAAAATGTGTGCGCACACACAAATTCAGGTTCAATTATTGTTTTCTTATAAAAATATTTAAGATGAGAACAAAATACTTGCTGTATTGTACATGTGTACCGTAGGCCTAAATAATTTGTACACTATCAAATGAATTGAATCTGTCCTTAATAGTAGGAATACATGATTGGTAAACTGTTAAAAACGGCGTTATTTCCACCTGTGACTAAAAGCATATTTTGATAAAACTGCCTTGTAGAAATTTCAGCCACATACCGGTAGATGCAGTACGGTATTACTAAAAAAATCCATGCATGTTTTTGTGCATGAATCAGCATGAATGAACGTTGTCTGCAGAAAACTTGTTTTAAAAAAGCTCCTTCAGTTGTTAATTTTTCCCACAAAGGTAAACAAGTTTATTTTATTTTTTTAATATGCACATTCATTTAATGATCGCCGTACTTAAAGCCTGTCGCTGTAATTGATAGCATTATGGTAGAGCCACCAGATAGTGATTAAGTTCGCTTTTTGGCAATCCTTCAGGGGTGTTACGTGTATCATTCTCGTTTTGTATTTTTTTTCATGTACTGTTTTTCCTCTGTTTCCTCCCCACTACCCCCTTTTTTTTTCTTTTTTCTAAATTACTTTTTTTTATTGCTTGTATTGTACTTTGTCACGTTTGTTGTTCTCCTGAGAAATAATAAATAATGAAATGAAATGAAATGAAATTTTACACAGGAAAAAAATCATATGGTGTTTGTTACTATTGCTATTTCACTTTGTCTGGTTTTGTTTGTCGACTCGTGAAGTAAAATCTTGGGTCACTGCAAATAATGTATTGCGGCTTTAATTTGTTTTCTAGACGGTGACATTCTTTGGATCTGTAGGCCTATTCTAATCAGTTAAACAAAAAAGACAAGTCTGTGAATGTCATGCTTGGCTACGTGTATTTTGACAGTTCCTCCCCATCGCCCCCCTTCCATCCATCACCACACCCCATTGCCCACCTCCCTTCTTGGCAAGCAGATTGGGAAACACTCTGCTGATAATCTAGTCCTTGTGCTCCACGAGTAGTAATCAGTTTTCACTCAAGTGTGAAATTATCTTACTAATAATTCAAGGAATATGACAAATGAAGCCCCGCTGTTTTGAATTGAATAGGCCACATACATGTAATAGATGCCTCAGCTCACTCGGCCTTGGATATGTTTTTTATTACACAATTAATTTCAGTGCATGGCATTATTTGGACATGTTTCATTAAAGGCCTATTGTATCATTAGAAGATGAATCATTTTATGATGTTTGGATCAATGGCATTACATACTGTACATGTATCTAAAGACAATTGACTAGCATGCAGAAAATTCAGCTACCGGTACATGCAGCATTTTTAAAAGGCAGTGCTCATGATTGGTATCTTGGAGAATCAGAAATGTTCACAGATTTACACATAACTTACACGATATAAACATGATGATGGCAGAAAACTTCCCCTGAAATGGTTTTGTATGAAGTGCTATAGTCTTTGAGAAATGAGCAAAACAATTATTTTTCATCTCGCGAGACGTAAATTCAATTCGCCCCAAAACCATTTCGCCCCCGACCATCCCGTCCTGAACCACTTCGCCTAAGTGCAATTTCGCCCCAAGCCACATTATCCAAACACTACCGAAACTTCACCCCAAAACAACCTCCTGCACAGGCTGTGGTTCAGGGCAAAGTGGTTCAGGGCGAAGTGGTTTTGGGGCGAAATGACTGCAAACCCTTTTTTGACTGTTTTCTCAACAGTTAAGTGGTGTTCCCATTGGACTATTTTTGGTTAAACTCCCGTGGTTGTGCGGGAGAGTAACAAAATTTAGTCCAATGGGGATGCACGGAGAATTAGCGTCCCTGTAAAGTTACCGCGACCACGATGTAAAACATACAGGGCGAGAAAGGCCGAGGAAACTTTCTGCTCAACCGCGGGAGTTTTACAGGGACCTCAAAAAGTCCAATGGGAACAGCGCCGCCCTGTAGAACTACCGCTGCCGCTGTGTAAAATGCCAAATGGATGACGTCACTTCCTGTATCGTGCAATCCCACCACACATTGCGCGAGAAAATTCTGGTTATTATGTACGGGCCCTGTATGTACGTACGCACATGTTTTTTCATGCTCTTTTCTTTGCAAATATAATGGCAAGTTTAATCGAAGTTGTTCGAAATTTGATTGGGTTTCGTGCAGCATGCACACAATTAATAATTTCGCGCCAATATGTGTATCGCATGGCATGTCAAACATCCTGTTAGGTCAAAGGTTATGTAAACCACGTCCTCAATTGACCACCATGTATGGCCAGCCGAGTAGCTAAATTTTCCGCTCGCGTCGTGTAAAATATATGGTTAGTGGGAACGCACGGGAGATTTACAGGAAGGCATGTTTACAGGAAGGCATGTTTACAGGGAGTCGCGGAAAGTTCCCGCAAGGGCGCGGAAAAAGAAGTCCAATGGGAACATGCCTTTAGACGAAGTATGGAGCTGGTTTTTGCTCGGGTCGGTTTTTATCATGAATATCTTCAGTCAGACAGGGGGATAAAACTATTTGTAACAGTTTACCAATCATGTATACTATCTTTAAGAAAACCTTTAAAATCCATATTTATCTATAGGCTTTGTATTTGTAAATGAATGCTAAAACGGTGTGCATGTTCATGAAAAGATCTTAGTTGTTAATTTAGAGGTAAATGTAGATGTACCATTTTGAACAGAAAAAAGTTGATATACCATTGCTGCATGTATAAATACTTCGAGTGATGTTTCTCCCGTAGTAAAATTTTGTAGTGCCAATTTATTTTTCAATTTACCCTGGCAGCTGATGCCACACGTTGGTAGTCTATTGCTGAGAATTATAGTAAAACTTGCAAAAAATAGCCATTTGGCTACTGACTGCTACATGTAGAATGGTTTCTGACAGCCTTCATTTCTTTTCTATGTCCGGTCATATAGAGCCATCTGCTGGTATCGGATTCACATGATCCATAGCCGACTTGTCAGTATGCATCTTTTCCGCATCTGCAGTAATGCTACGAGAAAGAAAAGAGATTGTAACATGATCCATCCCTCGCACGTGGTGAATTTGCAGAAAAGCCACTTTAAGTGGCAGTTGATCCAGCGCATGGCAAGATTCTGTCAAGATCTGCTCAGAGAATCGGCTGGCAATAGAAAGATGACACTTCAGTACTTGTAGGAAATAGTGAGGAGAAAAAAGGTTGTGACTATGCATCCGGTATCAAGACGGCCAATTGAGTGGCGAGATGTTTGGACACGAAACTCAACCTGCAATACCAGAGATGCCCATTTAAAGGATTGTGCCCAGATCACATTTTGAGCGCCCCTATTCTCCCCATGGATGTTGAGATTTTGATATATTACTTGTCATATTATTCTCATTACCATTCTGCTTTCAATCTGTATATTTTCAAGGATGTTGTCAAAAAACCACCGATGTTTTGTGAACTAATTTATTTGGTTACATAAAGCAGTGCAGTGATTACACCAACCTTTTTGCTTCCACATCCAAATTGGCGATTGCAAATGTCCTGTTTTCTTCCCATGGATAGTATTTTGGGGAGGTATTTTATATGATTGTTAGGTTAGAATGAAATTCATTTTTTGGAAAAATCTGGACAAGCTCCTTTATATGAATAGCTCTGTTGTCAATGACTGTACAGTATACATGTTGTAAACATGAACAATTATTTTTGGACTTAAAGTGGAGTGATTTTTTCCTCTTGGTTGTGTGGAAAAGTGCTTATTTTAGAGGTGGTAATCTTTAGAACACTTTTCCTGGAAAAAGGCAATAGTCACCTTAAAAAAATGAAAAGAAAAATGACATCGTTTTCCACAATTTTTTAAGCAGAATTTGCAATGTCTCTAAATTTCCTCAACCATTTAGGACAAATTATCAACTGAAGGTGTTTTTAAAAAAAATTGTTTGTGCACAATTTTGTTTGTTTACCATTCACTCAACAAAAACTGTGCATGGATTTTTATGTTTTTCTGAAGTATTACTGCATCTACGTGTATTTGGCTACAATTTCTACAAGGCAGTTCATCAACATTATTGTTTGGCTATGTATGTATGTGTTTAAAGGCACAGGCTCGTCAGCAATGCGCGCCCGCCAAATGTGTGCCACGCAATACGCAGCTCCATAGCAAAGGCATGGAGCTGCGTGTTTCGAGCACGAATTTGGCGGGCGCGCATTGCTGACGAGCCTGTGCCTTTAAAATGCTGTTCCTGGAATTTGTAAAAATGTTTCATCTGCAAATGATACAAGCTCTAATAGAGTTTAGAATATTGTGTTTTTTATGAAGTTGCGACCTGTCAATCAAGCCGAACCCGCGACCAATCACAGACGGCGCCCACAAAGGTCAAAGTGATGCAATCATCGATCACAATCACGCAATGTTTTTGCCCATACAGTTTGTATGTTGTATGCGCCAGTGACCGGGTGAATTTTGGTTTCAATGTCGGGCGATTCGCTGTTCAAAGGTAGGAAAGCGCATTTTTATGAATATATGTCATCCCTGCATTACTAGCCCTTCGCTCAGTGTGTGCTACGGCAACTGTCGACCCTAAAACATAAATACCTTTGAGTTTTCTCCAATGAATCTGTGCTTTCCATGCCGAGTCCCGTTGCTTTGTACGTACATGTCGCCATTTTTTTGCGATGGCTTGTGAGCACATAGCAACAATATCTAAGGGGCGGGGTTAACTGGGCAATCTCGGAACTATGCATTATCATTTGGTCGCCCTCAATAATGATGTTCATCAGGAACAGTGGCAGGTAAGGAAAAGTCATTTCACAAGCCTACATAGACTCATACGGCCAACACTTATCTCTCCAAAGCATGGAGTGACTAGGAGCATTACTATTCCCCTGGATGGGATGCCAGTCCATCGCAGGTTTACCCCCAGCAGTTAGTTGGGTTCCCCCAACAGGTTGTCAGTTTTCATGTCATGGAGTGACTAGCAGCATTGCTATGCCCCCTGGATACCATACCCCAGGTTTACCTCCAGCAAATAGTTGGTTTTCCTAACAGTATTTGTCCAGTACCTATTTAGGCCAAACAAAATAAATGGTGCGTTTACGGTAACGGCCTAAAAGAAATCCAGGTAGGTAGGTAGGAAAATAATTTTATTTTATCATTTCTTTTTACATTTTAGTTTATGCATTTGCATGTTCTGCAATGTTTGAAACTCGCTATTAACACTATTAACCATGTTCGTGTAGAAAATGTTATGTTCGTTGGAAAATTATTGCAAATAGTGCTCATTTAAAATTATCAACTTGAAAATTAGCAATAAAAAGTTTGAGGTCGGCAATTTGGCCTCAAAAATTCCAGGTGGGTCGGGTTACCGTAAACACACCATTTATTTTGTTTGGCCTTATGCAGCTGGGTGGAGAGAAGGTGTCTTGTCTAAGGACACAATGTGAATTTCTGAACGGAAATTTATGGCCAATTGGAGATAGATTTATAAAATGTTTGCAGGGTAAGTTTTGTATCACCTGTGGGCCTACTTCAATGTTACCTCCGAGTTAAGGCATACAAGTTTTGCACATTCTTATTAAAACATGTCATTCTCGTCAATTTTGTTTTATCTGTCCCTCGATATTTTGCTGGAGCTTGACACAAGGGTTCGCCGCAGCTGTTTGATTACTTTAGAGCTGAAATACACCAGAGATCAACTCATGCCTGGAAGAGGAGCTTATTCGTGGTCGCACAATACCAACTCCCAACGGCAAACCAGCATCCGAGTGGCAGTTATTAACTTAAGTGCCGTGGTAGCAGTAATCGCTCGGCTCAGGAACTTCAATTTTCCCCCTCTCTAAATAAAATATCCCACCCAGGGGAGCCCGTTTGTATTTCTGATTTCCACCGAGAGTTCCGGAAAACGTGGGAAAACGTGCTTGTATTCGGCGATGCGTATATGGAATGCAGTGCGGGTAATATGCCATGGATTAAATACCACATGTGTTGTCTCGTAGGATTTTCCGGGGCTTGTTTCCGGGACTGAGGTAGCTTCTCTTTCTGCTTTTAGAGGCGTGAAGTGCAATATGCATAACTTCTGAATGTTGTTATGGTGCATGTGTGTAGCGTGTGACAAGGAGTACACAGGATTTTGTTTAGTTAAGAAAGGAGAGTGGTAAAATTAAGATTTTGAAATAAACTAACATTCCTGGTAAGCTTAGGAATGTCTACTTCCAGAACATTTTCAAAGCTCATAATTGTGATGAGTCATCAAGCAAAAGCAGTCTGAAGTACATGTAGACCCTGGTTAATTTTGAATTTTATTTTTTAGTTTACAGTACATCATTTTCCATACAAATAAAAATCTCATGTCAATACAACCTTTTGTTAAAATGTTACAATCATTTGAACACTGAGTAAAATACAGGCTTCTTTTTGGAAACAGTTTCAGGTTTTTTGACATTTTGATATTTTGTTTACCATTTTCCTTTTGGTAAAAAGATTATTTCAGTGTGAAAGAAGAGTGTTTTTCCCTTGTTTTTGTAATTTTGATTTTTCAATTTTTACTAACATATTTTGGCCGTGTCTCAAAACAAGGTTTGCCGATTTGATTTTGCTTGATCACGTCACAATTTAGGAATTCCCAAGGTTCAGTACACAATATGCAGGGTGTTATCCACAATCTAGTAATACACCATGCACCAGTGCACTTAAACTCATTTCTTCCACTGATGGTAATCACTCATTCGTCAATTGATCACATTGCAATTTCTTTGCATTAGCTTAAACCACTGGTGTCATTGATGATTACCAGGTGTGGTGGCAACCTCACCATTACTGAGTGTTGTGGGTTGGTGATTCAGTATGCTAATGACCTATATGCCCCATCCAAAGGATGGGATGTTAGGCCATAGGTTCAGTGTGTGGAGTAATCCACAAAACATTTGTTTGCGAGAGAGGTGGGTTTTCTCTGGTGTCTCCAGGCCAACTGCTAAAGGTGCCACCCTGCCTGTGTTGTGTATCTTGTTCAGGTACCGTAGTAATAGTACCTTTGAGATGTTAGCAGCCATGGAAGATGCTATATAAAAATGAACAATTGTTAAAGGTAGCATACCGGATTTGCAGTGACACAACATTTTAACACTTCCACTATGGCGTGCCGCAAACAGCAGTTTGAGAAAATTTCCTGGGTCTTTCCACAGTAATGGGGTACATTTCTGTGACATACAAGATCTTAGGTCCCAGTTCAGTTCAAATGTCTTAATTTTATCTTTAAATTATCCAGCTAAACTGAGGGAATAACTTTTGCGCGAAGGAGTAAGAAAAATAGTCCTACAACATACATTTCTGAAAACCCTGTATGTTACGTACATGTACATGTATGTAACAAAGACAGAAAAAAAATGTCACAAAATGGTCTGTCCACGTTACATACGTAATAGGAAAATTTGTACACAAGCTTTTCAAAAATGCATGTTGTTGCAGCAATTTCTTACCTTTTTGGACAAAAGTTATCTCCTGGGAACAGTACAAGGGAATTTCTTTAAGTTTGGGATAAACTGAAGACATCTGAAAGGAATTTTTGACTGATTTTTCAAATAGGCCCATTAGTGTGGAAAGACCCTTCTACTTCTGACCCTGAACAAATTCCTCAGTATCGAGCTGACGTGGAAGTACTGTAACTGTCCAATGGAATGATTCTGCCCGAGATGTTACAGTGTATCTTTTTATAAGAAAACGATCACTAAAGATTAATTTGTATACATGTAAATATTTTTACAAGGGCACCTTCATATGATTAAAATAAGGCCCCTGACTATGGCTCCATTTTGCATGCAGTACAGCCAGGAGGGGTGTTGTGGCCGGGGGTGTTATGGCCGAGCGGTCTAGTGCGTCGAACTTAAGTTCCTGTGCTAGTACTAGAATGTAGGTTCGATTCCTGGCCGTGACGGGTTGTGGCACCTGTGCCCTTGAGCAAGGCACTCAACCACACTTGCTCCCATTCCTGTAATTGGCGGTCCCTCCGCTGTTGGATGTGGTATATAAATAAATAAATAAAATAAATAAAATGGGCTGTCCATAAAGTACGTACGCGCGAAATGGCGACTTTTTAGAGCACCCCCTCCTTCCCCCCTCCCCCTTTACGCAAAATTTGTGACGTCACCCATATACTTTAACATTGGGTGTACGCATTGGCTATAACTCCCCCTCCATGCATACGTACTTTATGGACGGCCCCGAACCTGCCTACACGAACAGCAGTTGTTCATGTTTCAGTACCTACATGTACATGTATATCAAACGTAATATCGCTATGCTATCTTTGCACAGACTTTGCCAGATAAAGCATAAACCCTTCAACAGCTCAGTGTATTGAGTTCAGTAACACTTGCTATGTCAACCCCAAATCTATTCACAGAAAATAAAGCAGAAGACAATTTTTAATTGGTAAATTTCAATTGATTCTCGTAATTAATGCAGTTAACTGTCTTGTTTTGCCTTCTGTAGTGATCCTAAGGAGCACCCCACCTGACTCGTTTCGAGAGTTTACATTCGCCTGCCTTTTGGTGTCAGATGAAACAACTCCTGTTGGAACATTTCAGGTAATACGGCATGTGATTTAATTTAAAGCCCCAACACAACATGGGTACTTTTCCATTTTTAATCCAGTGCGGGACAGCCTGGAAAGATTTCCTCTCAGTAACTTTTTCGAGTCCACCGGTTACTTTTCCTGGCCAACTGCTGCCCAGGAAAATTGACCAGGTAACTATTCCCAAGACCATAAGTCCAATGCGGACACATCGAGTCGGTAAAAGTGCTCTGGAACCGTACGTCTGGGCAGTGAAAGTCATCCCGCTAAGGGACATTGCGCATGCTCTCCCACGGTCTCGGTAAATTTTCCCCTGTCGAAAAAGTCCAAATGCGGACAGCAGTAAAATTTTACCATCATTTTACCATCATCTCGGTAAAACCTACCGAAAAACAAGTCCAATGCGGACACAGCTTTAAAGTGTTGATAGCAATGGTAACAGACACGTTATTTTTTCTGGTGTAAAATGGTACCTTTAAATTGCCAACTAAAAGTTTTTACCACCCTTCATTGAACACAAAAACTTGCATGGATCTATGTGGCTGAAATTTCTACAAGGCAGTTTATCAACATCATTCTTTAGTTATGTGATGCTGTTGTTCTTGTTTTCTGTCTTTAAGGGTACGTTCAGGCTTTAAGGGTAAGTTAATCGTTAATCTGAAAATACTAAGTTATTCCTCGTTGGAACGCTCTAATCCACCCGCGAAGGAATAAGTTACGCCACTAAGGTGGCGTAATTTATTCTCGCAAAAAGTGGAGGAATAGTGCAAGTTGCGCCCAAGATAACGATCTCCCCCTGCTGCCCCGAGTCGTGAATCTCCGTTGGAACGCAACTGAACTGCCACTTCCTGTAGTAGTTTATTCGCTGACCCATTAGGGTATGGACATGGCGATTTATTCGCGAACCCTTCGCGATGATAGCCACCGCACCAAGAACAAATCCAATCGCCCTTTCCCTTCGTTTTATGCATGCATTAGATAGCGCGCCACCGTTTTCCCGCACGCGCGCTTTCGTGACCGGAAGGTCACGAAATTTGGGCGTTGCATAACCTCAGAAATTTGGCGTTGCATAACCTCAGATGAAAAACTTGAGCCACTTTTATCGCGAAGTGCCGGCGTAACTTTTCTGTATGAACGCAAGCGTATTTTGGATTAAGGAATTATTATCTAAACAACCCAAGCCCAATTAAATTTGTACCAACTTGTGCCTCCGTCTGAACGTACCCTAAGCCACAGCCACTTTAGATGCAGCCTAAGAGGTGTTTAGTTACTATGGATACATACTTTTAACCCTATTTGTATAGGAGGGAAGGCATCTTGCATATTTAAACACTCTGTCATAAATAATCAAGATCTTTAATTCTCCCCCTCCCCCTAACCCCCCACCCCCCTCCCCCAATTTGAAATCGATAAGGAAACCATGTTTTCAGCAGGTCCTTAATGATGCACGCTGTCATGCATGGCTGGGCCTAATACTCCAGAAAGGCCAAGGTTGTGTATTCTAACACTCCTCTAGCTCTCTGCTCTTAGAGACTGCGGAATGTCACTGACATTTCCCCTACTCGGTGGCAGATAAACATGGTCGCTGAGAAAGAAAAACGCTGTCAAATGAGGCGAAGATTGTCAGATCCTTTTTGGCTATAGAGGGTGTCACAGCAGTTGACATGATGCAAGCCCCCAACTGCCAAAATGATGAAGAGGTCTTTTCAGGTTCGACGACTCATTTTACCATGCTGTGAAAACACAGAGTAAAGTTTAATACGCTTGGATAAAATCTCGGGATAGCCTGGAGGAGGGATGCGGTGTGAAAATAAGCCATGATTGACTCGTGAACATTTTACCTAAGGCTATGCCATCCATTAATGCACAAAAAGAAGCAGTTTTCTTGAAATACACAAAAAGAAACAGTTTTCTTGAAATACATACTAATTACTGATCAGAGCAGAAGTACGTTAAATACATTGAACTTGTGGATAACCAGGCACTGATCGGCCAATCACTTTGGAATCGCTTTCACTTAGACTGTTCTGCTTCAGTGATTTCTACAGGTCCAAGTTGAACAAAGTGATTCTCACAGCAATGAAATGTTTTGGGGAGAATCCTGTAGTTACATGTAGGCACTTTACCTGTTTAAACCTGCATGGAACTAGCTGATCTCTGGGGCTGCGTGTCTCAAAAACAGCCCCAGAGTGCAGGAGCTCAGGAGGCATTTTGGGCAGAGTGGTGCACCCTGCCTCAGCAGCTCTTTGAAGGCTGCTCAGTGGCGGATCCAGCCTCATTCAAATACAGGAATACAATGGATTTCAGGGGGCTGTAGCCCCGGCTTTTCCTTTGTATTCCTGTATTTTAATGAGGCTGGATCTGCCACTGCTGCTGCAGTCGGCCTTGCCACAAGAAGTTTTTAAAGATATTTTTGGTATGATTTTTAAAAAATGAACTTGATGAGAAATACCATATTTTTCTCGCTTTTAACGCAAAACTCTGAATCTCCATAATTTTCACCCATTGCATTAGTAGCTATATCTAAAAATATGGCCATATCCAATTGGTTCACATATGAGGCTGAATGTAGAGGTAAAATTTAATTTAAACTTGACCAGCGGCGACTCCAGGGTGAGTTTGCTCTGAGTGTTGACAATGCTCTAGTGTGACATACCATACTGATTGCTTTCAGTCAGCCGGAAGGCTACAATGTCACATACAAACCATTTGAGTGCAGAGGTTTTGCACTGAAATTGGTCTGATATTGTGGGCATCACGATTAGGCCTGCTGTGCACCAAAAAGCCACCAATTTATAACAGCTTTATACTACATCTACATGTACTGTACGTTGCTGTAGCAGCATCACGAGTACAAAAGCTGATTTCATGAACCCTTGTTTGCCCAAGTCCACTTGTGCAACATTCTATTGCGCATGCTTCTCAACAATCTTGCAATAATCAGTGCTGTGGGACTCGAGTTCGGACTCGGACTCGAGTCCCGATTTTTAAGGACTTGGATTTGGACTCGGCCAGTCAGGATTCGGACTCGGCCAGTCAGGATTCGGACTCGGCCAGTCAGGATTCGGACTCGGACTTAGTCGGTAAAGAGTCTATCCGAGTCAGTTGAACAAAAATACATCTACAATAAGATAATACACTTTACAAAAAGTATTTTATTAAGAGTGCCGAAAATTATTTCAATTCAAGCTCTATTGATAATATGTGTTGAAGCCCAAAATTATTGAAATTAATTTTTGAGAATGTGAAATAAATAATTTCAACCATTTAAAATGATTTTGAGCACTCAAAATACCGTATATTCCACTTCGGCCTAAAGCAAACGTACAAGCTGCCAGAGATCATAGGCACGATTATTGACACTTAAAAATAATGCACTTATTGACTGAAACAAGGACTCGGTACTCGGACTGAAAATTGTCCCAGTTGCCCCTAGTTGCGCAACTGATCAGGGCCCAATTTCATGGAGCCTGTTAGCACAAACATTTGTTTAGCACAGAATTTATTTGCTCTGTAAAATGGGTTACCAGCCAAAATTGTATGTCAAATTGTATTTTTAGGAACAGGAGCAAAATATCAGTTAATACACATCACTTACGATTTGGCTGGCAACCCAGTTTTGCAAATCAAAGCAAAGAAATTCTGTGCTAAACAAATTTTTGTGCTAATGGGTTCCATGAAATTGGGCCCAGTTGCTGTCGACAGCAACTGATCTGGGGCCAATTTCATAAAGCATGTAAGCAGAAATTTTTGCTTAATCAAAAATTTGTTTGCTTTATAAAAATGGGTCAATAATCGAAATTGCATGTCAACTTGTGTTTTTCACAAGAATATCTGCTATTCTTGCTAAAAACACAAGTTGAAGTACAATTTTGTTTATTAACCCATTTTTATAAAGCACACAAATTTTTGATTAAGCAAAAATTTCTGCTAACATGCTTTATGAAATTGGCCCCAGTTGAGTTGCTTCCAGTTGCAATGTCGATGTACGTTAGGCTTTAAAGATGAATCTTTTTTTTTCTTATTATCTACACCACATTTTGTACAGTGGTCAAACACTGTCAGTCTTCAGAAACCATTCTTAGTCCAGGAATCATCTACACATTGTAAGACGTTTGCATTGCTAGCAACACCGCTGTGCTTTTAAAGCCAACTTGTTTGCTTTGCTAATGCAGCTTTTAAATTGGTACTACCGTTCCACCTTAAAGACATATTACATGATTGGAAAACTTTTAAAAACAGGAACAGTATTACTGTACATAGCTAAAGAATAGTGTTGATGAACTGCCTTGTAGAAATTTCAGCCACATAGATGCAGTAATACTTTAGAAAACCTGACAAATCGGGAGCGCGTGTGGTCTAGTGGGTATGAAGCGGGACTCCCAATCAGAGGTTGGGGGTTCGAGCCCCACTTCGACCAACGTGTCTGTGTCCCTGGGCAAGGCACTTAATCCCAGTTGCCTCGTCTACCCAAGCGATATATGGGAAGCTGTTAAGGGGAATGCCACAATCTAACTGCTGATAGGGTTGAGCGCCTGACCAGCAGCCACCTAGTTGAAGCGAAATGGTTCTGGTGATTCCCTGATGGCAGCGGTAATAATGGTAACAGCGCCTTGAACACCCTGCAGGTTGGATATGTGCGCTATACAAATCTAATCATTATTATTATTATTAAATCCATGCATGGTTTTTATATTGAACGAATGGTAAAAAAGTTGTCTGCAGACAGTTTTTAAAAAAACACCTTCAGTTGGCAATTTCTCCCACAAAGGTACCATATTACAGGGGGAAAATCATGTGGTTTTTGTAACCAATGCTATTAACACTTTTAGTCAGGTTTTTCTTGTCAGTTCATGAAGTAACATTTTGGGTAACTGCAAATTATGTATTGGGGCTTTAAGAAACCGCAAGACAATCAGCCTGAGTAAACAACTTAAAGGTACACACCTGCCTACTGTTTACATGATTTAGTGATGTAGCAGCATTGACAATACTTTTTTGATGGTCGTTGCGAAAAAAATATCATCAAAATATCCCGTAATTTACTAAAGAAGTGCAAAAATAACAAAAACGGTCAAAAGACGGGTTATACGCTTTACCAGCCGTTGCCAGTACGCGAGAGCCTCACGACTTTGTCACAAACGATTCGCTCTTCTCCTACTCGGGATATCTCCAATTTTCTGCTCACGATTTCACTGGACAGCCCGGACGACCGAATAGGAATTTCCGTTTTCTTTTGAGGAGTTGGCATCATGTTTTTTCTTCACGAACGTACGTGCACCGAAGCAACATGCCTACGTGTGTGTGCACTCAGGCTATTTGCCGTGCATGCTACGCGGGGCAGATTTCTACACTCCACGGTAGCCTGCCGTAGCACGCGCTCGCTCCCGTTCTCCGGACTCTCGAAACAAACAATTATGTTTCGAATTTTCATACTTATGTTTAACTTTGTTTCATACCTGTATAAATAGTCTCTTTTTTGTCAATTACTTATAAATATTGGGGGGGAAATCAGGGTTGAATTTGGTGCAGTTCTGCAGTAACAAACTTTTATACGGCTGGAAATACAACTAACTCACAAGACCACGTGACTTTTCGGAACCAGAATTTGGTTCCGAAAAGTCACGTGACCTTGGATTTTTCAAAAGTGCTCAAAAACGGCTAAATTTGACGGCGTCTTTTCAGGATATATCTAATTTACTCTTGAATGCGCTTCAGAATAATGTATGGGTCTATTTCGAGCCCAAAATAGCCCAACAAAGAAGGTGTGTTCCTTTAACAGAAGGTGTTCCATGTTTTACATCAATCTACATGTACTCTCTGAATTGTGTAATCTGCCTCCTGCAGTGTTATTTTTTGTGTGATTACTGTTGAAAAATTGCACATTTTTTAATTTTCATGACATTTGAAAGCTGCATAAATTGGCCCTAAACTCGGACAATATACCATTGAGGGATGATTTCCCCCTTTTAAATTCAAATCCCATTATCCCGTGTAGAGCCAGTAAGTGCAGTCAAGGATTACCAACTCACATCATACTGCACAATGATTGGCAGAAGGCTTTACATGCATTGACTAGAAATGTCAATGCATACGGAATGGAACCTCTTGCTTAATGCTGCATTGATTCCCACTCTGATTCGTCATGAATGATGAATACAGTGAAATCCTGCTGAACTTGTTCAACTCAAAATCCCTGTTAAAGGCCCAGTGGATCATTTGCAATGACTCCAAAAAGTAATCGACGAGTTTACAGGGGAAAAGTTCTGAAAGTAAAGATTTAATTAATAGCAACTTCCCAATGAAAGGTTTTCGCTCAAAATGATATAATTTTACCAGAAAATAATCCGTAAAGATGAAATTATTTAGATCGTTTGCAAACGATTTACTTGGTTCGCATCTACGCGGTCCAAAATGTATGGGCGCTGTGTAGGCCTACTGTGCGTGTTCCAACCCGATCAACTGAGAACGAATATTTGAAACGCCCCGCCAAGGCCAGGAAAATGCATATGGATTTTGATGTTTTTTTTAAACGTGGTACATTTGACAAAGCTGAAATTTCTTCGGATGAGTTTGTTGATGTCTTTCTTATGATTTATAATGGTTTTATTCGCAGAATCGCTCAAAAACAGATCATCTACAGGGCCTTTAACTTAAACTAGACTAGAAATGCATAATTTCCATCTGTTCAACTCAAAACTCTTCTTTGAAACTCAACTTGAGATTATTTCCTTAAAGCAAAGGCTCGTCAATGCTCGACGAGCTAATTCGTGCCACGAATTTCACCACGCTACCGGTACATACCTTGCTCGAGCTCTTACGATCCCGGAGGGTGCAGGCATTCACGCGCGCACGTGCGTGTGTTTGTATGTACGTGTACGTACGGTACCGTAAACCAATGAGCCTACACCGTCCGGGATTGTAACAGCTGACTGCTAGTACGGAGCGTGTATGGAACTAGTATGGAGTCAAGTCACAGGTTAAAAACCAAAAACTGACTTGACCCCAAACCAACAAGTTAAGAGACCAGACTCTCTGCCCTGGACTTATTCATGGTCTAATGCAGTTCCCCGTCGCGAAGTGGTTTTAAATGAAAGTAAGCAAAGCGAGGCTTGCAAAAATAGCTTTGTCCCGTTTTGAAATTGTTCATTGTGTGCATCACAATGGCACAGGCGTTGCGCTATCAAGAGAGCGTGCAGCGTGGACAGTGATTCTCAACCGCAGGCGCGCTGATCGTACCCGGCATGTACTATGGGGAACAAGACAAAGATGGCCTGACGCACCGTGATAAGGTCTATTGTTGCATACTTGGTTTTTGCATATTTCTTGATCTTGACAGTTCATTGATTTTTCATCGGAGGGAAACTTTGAACCAAGAAGGGCTGAAATTTATAAAATAACTTTCTGTCTATTTTAACTGATTACGTACAGTATTTTAAAGCTAATATAATCTTGGGAACTTCTTGTGAAAAAGACGTACATGTATTTTACTGGTATTTCTTAGTTTAAATAATGAACACAAAAATATTCTCACATGTCGTCAGCGGCCCTTGTAGGACGACTTGTGCTAGAAGCAAGTGGTGTACCATTTCACACACTTGTGCACCTCATCACAATCTTGACACTTGTTTTGCTCACACCACAGCGATCGTGTAGCGACACCCTGTTGTTTTCCCACGTTGTAGTAATTACTGAAATATTTTGATTTCTGATTGCAAATTTGGAATCTAGGTTGAACAAATGCAAAAATGTGTGTGCCAGGTTTGTACACCTGAGTATGGCAAGTATGATTGGAATTTGTTTTATATATAATGCCAAGTAGATCCTTGTCATTTGATTGGAGGATGGTGGGTCACATGACATTGAATATTTCGCTCCATTGCATGCTGTGTACTGTTGCATATGGCATCCGTGCACGCTATTTAGGAATACGCAAATGGCCATTGAACATCTTCGTATAAACGAGGACGCTGACACGTTCCCGTAAAATGTTTGTATCATTTCTGTAAAATGTGGTACATGTAGATCAGGCGAATTCCGCGATTGTTGTGATGCGAGGGGTGTTCTAGACCCTACTTTTTCACATTCCCAGATGTCCTTCAAATGAGAAAAATCTCAGCTTGAATTCCATTATTGCAATGATTGCAATTGCCTTCATGCCCCTCTTTTAAATATGGAAAATCTCTTGGTGCCCTTTAAAATATTTCAGATGTATCGAAAGCATTTCTTTGCAGTGCCCTCCTTAACTTCTACATGTAATTCAAGTCCCGATATCTACTTGCGCATTACATAAAAGAAATGATAAATCGTCACCTTCATAACCTACATGTATTTTACCGAAGTCATACCGGTATTTACTAGGGAATGAATTCCGTTTACTGGTTGCCACTTATTCTCCTTATGATGACTTGATAACCACCAAAACGTGTAAATTATTTGAAGGGAAGTAATTTTCAACAATTTCCTTTAAAATACTTTTTCTGCCCTGTTCCATAGACTTAACACATGACATCTCAGTGGTGACCAGTAAACAAAATTCATACCTTTACTAGTTTTAAGAAAACTGTCAAGGTCACATGTTTCAATTAGGCAATTATTTTTTGACTAGGCAAAAACCGCTTTTTGCATTTAAGTGTGTGAACCTTTAAAAATGGGTCAGCACCCATCTCTATTAAGAGCGGATTTTGGTAAAAATCCAAAATTGAAAGGGACAAAATATGTTTCATTCATTCAATGATACAAATTATTATTAACATTTTTATACCATTAAACTAATAAACATTCATTATAGACCGTATCAAATAGGTGCCATTTTTTGGGGCACCTTTTGTTACTTAAACTGTTCAACAATTGAAGCACAATATGTGCAACCATGCATGTCCTCAAGGAACAAAGAAACTGCCCCACGAAATGGCGGCTATTAGATACGGTCTATTTGTATACTATTCAGTTATTTAAAAAATGATCGGGTGTTGGGCGAATGGCATTTGAGCGGGCGTCTCTTGCTCTACTTATTAAGAAATACAAGCATGACAATTGCTATTTATGCTGATTGATGATACCAACATAACATGTATTTGTTAAAATAAATCATTTCAGATTCTGGACCAGAGGTTAAGCCGATTGAAGCCAGAGTGTCCTCATATCATCCAACATGCTTCCAAAGATTCCAAGACAGCAGTTTACTTCAGATGGATTGCACCTCCACCGGGAACTGGCTGTGTGGCATTCAAGTAATACCATTACTTGTCTAGTAATCTGTGTAAAATTACCGCTAAAAGATACAGGGCAAACACTATCTATTCGATCACCGTGTCCTCTTTCTTATGACATCAAAATATATGGAGTTCCTTTATGGATGACTGAGCACCAATGGTTCAAAGGGACCCTGCCAGCTTTGTACCAGATAGGTTTATCGGTTAAAAAGGATAAACAGAAAAAAAGACAATCACTTTTTAAAATATTTGATTCAATCATAACCTTTCATATTTCCAATAGGAACATCATGTTAAGGATTTTAAAAGTGAATATTGGTCTTTTTGTTTTTTTAGTTCATCTTTTTTTATCTGGTGCAAAGCCATTTCTAAACCAACAGTGCTCAGTCATCCATGAAGGTACTTTCACATGTACTCTGGATTTCTTGGTGTCACTTTCAACCTTGCGCGTCAAAGCTTTTTTTAATTTTATTTTTTTAATTTGAGCATTTCGATTAAAAACATGCGTGTTTGCTTCATGTCAACTTGACTTTATTGCTTGGAATCCACTAAGCGAAAAAAAAAAGCCGCGTCACCGCCTCATTCTGGGAGACTTCAACTTACGCTAAACATAATTCTTTTTATTTGGCCTAAAGCTTTCTTTTTTCAGTCAAATGGTTGAATACAATTTTGGGACATTGCAAATCCTGTATCCAAGCTTTAATTAGAAGCTTTCCAGTTTGAGGATAGCAACAGATGAAGTTACATTCATTTTGTTTCAAGAAAACCTTAGCTTAAATGTTAAAAAAAGGTGTGCATTCAATTCATTGTATCCATATTCCCACTGCAATTGTCTGTTTACAGGGCTGCGGTCGCACAGAGAAAGCAAATCTGGTATATGGATGAGCAGGGATTGACGTTATGGCTATGCGAAGAAGGTACATGTACATGTATGGAAACTCGTAGGCTTCGTCTAAATTACATGGCTAAGGCTCAAACATGCAGGAGTCAATGGTAGCTGGCTAAATAACGTTCCATAGACTCATGGCTGCATTGTTTTCAGCCTTGGCTATTAAATTGGATGCATCCTTATATTAAAATCTCATCAGAACTGTAATTACTTACAGACACTTAAATGTATTTCATATTCAGTTGAGTCCTTGGTATCTGCGGTCACTGAACCAGTGCAACACATTTTGGAGTTGAGAGTGCCTGTGTTGAACAAATGCATGTGTCCTTCGTTTTCATAAATGAATTTGTCTGTGCATTGTCTGTTGACTAGACTGCATAACTATAATCATGAATTGAACTTGCTCTTAAATGTCAAAAGCTACATGTATTTGATACTGTCTATAGACCTTTATCACGGTGTGTCCATCTTTGTCCTGTTCCCCATAGCACAATCAGTGCGTGTGGGCGACTGCGCGGTAGTTGTTGTTTTGAGAGAATCACTGTCCACGCTGCCCATTTTCTTGATCGCGCTGTGCGCATGTCATTGTGATGCACACAATGAACATTTTCAACCCGGACCAAACTATTTTTTCTGCAAGCCTTGATTTGGATATGTTTTTTTTAATAGGGGAAAGGGAAGATGGCCGCACCGTGATAAAGGTCTATAGCAGAGCACAATGCCACATCCAATGCGACAAAGATTGGAATATACTGTATAATAATGGTGGATTCTTATATAGCGCACATGTCCACCCTGCGGGGTGCTCCTGGTGCTGTTGCCATTATTACTGCTGCCATCAGGGAATAACCAGAACCATTTCGCTTCAACTAGGTGGCTGCTGGCCAGACGCTCAACCCTATCAGCAGTTAGATTGTGGCATTCCCCCCAACAGCTTCCCAAATATCACTTAAGTTGACGAGGCAACTGGGATTAAGTGCCTTGCCCAGGGACAATTGTGGCATGCTCTGACTCAATTGGTACATATGCAGCTCCTCAGGTCTTTATATCTGTTTGTTGGTCAGCAATCATGCATGTCCTCAAGAAACAAAGAAACTGCTTCTCAAGGAACAAAGAAACTGACCAACAAGATGGCTATTGAATTATAATGTTCATTATAATAAACGATCACTGTAACGAACACCTTAGCAGATCCCATAACATTCGTTACAGCCAATGTACATGTACCTTCAAGCCTACATGTAAATAAGGCATTCTACACTTTACAAAATAACGAAATGTTTGCATACACAAAACTGTTGCAAACTACTTACCAATCAGCAGGATCTGTACTAAAAACACATCACTGTACAATTAGTGGCCTCATATTCCGCCCCAACAGAGGCAAAATGATTTTCCATTTGAAGAAGACTGTGCTAGGATCGGAAAATGAAGCCACTGATTTTGACAGTGTAAATAACTTTGCAGATACTGTGGGATTCTGTTAATAATGAATTAACAAGCAATTAAGTATGCGATTGTATGCGAGTCTTTCCATGGTAAAGGGGGCATTTTGGCAACACAGACCATATTTTCCAAAAAATACCTTTGTCTGGTCTCAAAATAAAAGAAAAAAGTTCCAGTTGTTCTGAAGAGATAACTTGGGCCCAAAAAAGTGTTACAAATAGTGTGAATTCATGCCTTTCTAAAAACCCTGTGTACAAATTTCCAATATACGCTCGTAACCGGGACGGCCTAAAATGTAACACAAGTGTCCGTCCCGGCTACGAGCGTATATTGGAAATTTGTACACAGGGTTTTTAGAAAGGCATGTTGTCACACTATTTGTAACCCTTTCTGGGCCTAAGTTATCTCTTCAGAACAACTTATTTCTTTTATTTTGAGACCAGATGAAGGTATTTCCTCGAAAATATGGTCCGTGTTGCCAAAATGTCCCCTTTACTGTGGAAAGACCTATTTCTTATTTCTGCCCTAATCTTTCCTTAGATCTCAGCTCAGTACCATCAACGGGCATCACTGGGAACGACAATAATTTAGAAAACGTCGATTGCTGCGCGTGTCACACCGCCAAGTACACAGTCACAATGCGCGGACTGTGGTCCAGAGAGACTCACCCTAAAGACTTCCCCGGAGGTTGGTGGCATTCAGGGAAATTTCATGAAAACAGCATAATGACATGGTTACTGGCATCTCATTTTATTAAAGGTGTCTGAACATGCACATATGTTTGCAGCAAACTGGCTGTATGTGCATTAGGTTTTCTATATTGCGCAATGCACCTGCAGTCGTCAATGCTCAAGACTAATTGTGTAATGCAAACAGCTAGTACACAAATTTTCCGATGACTTTTTCATCATTTAAAAAGAAAAATGTAGCGAAATGTAGCTGTAATTTGTCCACCCTTGAGGTGTTATGCAGTTACTAATTATAGGATATCGTCAGAAAAAAAAACTCAAGAAAACTCCTGTTTACTCCGAAAAATTGCTGTTGAGTTTAGTAAAAGAAATTATAATTTTAGACCAAATTTGACCCTATTTTCCAACTGATCCATCAAATGACGACTTGTATTAGAGTCTAGATTCCACTAACATATTTATTCATAAATGAACCACAAATTGATGATGTCATTGGATTAAATAACTGACGTGACCATCCAATCACACAAGGCTACTTCAGGCGTAAAGGGAATTTAAATGCCACTACGTACGCCAACAAAAACTGGATGGTGTGCATAAACATACAGAGAATGTGTGAAGTGGTCAGTAAATTTAGGCTCATTCTTTGTATTACAGGACGAGTCGGAAACAAAAATGGTCATTGTTTCGTTAATTTATATCTCCAAAACTTGCCTGGATATTTGTTCTTACTCTGTGTTGGATGATTGGGACTATCTCCCTCAACTTGTGCCTCGGGAGATACATGTAGTCCCAATCATCCAACACCTCGGGGCCATTAGTTTTCACTATTTCCCATCAAACCATGTTGTATTTTTATACTAGAGCATACTACAAATATAAAACAAAAATTACACAGAATCACACACCTGTTACTTTAACAAGTCAAAATTGGACACTTGAAAAGTCAAAAACTGATTTTCAATTAATTGTTGCAAAAAAAATTGAATTTTTAAAGTCAATCTCTGAAACGATAAATACACTGTACATGTACTTTAAGCATTCTTACATATTTGTATTTATTCCCTAAATGTTTTTGAAAATTACCCCTTTTCTGTTTTTTTCATAATAGGCCACGGGGATCATTGGTCCGATCTGATTGGTGCATCCCACACAAAGGACTACACCATTTGGAAGTACGGGGGCTATGCATCTTTGGGCGTGCAAAGAGTTGCAGAGTGGGGATCACCAACAACATTGGAAAGAGAAATTCTGGCGCAGGTAACTACTTTGATTTATTTCAGTCATTAACTGCAGACTGGCCGTGGTTTTTGGATATATTGTTCCCCTTTTGTGACCCGTTCTGTCAAAAGCAAACTTTTTTGGGTATAAGGTCGAAAATGAGATTTTTACATATTGTTAAAATATGTAAATTTCCCAATCCATTGGCATTTTAAATTTATAAATCGGTCATTCCTGGGCAAAGTTATGCTATTTTGAAATTCATTGTGTCGAAAAGTAGAAAACGGAGAAAATGACAAGTAAAGTTTGGGGTATTTTTTTTTTAGACTCTTTGCAGGTGATAGTTTAAAACATGTTCATTTTTTCAAAACACCTAATACTTGAATACAATGAAAATCACCCCACTGCTTTTTTTTTTGGCCCTCTCTCCATTTCAAAATCTGCCCAGAAGCGTCTGCTTTTCAGAGAACTGGTCACACTTGTTCTCCCTCTTTGAACAAATTTGGAAGGGGTATTTTATAATCTGTCAATCGGATTTTCAAAATTTTTAAAATATGAAATAGTAACATGAAAAAGTAACATGAAATAACTATATCTGTGCAGATTCTGTGAAGTGTACATTCTGTGCAGTGCGTCCATCTTTGTCTTGTTCCCCATGGTACGTGTCGGGCACGACCAGAGCGTCCACGCAATAGCGCGTGTAATCTACTGTTGTTGTTTTAAGAGATCTAGAATTACTGTTTTTCTTGATCACGCCACGCGTGTGTCATTGTGATACAGATAATGAACATTTTGAACACGGGGCAAAACTATTTTGCAAGCCTCGCTTTGGTTACGTGCATTTAAATTGGAAAAATGAAAACATGGCCGCACCGTGATAGAGGTCTATACCTTTGAGAAGTGGCAATGTTATAATGTATTTCTCGGTAGGGTCATTGATTCTTTCTGTTTAATACGTATCAAAGTGACAGATCAGCAAAATTGGTTTTACGCATGAGACAATCTTCAGTTGATAAAAAGCATTACGCATGATATGGTTATTTCAGGTCACTTGAAAATGTGAAGCTGTGGTTGACAGATAAACTCCTCAAAAAAAGTTTGGAAAGTCAAGTTTGACTGACGATTTCTCTCTTGTTACTAAATCATTTCTCTTGAATTTGGTATCATTGGAAAGCCCTGTTATTTCTCTTTACAGTGATGTGTCATTTGTTATGATTAATCAATTGGGGGATGTGCAGTATAGCGGAAGACAGGGGTGGGTGGAAAGTGAAATGTCACAAAATTCACTGCTATTGTCATGCAGTGCATTCCCCTTTTGCTTGGAGGATGGGAATGTGTCAATGCACTTTTTGACAATAGCAATGCATTTTGTGACATTTCACTTTACACCCGCCCCCGTATTCAGCTGTGCTGCACATCCCCCAATTGCTTAATCATAACAAATGACACATCATCTTAAAGAGAAATAACAGGGCTTTCCAATGATATAAAATTCAAGGAAAAGTATTTTGCAACAAGAGAGCAATCGTCAGTCAAACTTGACCTTCCAAACTTTTTTTGAAGAGTTTATTTCATGTTACATTGTATTTTGAAATGCCTCATATTTCTAAAAAAGCCATTCCAGAATGAAAGTTGTGGGTGCATATAAGCTTGGTAATGCATAACACACGAGACATTTCATGAAACATGTGAAATAACTGATACTTAATATTGCTGAGCAGCCTGCTACACGGCAGGAATTTGAATTTACATTATTTTGAAATGCCTCGAAAAGTAGTTCACTTTGCAAGAACTGTTTTCTTATTTTGCTTCAGACGCGAAACATCAAAACAGTAATCCGCAGTCGAGGGTTGTGGCCTGCACGGGGCAACATGTCGGCCGTCCTCAGCGTAAATCGCACCCACAACCTGGTATCCATGCTGTCCATGATTGGTCCAAGTCCAGACTGGTGCGTCGGGGTGTCGCGCGTCAACCTGTGCACAGAAGATTGCGACTGGATGCAGTTTCGGGAAATTGACTTGTTGCCGTGGGACGCGGGAACGGACAATGGGATTTCTTTCAGGGTACGGATTTTTCGCCTCTTGACTGATATGGGTCATTCCATTTTGTTAACACCACTGTTGGTTAAAGACATATTACATAATTGGAAAACTTTTAAAAACAGGAACAACAGCATTACAAAACTAAAGAATAATGTTGATAAACTGCATTGTAGAAATTTCAGCCACAAAGATGCAGAGCGTGATCCAATTCCGTCCCTTACGCATGAGGGACGGAAATCAAGAGACAAATGCCTTTCCTTAGTCAACAACAAATGAAAACTAAAGTGAACCTGTTTGTTTACCTTCTACTGATGTTAATACACACACCCAGTTTATCACATTTTGAAATTGACTTTACAGTTTTATGCGGAGGTTGTTTTTATGCGTGAGGGACAGATAATCAATAAAATTGGAAAAAAATGTCATTTTTTACATAATTTAACTTTCTTGAAAATGTGATGGCACAGTGTACCCAGTCAAAATTATTCTGTTAATTTTTGTAATGTGATTGTAAAATATGGACATTTCTTTACTGTTGAAGGTATTATTTTGATTAATTTAAGAAATGTTGAAATCTTCATCCAGTGTTTACCAGTTTTGGATCACGCTCTGCAGTAATACTTTAGAAAACCTTAAAAATCCATGCATGTTTTTTTGGTGTTAAATGAAGGGTAAACAAAAATTGTTTGCAAACGATTTTATTTAATAGAAAACCACAAAATTTCCCGTTTGTTTGGACTTTTTTGGGCAACTGCTCTAATTTGTTTTGTACATGATTCTAAATCGCGGATCCCCTTGGCAATCACGGACACTATTGTTCCTATTGTTAAACGTCCCTCATTTGAATACAGAAATGCGCGCACACACACGCATCTAATGTAGCTTTTCTGCGTCACACTATCGGTGGCGCCTGTATTGTGAAACGCCTGAATTGCTCCACACCAAATATCATTTGCTTCCCTCCCCCACAGTCAGCCAACAATGCCACCGCCCCCAGGGAGCCCATTCACCCCATCTCTAGTTCCTTCCCACGTGGTGCCTTCTACAACCCCTTAGGACGACCAATTCCTCCAATGGCTAAGCTGATTTTTGAGAGAACAGACAGAACTGAATATGATGACCAAGGGGAGGTGGTATGCGAAACGGATGATGGTGACTTGCACACAACAAATACAGGTACCGTGTACAGTAGAAAGTCACCACTATAAGGAATATTATACAAATATTGACTGTTCACGAGGGTGATGGTATACAAATATTGACTGCAATGAGGGGCATGGTTAAGATTATAGGCCCAAGGTGATCTCGAAGCCATGACTATGCCCCGAGACGGAAGCCGAGGGGCATAGTCATGGCTTCGAGATCACCGAGGGCCTATAATCTTAACCATGACCCGAATAAACAGCAGTCAATATTTGTTTTATATACCGAATGTGTAGATTTTTGTCATCTGGTTGGTTAAATGTAACGATACATCATACAGTCATGATAGTGGTCCTTCGAGTTTCGATTTCGGAAGCTGGTCTACGGCGGAAAAGTTGTATATTCACAGCAAACATTTGTAGCATAATCACCTGGCACTTTAGTAGCACATTTCACCTGACACAGTTTTCATTGCAATGTAGGCCACTTCTCTTACTTTCTTAAGGACTTCTACGACGGATGACAAAATGACTTCGTCGAGATTCCGACATTACCGTCCTGATGAATGTTTACGTGAAGCGCCCAGCTGCATAGTTGGTGCACAGCTATGCTAACACATGTAATGCGCGCATCCGGAACCCGCTCAAAGACTATTGCCCCGTGAGCATATACGCGCCGGGTCTAGCTGATTCAATGCCCCACTTTTAACCAATCAGATGACAGGAATCTACGCATGAGGTATATAATGCAAACTATCATCCCAAGGTGATTTTAAAACGACAGGCCTGCTATTTTCCCCGAGGCCGCAGAGGGAAAACAGCATTTTATTGTTCTGTCTATCCATGCCTGTTGTGACTAGACGAATTTCCTGCTAAATCATAACTTTTTTCCCCATAGGTGGAGGTGTGATGCCCCCCAAAGAAGGGGGAATGCCCCCCAAAGGAGGTATGACACCATCCCCCGATGGAGGGGTAATGCCCCCTAAAGATGGGGTAATGCCTCCCAAAGGAGGTATGATGAATAAGGGTGGCAGTGAAGATAGCAACCCAACACCAATGATGAGGAAACCTGTACCAGATGAATCCGTGTCCATGCCACCCAAAGTCAGTAAGTGGATTTGTTCAAATGTTTTTAGAGTTCTAGTATCACATGGGATAAAATCCATGAGTCGAGAACATTTGATGTAGTGGTGTTTTTTCCGTCTTTTCGCCTCGGTGTCCCGGGTTTGATTCCTGAATGTGCGTATGGATTGGGTTTGCAGTCCCTACTTGACTGTGTGGGGTTTCCCCAATGAGATTTCCCAGGGCGTTTTCTGCATCTCCTTCATCTTAAGTTGATAATAAAGTAAAGTTGAAGCTAATACCATATCAAGGGTCTTTGTTCCCAAAAAGAAGGGCTTCCCCGTACGTTTTTTTAAACACTGGACACCCAGACCACTGTGGTTACATCTTGACTGGTCAGCCAGCCAGCATCTTGAGAGGTCCTCCATTTTTTTTACATGTAATTTTTACATGTAAAAATGCCACCCATAATGCGCTTGTGGGTACTTTGTTTTGAAGAACTAAAAAACCAGATTATCTTGACTGGTCCACCCGGACTTTTTAAACAGTGTTTTGACTGGTCTGCGAGAGTTTTGACTGGCATTTGGCCACCGGACCACTGTCAGGGCTTGAAATTCGTCACTGAAAGGGCACTGCCATTTCTGTTTTTGGAGTCATCTTTTTGAGTTTGAAAAGGGCACTTCCATTGGAAAATGAAAAAGTCTATGGAAGGATTGCAAACGGGCACCAAGGCCAAGAGCAGGGGCAACAGAGACAATGGCCACCGTGGCCTCCGTTAATTTCAAGCCCTGCACTGTTACGTTCATGCGCTGCAAACAGGCAACAGTTGCTTATAATCGCAAGCTTGTGTCTCACATTTTAAACAGTGCACAGAAGCTGTATTTTCTTTTCATAAAACCTTTCAACTTACGTTTTTTTGCTCGAGTACTTAGTGTGCCATATTGTGTGCTGACAATATTTAAAAGAGAATTGTGTTCTTTTACAGAATGTATTAAGACCTCGCTTCCGATCTGAGCCCAGTTTCATCTCGTTTTGTGAGATTGCCCCACATATTTCCAATGTTTCATGTACCCTGCGACTAGCTACTCTAAACCTACTGATAATCAAATATTTTAATGGAAGGAAAATTATTTTCACGTTGTCATGGCTGTAAATACTGTTTATGTTGATATTTTCTTTATTTTTTCATTTTCAGTGCCAAACCCAGATCTACCTGACATCTTTGTTACTATGCCACCAAAGAAAGGAGGTATTTTTGTCTGTTCATGTTTATATTACTTGTCAAGTTTTACTTTAATCATTTGAACTACAATGAATTTCCAATGAGTTTTTGAAGTTAAAACAGTGGAATCAATAGTTCACTGAGTATCTAACTACACCATGTTCGTCGTTAATTTCATTCTTGATGATACAATGTTTCCGTTATAACAAGGTAAAGTGCAAAGTCTCAAGAACCTCTTATTAAGAAGGTTACAGTCGGTTTTCTTTTACCATTTCATCTGGAGAGCCTTGGTAATAGCAGAGAGCCACTATAGACCGTATCAAATGGCCGCCATTTCGTGGGGCACCTTTTGTTACTTAAAGGCCCAGTGGATCATTTGCAATGACCCCAAAAAGTAATCGACGAGTTTACAGGGGAAAAGTTCTGAAAGTAAAGATTGAATTAATAGCAACTATCCAATGAAAGGTCTTCGCTCAAAATGATATAATTTTACCAGAAAATAATCCGTAAAGATGAAATTATTTAGATCGTTTGCAAACGATTTACTTATTTTTGGTTGGCATCTACGCGGTCCAAAATGCATGGGCGCTGTGTACTCCGTGTGCGTGTTCTAACGCGATGCATCTTTATGGATCGCGCGCACACGCAGTATGTGCGCCACAGAGTGCATGACGCAAGCCACATAGTACCCAATCAACTGAGAACGAATATTTGAAACAGCCCGCCAAGACCAGGAAAATGCATATGGATTTTCATGGTTTTTATAAACTGGTACATTTGACAAAGCTGAAATTTCTTAGGATGAGTTTGTTGATGTCTTTCTTCTGATTTATAATGGTTTTATTCGCAGAATCGCTCAAAAACAGATGAATGGAAGCACAATGTGCAACCATGCATGTCCTCAAGGAACAAAGAAACTGCACCACTAAATGGCGGCTATTCGATACGGTCTATTACCCCTGGTCATTGGGCTCAATAATATTCCTTTATATTACCTCAATTCCACGGAGAGAATACAGTCCATGCAGCTTATGCGCACGGACACATCTTTCACTACCCTCACAGGTAACCATTTTCTCCTAGGCAGAGAAAGGCAATTTATGGCAAAGTGCCTTACCCAAGGGCACACACGCCATGAATGCGGGCAGGCGTGGATATTAACCCATGATGACCTGCAGAATTAACTAAGGTCTTGAGTTTTATTTGCTGGAATGCTTAGCCATATTACCCCAAATGCCAATTTTAGGGTATCATCCAACACATCACAGTCATTAGTTTTCACTATTTCCCATCAAACCATGCTGTATAATTTGCATATTAGATTCTAACCAAACTTGTGATGAGAAAAAAAATTGTAAGGGCCTTATCGGGATTCGAACCCGAGACCTCTGATTCACCGGGCAAATGCGCTCTACCAGCTGTGCTATAAGGCACAGTGGTATACTGGTAGAGCATCTGCCCGGTGAGTCAGAGGTATCGGGTTTGAATCCCGATAAGGCCCTTATCTCTCATTTTTCTCTCATAACAAGTTTGGTTGTTTCATTCCGGTGGTAAATAAGCACCGTACTGGATATTGTGTTCGTTATATTAGGTTCTGGTGTTGAATCAAGTGCAGAAATATTGAGAACAAAATATCACCAAATTTAGTAACATTTTTTTGTCAGGACGTGAGCCGATAGATTGCATGATGACGCCATGGAGTGAATGGACAGAATGCACGCGAACCTGTGGCAAAGGAACCATGCATCGACTGCGCATGGTCAAGCGGAGACCACAACATGGCGGCCAGCAGTGTGGGCAGAGGAAACAGAGGAAGCGATGCGAAATGGGACCTTGCCGTAAGTTACTTGTTGAAATGATTAGCTTTGGGGAAAATGGAAGATTTTAAATATCTGAATATTCAGTTTATTAAAAAACTGAATGTTCGGTCTGATTTAATTTTTTTTGTGGCCAAAACACCAAATGAACAATAAAAACTACAATGCATGGCGAGTCTTTTTTTGTTTTGTCTCTTTGCTCTTTTTTACTTGAATGCCAGTCCCATATGCAGCATGATGGCAGAGTGTAACCCCCTTTCATTGTTCCCCCATTGTGTATCAAACATTGAAGGAATTTTAAAGGAATTCCTTGAGCTGGTGCGTTAACAAAAGGGAAGAGTGTGTTCAGGTATAGGGGCGTTAGGGGTCAGTCCCTTTGTCACATATCGTGCTGGGTATAGCCAGTCCAGCAAACGGAGAAGTTTGGCAACTTTGTAGGAAAAGGATGGGCAAATTAGCTAAAGACAAATATGCTTTTTTCTCTAGATCCATTATCCATGCAACTTCCATAAATTGCATTTACACGTTTTTTCAAATTTCCAAATGTAAAACCGGATTTTAAAATCCAAACCGAATATTAAGAACAAATTTGATTTAAGTCCCAACACTGATCCTTATCGAGATAATTATTTTTAACAATCTTAAATTTATCTCTACTCAGCGCGTGACTGCATGATGACAGAATGGGGAGCCTGGGCACCATGCAGCGTTACCTGCGGCAATGACGGCACCCAAATACGGATGAGGAAAATCAAGAAGAAGCCGCGAGGCATAGGTCAGCCATGCGACCCCAGAAAAGAGGAAAGGGTGTGCGGATCGGAAACAGAGTGCTGAAAACATGCCACCTTATAAAGGAGCTTGTCCAGATTTTTCCACAAAATTGATTTCATTCTAACCTAACAATCATATAAAATGCCTCCCCAAAATACTATCCATGGGAAGAAAACAGGAAATTTGCAATTTCTAATTTGGATGTGGAAGCAAAAAGGTTGGTGTAATCACTGCACTGCTTTATGGAAAGGATAAATTAGTTGACAAAATCGGTGGATTTTTGATGATATATCCTTAAAAATATACGGACTGAGAGTGCAAAATTTCAGAATGATAATGATAAAAATATGACAGATGATATTGTATCAAAATCTCAACACCCATGGGAAAAATGGAGGCTTAAAAATGTGATCTGGACACGCTCCTTTAAGGGACGTCTACACGAACCAAAATTTGTTGGCCAACACTGACCAACATAAAGTCGGAACTTGTTGGGTATTGCATGGGTGCACTCATTCACACGACCCAACATGATCAAAAATATCTCGACTGTGGTTGACTGCTGCCTTCACGTGACAGGCATTCTACTCTGCTATTGGTCCCTTTTCATCCAACAAGCTCCAACAAAGTTGGGCGATAGCTACATGGCTCAACTTGTCGGATGATGTTGGACGTTGTCTGGAGTGGCGTCCACACCATCCAACTTTTGGTCGGCCAACATCGTCAGACAAATGTTGGTCCTTGTTGGCCAACAAATGTTGGCTCGTGTAGACTGGCCTTTACTTTTCATTCAGTTCAATAAGCAAGCAATATTCTGATTTTGCTCTTTCTGTTCAACTTGCCACGCTGATATGTACAGAATGAGTTGGATGGTTTGCTTGTGGCCACCTTATGCTTGTAGTTGCATACAAGCCTCGGTTAGTTTTGGCTTTTTTACAAAGTAGCTATTAAATTTGTAAGCATTTTATTGCTATTATTCGATCTTTTGTACTGTGTATTTGTTTTGGTACAGTTATTTTGTGTAACTTGTTTGTGCTCAATTTCAAATTGTGCTAATTTTTGAAGGTAAAATCTTCCCATAGAAAATATATCTTTGAATAAAATAATTTTTGGCAGTATTTTTATCAAAATTAATCAATCGTGTTAAAAATTTACAGATGGAATGTTTTTGTATTGTTGGTCTTGCACAAGAATTGAAACAAAATTGTAATGGCTCGTACTAAGCAAACCACTCGCTAATCTACCGGAGAAAAGGCCCCACGCAACCAGTTGGCCAAAACAAACCTGTACAAATTTCTCATATAACATACATACATAACAGGATGGACAAAATATGTAACACCTGTTACGTATGTTAAATTGGAAATGTGTGCAGGGACGTTTTAGAAACGTCTGCTATTTCCATCTTGGCTATCCCTTGGGGTTTTCATTATCTCTTTTAATTTTTAGAAAAGATAAACTCCTCAAAAAAAATTTGAAACTCAAGTTTGACTGACAATTTCTCTCTTGTTACCAATTTCTCTCTTTGGTATCGTTAGAAAGCCCTGTTATTCCTCTTTACAATGATGTGTCATTTGTTATGATTAAGCAATTGGGAGATGTGCAGCACGGTGAATACGGGGTGGGTGTGAAGTGAAATGTCACAAAAGTGTATTGACACATTCCCATCCCCCAAGCAAAAGGGTAATTCACTGTATGACGATTGCAGAGAATTTTGTGACATTTCACTTTACACCCACCCCCATATTCAGCTGTGCTGCACATCCCCTGATTGCTTAAGGTTTAGTGAAGTGAAAATTATACACGAATCAAAAGATCAAAGTGTTGCAGACAAAGGGGCAAACTCAAATTTGTTTTTATTTCAGAAAGAAGTGACCTTTTCTCTACTTAAATATTTTGTTGACAGATGAGGGCGCTGTTTATTGCTAGTCATGGAGGGAACCCACAGTTATAAAACAAAGAAACAGTACATTTCAAACAGTAACCCGCTGATCCATTTTTTTACCCAAACAAACTTGTTGCGATTGTTGCGAATGACATACTAAACAAACGCAACTGTTACAGATCATAACACTTGTACACAAGTCAATGGCGAGTTCCTCTGTTGTCCTGAGATGACATCACGGATTTGCTCATGAATATGGAAATCATTAGCATAAACATAGAAAACTGGAACCAAAACGGAACAACCAAATTTTCTGAAATTGACCGAAATGTGTAAAACACAATATCTACTATTATTATATTTAATAGAAACCCTATTTCACACGTCCTTTAATCATAACAAATGACACATCATTGTAAAGAAGAATAACAGGGCTTTCTAACGATACAAAATTTAAGGAAAATGACTTGGTAACAAGAGAAATTGTCAGTCAAACTTGAGTTTCATAACTTTTTTGGGGGAGTTTATTTACATCATTTCTGAAACATGAACTATACTGAGCAACAAAAGAAAAGCCAAAAATTTCTCCACTTTTTTAAATTAAAAAAGCACTCGGTTTGAGAGTGGGAATTTTCAGCACACAGAAGCTTTATGCAGTCATGCATAATGAAGCTGTTATGTGAATATTTCAATTTTAACTTAATTACAAAAGAAATTTTCAAATTTTGATTAAACTGAACATTTCTGTTGTCGCTCGGTGTACAAACATAATTTAACCCTTTACCGTGGATAAACCCAATTATGTATTGCTAATAAGTAATTTTTTAAAATTTTACTACGATAATATTAACCTGTTTCATTTGAATGATTGCACTTGTTTTTTTAGAGGGCTAAACCAAGTGTAGTAAACTGGGACACTCACGTGTGTGTATTAAATTATACAATTTGAACTAGGTCTTTTCTTTAAATTGTTGTTCAAAATCTGCACAATACCTTTGCAGATATTTTGTTTATTTTGTATGTTACCATTTTCCAGGAACAGTTATTTGATAGTCATTTCTTTATCTTGCCAACTAAAGGTTACCCGAGAGGTACGTAGTTCTCTCAAACTTTAGTTATTGTCATATCTTGTTTTCATTTATTTATTTAATTACACAAGCATGTTGTAAACATCCAAACTTGGATGAGAGAACCCGAGACCTCTGACTCACCGGGCAGATGCTCTACCAGCTGAGCTATAACTTAGCCCAGTTGCACTACTATGCAACACCGAGAAAACAATTGGGTTCATAGGGAAAACCTGAGGGGGAGTATACACTGTGCCTTGTAACTCAGTTGGTAGAGCGACTGCCTGGTGAGTCAGAGGTCTTGGGTTTGAATCCCGATAAGGCCCTTAACATTTTTCTCTGATCCAAGTTTGGTTGTTTCATTTCAATGGTGGTTTGGCACCATACCAGATATTATGTTATAAACATGTAAAATGACTTCAAACAACAAATGCCAGTTGACATAATGTCTACATTTTATATATTTTTGGGAGGGGAGAGTACCACCCGTTATCAAAGTTTCCCAAGTTCAAATTCATCAAGTTTTTAAAGGGTGTCCCAACATTAAGAAATTCTCTATTTTTGTGTGTAAAGGGGAGGGGCGATGCAAAGGCAGCACTGAACTACATACAATGGACTGGATATGTGACTCTCCAAACGAAGCAACATTCCACCATCTAACTGCAGGCAAGGTGGAATGTTGCTGGTTATACTGCTTTTATTGGAGTACATGTGTTAAGTGGAATACAAGTGATCGTATGGACAGGAGGGCAGTCTAGGCAAACCATTGCCTTTCCTAGCGTAACATGACAACTCTGATAGACGCCATCTTTGTAGGAAAATGCTACTGCGTATTAAACGCCATCATGTACGCGCACGCACACCCTGGAAAATGTTGCAAACATGCGTGCGTGTTTTGCTCAATTTGTTCGAAATATGGTGCAGCTGATGCGCGTCACAAATATTTACACAAGATCCCGATGCACGTGGGAAATTGTAAGAAGTGACGTCATTTGAGAGTGATCAATATGCTGTTTTAATAGACAGCCGAAGTGTGACGTGCAATTGGCTCTAAACTAACATGGCTGTCGGAAAAAGTACCATTGCAAAAGCACAGGAACATGGTTCAGTGATTTTTAGTTTAGAGCCAATCGCCTAGGCAACCAACAAAAGGTGACGTATTCACTTCGGCAGTCTATTCTCGCATCTGCTGATGTACAACTTATCCATTGCATAGAGGTCAATGCCATGCCCGCTCCCATAAAAGGTTTCCACAAAACTGCTAAAAGTGTGACCTTTGTATATATTCTTTAAAGAGTTTGCGGTGCTTTTATACTAAATGCTGTAGTACTTGCATTGTAAAATAAACTATATTATCAGTTTCTATGCAAAGTGTCACTATTTTTATTTTTTTTATTTTGTGTGTTTGTGTGTGTTAGACGTAATTTTGTTATCACAACTTCCTGAGTGTGTCCAGATCACTATTTGAGGCATCCCCCTATTTTTCCTACAGGTGTTGAGATTTTTGTACCATATCATTTCTCATATTTGTCTCATTACCGTTCTGAAATTTCGTGTTCCCAATCCGTATATTTTCAAGGATATCGTCAAAAAACACCAATGTTTTGTAAACTAATTTATCTGGTTCCATAAAGCAGTGCAGTATAATTATAACAACCTTACAGTGCTAATCAAGTCACGTCGGGTAGGGCAAAACAACCCCTAATTAATACACCAAAACGAAATCCATTTTCTGGAAAAATCTAAACACCTTTAATATTCTTGGCCGTTCGATCACGCACATTAGGTGTGTGTACGTTAACGCGAGTGCACAGCGCGAACGCAGCCCAAAGTTTCACAACGCCCTCCCTCGCCTCAAAAGTTGGAGTTTGGGACGATCGATTGTACGGCCGGGTACTTGGCCATTCACCCATGAGGGGAAAAAACCTAAGGGAGTAATTTACAGCGCGAGTACTAGTCGTAGACATTTCTACTTTTTGTTTAAGCGGAATTAACGATCGCCAAAGCGCAATCATATTTTAGCAATATGCCGTTTCCTGCGACGGATTTTTCCTTTCCACTGCAGTTAGGTAACTACCCCTGAAGAAAAATGAAGTGGCCCATGTGCATGGATCTTCGGGTCAAAGGTCAACCTTTATTTTGATGCTGGGAAAAACTGCATGCAGGACAGGTGCAAATTCTCAACTTTTTTCATCAACGACGCGACGCGGCAGCAGGACGGACGTGAACGAAGCGAAGAAGGTGCTCTATCAATCGCCGGTCAATTTCACCTTGTTCATCCTGGTTCATCATATAATTCAACCAAGGAAACTAAAAGATGGGGAGGAAAGTAACCCTTGCAACGTGCACGTTGAACCAGTGGGCAATGGACTTCGAAGGCAACTGCAAACGGATCTTAAAAAGTAAGCAGTGAAACTGAAATTAAAAGTGATTTTTCCTTTCTTTTTTTGGGGGAAAAACTACCATCCTCGTTCGCCAGTTGAGACTCCATACAAGTCTATGGAGCATGACATAAAAAAATCCTGTGTTTTTAAAGAAAAACTTATTTTCTCATTGCTAAAATCTAACCAAATTTACACTTTCCGTGGCATTATCATGTCCTAAGTAATATTAGTATTAAAGTATTAGGGGCATTCCTTACTTTTAGGCCACCCATTTTTGTAATAACTTTTATAGCTGTAAAACTTACATTTTTGCACTAATTTCACTTTTGTGGAAACGACCAACTCTTCTTCATTCCTCTAATCCATATTTTTTAAACATTTGGACAATAATTCCTTTAAAAAATACAATTTCTGTTACCTGTTTTGTCAGCTTCAGCATTGCTAACTCACTTGAATTTGGCCTGCTGCTGTTTCATGTTGTAAAAAACTCCCACTCATTGACCAATCAGAGACCGGGAATTAAAGTGAAACCATTCTCAGCCAATCAAAAACGGTCTTTCATGCTCATTGAGCATAAAAAGCCATCTTGAATTTGTTAAACCTTGAGGCAGTTATTCCTGTTTTCACCCCACAATTTCCCTCAAAAATCAAAACCCTGCCCTCTTTTCACAAAAATAATCTAGTCAATCTAGAGAAAAAGATCAAGAGAAACACTAAAGGTAAGTGGTTTGATAAAAATGACACTTTTAATCTCTTATATGGAACGGGGTACTAAAAGTAAGGAATGCCGTATTAGGAAGAATTAATGGCGAACGTGTACAATATTTATCGTAGTTTTTGTCCCATGGAATAACTGTCGGAGAAACACTCGCCTAATGATAGACTTTGTTGAAGGTAAAATTTTAATTATCTTTTTTACAGATGAAGAATAAGCTGGTAAAAATCTGTTGGGCATACCCGGTAGGAGCAAATTTTATGCTTACGCGGTCTTTCAACTTGCGTACGCAGATTTACAACCTGAGCATGCAAATTTTAAGCTAGAGGTTGAAAAAAAAATTTGCATGCAAATTACCGGTAAAACCTGTTTGTGGCCATTCGCTCACATGACTGACTTGGCTAGTGATGCGGGGACACGATGCTACCGGTGCAATGGCACACACGTTAACAAATTTTCAGCTAATATGTTTCGAACAAAAGGTCTGAAGTCGATGGGTCAACTACTTCTCCACGCACCCCCCACTAAAATGCAACAAGTGAAACTTATCAATAAAGGAACCTATGATTCGTATCAGAAAGATTATCGCGATGAGTCAGTCCCGGGGTCAAATCCTTAATTCTGTCAACAATGTGAAGCATGCATCCGCCAACCTGCATATGCATACGTATGATGCTGGTTTAAAATTTGCGCACGGCGCGAAGTTTGCGTCAAACATACCTCGCACAGATTTTAAATTGTGCTCGCAAACTAAGTTTGCAAACTTTGCTCTCGGGGAAGTTGAGCTCTGCTCGCGCAAGTTTAAAATTTGCGCTTGTTCTGCATTTGGATAACATCTTTTCTGTCCCAGAGGAAAATTGTCATATAAACCATTTACAGACATCCTGCTTTAGGGTGCCTGAATGTGCATGTAATTGTACATATCCTACCAACATTAACAACGTCATTCATTAGTCATCCACCTACAAGTGGTGTATTACTAGATCGGTTATCAGTCTGGGCTCCAGACATGTAGAAATTTGACTATCTCTGATGATTCCAATGTCCGGTATGGAATAGAATGGGTAGGGACTTGGGGAAAAAACATTTAAAGTTTGATTTTGACTGAAAATGTGATCTCCTGTAAATTCCAGAACTACAAGCGATATTGTAGGGTCCAAGTTACTCAGACCAGGAAGTAACCATACTGAGATCTCAGGAAATTTCCACTCTGCAAAGCGACGTTACAATACCCTGAGGAAATCCACGCAAATCTGCGAAGAAACACGGCTGTTGCGTCTAGCAAACACGCCCCAGGCATTTTGATGTAATTTAATCAATTTGGTCATGTTATGCCGAAAAGAAACTATTTCTATACTTTCCAGAAATTGTATTGCGTTCTGTTCCTTATGACTGTCCCATTCCTACCAAAATTCCCGGCGACGTTCTTATTTACTCTGCAGCTTTTCAAATTAATAAGAGGGATGCATGCTGACGAATTGAATAGAACGGATTCCCCAGTATGCTTTAAATAGCAGCCAATCGCCGACGCGAACAACGGCCAGCATTACCAAGTACATGTATCACATGCATGCACGGTACTTACAATCTGCGCCCGTTACATTTGAATGCCTGCAATGCACTGCCTGATTGGTCCAGAGGAGGCAACAAGATTTCTGTCGCTTGTTCCCCAGCGAAATGGGGCCGGTTTCAACAGGGCCTTGGTACACACAATCGGGGAGTGCGTTAAAGGGGCACTGTTTTAAGAGGATGGGAAGTAACCTGACGATTCCAAATTCTGAGAATTTGGCAGTGTTCTGTGTCGGGTTTGCAAGATTTTTTTCAAAATTTTTAATCCAAACTTTTCTTTTTGAAAATGGAACTGAATCTGAATGGATGTGATTCCTCAGTGGAATCGCAATAAATTCCAAAAGTGTTTGAACCGCCAAGCCTACGGTATTGGGGACAATAAAATCATGGACAGAATCCTGAAGCAACGTACCCTGATTGGATCTCAACCATTGAAATGTTTTTTATTTGTTCGCTTAGAAGAATAACCACAAGGCTAATAACCTCTATAGATAACAAACACCGTTTCTAGCTCTTACAATTTGTTGCAGTACTCTTCTGTTGTTGTTTTTTTCCTGGGGAAGGTTGTTTTTGTAGTCTTGATGTGCACCAAACAAGTCTAATTGGAAGATACAAACCGCAACAAAATGCAAATAATAAGAAACAGAATAGAGACACCCAAATTATGTAATTGTAACAAATGCCCAGCACAAATGCTCAGTGAATTCAGTTGGACCATGGTCAGTACCCTGTTACTACAGCAATTAGTTCCAAGTCAGATTTGTGATGTACATAACGTGTACATTTAAACTTTATTCTTATTTTCAAAAAATGCTCAAAAATTAAAAAATGTCCCTTACAAGTATGTTTGTATTTTTGTAGAATTAGGGCCTTGTTTTAGCAACCTAATATTTTTTGCTGAGAAAATTTAGAGCAAAACTAAAAAAGCATGTTTCCCACCTACCCACCCTAAATACTGATACGTAATAGGAAACACAGCTACATTACATACATATATATTGTTTGTTTGGGGCAAAGACAGATTACATAGTGGAAAACTTTTAAAAACAGGAGGGAAAAAACGGCATTACATGTACATAACTAAAGAACGTTGATAAACTGCCTTGTGTAAATTTCAGCCGCATACATGTAGATGCACTTCAGAAAAGCTGAAAAATCCATGCAAGTTTTTTTTTGTGTTGAATAAATGGTAAACAAATTGTCTGCCAACATTTTTTTTTTAAGCACCTTCAGTTGGCAATTTCTCCCACAAAGGTACCATTTTACGCGATCAAAATAAAATTATGTTGTGTTTGTTACCGTAGGCGTTGCTATTGACACTTTTAGTTGGATTTTTCATGTCAACTCGTGAAGTAAAATTTTGGTTAACTGCAAATATTGGGGGCTTTAACTGTACACTATAGCAACTCTTTTTGTCTTCGAGTATGAATTCACTTTTGGGAGACCCGAGCTGCCAACCCTCCCTGATTTTGGGGAAGACATCTGGGAAAACGGGTTCATTCCTTGACTCCAAACATCTACAAATCCCAAAGATTGTTAAAGGCAGAGGCTCATCAGCAATGCGCGCGCGCCAAATTCGTGCCACGAAATACGCAGCTCCATAGCAAAGGCATGGAGCTACGTATTTCGTGCCACGAATTTGGCGCGCGCATATTGCTGACGAGCCTCTGCCTTTAATTGACAATCCAGGAGGGTTTTATCCATGTCAGGACTTACAAAATTTAAAGTCATTTTCGAAGAATCTGTTGCAAAATCCAGGAGGGTTGGTAGCTCTGGGGTACGAACTTGGTTTCAAAATACTGTTTACTTGAGAAAGTATCGTGGGTGTGTCACAGAGGGATTGTGGCAAATGTAAATTATGTAATGCAACGGTCATTTCCTTTGACGTCAATCTGTGGTCTCTTGCCCAGGTGATGTGGGCAAAATAAGGGGAAGTCAGAATAACATACTTAAGTTGTTTCCTCTTGCGTGTACAATAAGATGTGAGCTACAGGCCCATTGTATCGATTACAATTACCCAAAATTTTACTTCATGAGTTGACGAAAAGTGTTGATACATGTACATGTAGCAATGGTACATGTAACAAACACCACATGAATTTATTTATATCCAAAATAATACCTTACTGTTAGAAACTTACATTTATAACGACTGAAAGTGGTTTTAAAAAATAGCTTACACTACTTTTTTGGTTAGCAATTCACTTAACACAAAAAGGTTTTCTGAAGCATTGCTGCATTTGTCTGAAATTTCTGCAGGCTAGATTACCAATTTTATCTTGAAATATGTAATGTTGTTATTCTAGCAATTTTTAATACTTCGCATGTTAATTAGAGTCTGTTTTGCCTGTATACTCGGTGCTTTCCTGAGACGACGCTATGAAAAACTTCATAGCGTGTTTGGGTGGGACTCGAACCCACGACCTCCTGCAAACAAGGCAGACGTTTTAACCACTTGGCCTTCAAGGCTAGCCGGTGTTGAATGGCCAGTTTGAATCATTTTGCAACGGGGAATTAATCAGTAATTGATTTAGCTTGCGTCGAGGAGACTAAAAAAAAGGTCTGCCTTGTCTGCAGGAGGTCGTGGGTTCGAGTCCCACCCGAGCACGCTATGAAGTTTTTCATAGTGTCTCGGGAAAGCACCGAGTATTACAGTGTTAATATTTACGTCGGGTAAGGGCAAAACAAACCCTATTTAACATTGTCTCCCCGACGCAAACTAAGTCAATTACTGAATACTTTGCATCTTGCACATAATAAATAGAGCTTTTAATGGAGCATGCTGTTATTTTTTTTCAACAGTTCCTTTATCTGAAAAGAGTTACTAGAGTATTTTTCAAGAGGCCTAAATGTACCAGTGTACAAGTACGTAGCTCTGCCGACTGTGCTGACTGTTGCTTATCATATCCCAAAGTGACAATATTGTTTGTTGTTATTTTTAATTGCAGGCATAGAAATTGCCAAATCCATGGGTGCTAAATATCGTCTGGGACCAGAACTTGAAATATGGTGAGGTTTTATGATTTCAATTTTATGGAACAATCGGTGTGTTTCTACAGAACCTAAAATTCGGGGTCGATCAGGGTCGACTTGGAAAAAAATCCGGAAAAGGGCTCTGTGGAAACAAACCAGATACAGATTTTTATAGGGGCTGTGTCAGGGTTTGCGCATGCGCAGCAAAACTTGCTCCGAATTACCCGGGTAATCTCGGGGTTGAATTTTTCGTTAACCCCAAGAGAACCCGGGTAATAGCAGTGTGAAACCCCTACCAGACCTCCTTGTGATTTGTGATGTGACTTGTATATATACAAGTCTGAATTGTTTTGAGATTTGATAATGACATGACATGATGTACACTTTGTTTAAATGTTTATTTCTTATTAACAGTGGCTATGGATGTAATGATCATTTCTATGAGTCTGATACCTGCTTGCATTCATTCCAAGTTCTGGCCGAACTGCTTAAGTCAAAGGTCACGGAGGACATCATTTGCGATGTCGGCATGTGAGTATACAGTGTACGTGCATTTATTTGCTGTATTATTTGCTGTATTGTGTATTAATGTAAAGCCAGGTTCAAACTGACCTAAATCTTATGTCAAACATTTTGTCGTGAACATTTGCGATGTCAAATGTGCATATAATTCGCTTTCACATGAATTATGAATTAGGCGTGATGAATTTTCCAGCAATTTGTTTTAAGCAGAAAAGTCAAATAAAGGTGTAAACGTGTGAATTTACAATTCATAAATTATACCTTAGACAGTTTACCGCACCCCTATTGGCTGAGAGCACGTCACTTGGCCAGTCTTAAATGGATGATAAAGACCGGTCAGTCTCAATTTTTTTTTAGCCTGGCCCGCGCTCTATTCAGTGCTTATATGGAACACGCACACACACACACACACAGAAACTGCACGTGCCGGAAAGCAAAATGTGCACAGTACCCCGGTCGTGTGTGTGCGCATACAACACGCTAGCATTACGCGCAAATACGCGCGATTGAACAAAAACTACTCGACACACGAACGTTTGAACGAACGCGGTCATGCATGTACTGAAAGTACCGTTGCAAAACATGGAAAAACGACAATTATCGTAGAATTTTGGTGAGTTTTATCAACAACAAAAGGTATTTATGAATGGGAATAAAAGTCATTTTTAAAAACCGGCTAGGAGCTGAACGAGTGATAATGGCCCTCGCTTGCGGCTTGGGCCATTATCACTCGTCCAGGCCCCAAACCCACTTTTATTCCCTAATTAAATGTCATTTCCGTAGCCTCAAATGGAAGTCTAGACTCAAGTAATTCCATGTAAATTAGTAGTTGATGAGAAATTTTAGAGGTACCTAATGTGTGTACAGTATGTAGGTTCCATGGAAAGTGAATAACACCACTGTAGAACCGATCAATATACTGTTTTGTCTTGTTTTTCCCCAGGCCCCTCCTACACAAAGGTGTACGATACAATACCAGGGTTATCTTTCTAAACAGGTGAGGTATAATATAAAGAACTTGGGTGGATTGCAATATAACCGTCTTTGAATATTCAAAAATGGGAGATAAGAAGTTTTATGATAATTTGGGTTTGAAGAGAACCAAATACACAATTGTGAGAGAAATACACAATTGTGAGTCACATAATCATGTCAAAGAATGGTATTTGGGGCCTTTTCTTTTTGGAAAAAATACATGATCGAATATTCGAATACTTTAAAAATCGAATATTCGAATACTAAATTATTTGAATTGACTCAGGCTTACATCGTATGTCCTAACTGAATTTATGACATCTTACCTACGACACATTGAAAATTGTCTTGCAATATCCAAAAGTTAGCACGTCTTATCTAAGACATAAATGTTTGTATGTCTTTACTAATGCGAATGGCGTTTCAATCGTAATCAGTGTATTTGCATACCATCGCGCATTACATTACTTGCCGGTCGTTGTACGCGTTGCTGCCGTACATGTACGTACGTGTGACAATGGCGTGAAAAGTCATGAAAATTTTCATAATTAACATAGGCCCAGGTTGAATCGTAATTACCTTTCAGTGAAAACTGAGTTTAAGAAATCAAACTATCAAAAAAATAAACTTTTGATCCTAGTCACAAGGCTCCTTTTGTCAGAATTGGCCATGAAATTTCAAACAATTTTCTAAAGACATAACTTGGGACACATATTAGGTGTCTTAAATTTGATGCATCCTAGGACACAAGTTAGGACACAATTTTTTATTGCAAGGCAAAATAATCTATGATGTCAGTGTTCGACTTAGACGGGTGCACGCATGCACTGGTGCATGTACTTTTTTATCTGTGCAAGTAAGGATTTTTATTTACGTGCACGCCGTGCACGTACTTTTTGTTAGGCCTAATTACGTACCTGGTAATTTTCCCATGTCGAACCATCCATAGACCAACTTGTCACAACGCGCGCGCACCCGATTTTCCATTTAATAATTAAAACTGCCGCACGCAGCGATCGATTGACCAGCTAGCATACTGACTGACACAGTTAACAACGTTGCAATTATAATGTGCCGCGGATATGCTGGTGTGCACGTAGACGTGAATGTGGTCGTTTTCTAAACACTTTCTTTGTCTATACGTTCCTGCTACATGCAATTCGCCATCCGGGCAACACAGCGCGTGAGCGCGTAGTATAAAAACGACTGGAAAAAGATGAGGGGGTATCGCAATTGAGCAATTGGATATATCCCTCGGCCACCGCCGTATGTTATGCATGCAGCAGGTGCACGTGGCACAGGTTGTGTGTACCGATATCACTGTGTGTAGAGATTTCGCTGTGTGTAGAATGCGCTCTATGGTACATTTGCGCGCGATATTGTGACTGGTTGGAAGCTTTGGTGTGACATAGTGCCTGAATAAAAACTGTTGTTGTACGTGTGTCGTGTCCAACATGCCTCCAAAAAAGAAACAGGTAGTCGCCCCAAAAAATACACTCTTGTCATTTTGGTACAATAAAACCGTCAATAGTGACGTGACCAGTGAAACTATTTCGGCACCAACTGATTCAACTGCGACTTTGCGCGGCAGCACTAATGATGAAACCGTGGAACATGACGATAAGCCTACATGTACTTCGGCACATTCGGCCTCCGCGTCCCGCGATCGCAGCTGCAATGTTGGGCCGTGTCGTGACCACATGGACAGCAATGAAAAAGTCAAAGTGTACCACTTCCATGACTCTTGGAAAGACGGTAATTTTCTTTCTTTTCTGTGCATGTAAAAGTTGTTCTGTGCATGTAACTTTTTTAGTCTACATGCACCAGTGCATGTAATTTTTTTTTTCTAAGTCGAACCCTGTATGATGTCATAGTAATGTTAGAGTTAGGACGTCCTATGAGTTAGGACGTCCTAACTTTCTTATTGCAATCCATCCCTGACTTTTATTACACGTGCTAAAAAAAGACTCCACTAAGGTACCGTAACTTTAAACTGATTTAATTCTTTTTAATTGTTTAAAGGGCCCTGAAATGATGTTTTTATCAATGAAATCTGTGCTATGGAACTAGTCCATTAATTTACAATCATAAAAACCCTACTTGGAAGTTGTTTAGGGGGTTAAAATCAAGTTTTTGGATTTTTATGCTAATGAAAATTTACATATATGCATGAGCAAAGTGGTGATGTCACTTTAGGAAAACACAGGAAAATCTCATTCAACTGTGCACAAAAGTTTCCACAATTTTCTCCAACTTGCCTGTTGCCTGTTGCAAACTATGAAAAAACTAAGGCTGGAAACTGCATTGTTCCTGAAACTGCTGTGTGTTCCTAAAGTGACATGCCCCAAACAGCGCCCTCTGTCTGTGATTTTTTGTGAAGAAATTTTCAAAGTTTAAAAATGACACTTTTTATTCATGGGGCATCAAAATGAACAGTAGTATTGTCTTTCTACACAAGTAATCCTTCATATGCAGCAAAAACTGTGCATAAAGTTATTGAGCATTTCAGGGGCCCTTTAACCACGGGTCATATTCACATGGAGTTTTTCACTAATGGAGCATGAAGTGATGTAAAATTCTTGTAATTGACCTGACCCTAAGACTGATTTTGCCTGATCACATAACATTTTTAGAAATTTGACTAATTTCTGAACATTTAGTTATGAGAAAAATGTAATTGGCATTGTATAAAAAAACAATTTCCGGCTGGAACTTAGTTACCACTTTTTGTTCCTCAGAAAAATCCTTCTGATTAAACCCAAGACACACATGGCAAACCACGGAAATTACCGTGAGTTGCGTTGGTTCAAGGGGTGGACCAAGGAGTGTACAACGGAGGAGTTCTTCCTGCCTCGAATGATCACACGTATCACTAACCAGGTATTGCAAGGTGATACAGGGGAAAAAATGTTCCCTTTGCCGTTCGTTTTAGACAGGTGTTGGGGCTTAAAGGAAGGGACATCACTTGCAAAGGGTTGCCTAACTCTGTACGCTTCATGTAGGTCGCCATTTTTTACATACTTCACGTCGTATGGGAGTCAAGAAACAAGGCATCAATCTTGACGTCATCCATGCAATCGTTGCATGGTTGACGTCGTCATCCCTTTCAAAATTTGAAATATGGCGCAGCACATAGTTGCAGAGTTGAAAACGAGATTCTTATTGAAAACAAGGTTCTCTGATTCTCATAAAGGGTTTATGCACCGGGCAATACATCGGTAATATTTTTGATTAAATTCGTAAATAACTTCAAACAAGTGTTGTCCCTTCCTTTAGGTTATCTTCTTATTTTGAAAGAAGATAAATGCATTTGAAGGTAATTTTTCCAAAATTGGCTCTTTCTTTCTCTGTGAATTTTTAAGTCTTTCTCCTGCTTCAAACACATTTCCTAGTTATCACTAATGACTTTTATTAATTTTCTTGCAAATAAATTTATCTTGCAAAATTAAATTTCAGACAACGGTGCCAATTGGAGATGCAGTGATTGCAACAAGAGATACATGCATAGGGGCAGAGATTTGCGAAGGGCTCTGGACAGCTCACAGGTAAAAACTAAATTTATGAATGCTGTCTAATTTTTGCATCCACGTCACATCCCTCCCCTCGGCCCTCACCCACAACTTAGGTCAGTATGTGTCCTCACTTACTACTCGAAATTGGCTGGTATCATCTACTAATCTTGATATTTATTTTGGTTAAAGAATTTACAAGTCGGACATCGCTATTTCTTCCTTAACCTTTTAGAGACAATATAGCGGCCTGAAGCCTAATGCCCCTTTACCATAAAAAAAATTTAAAACACTAATATAAGTTTGAAAAAGATTTTCAGAAAAACTTTGTTTGATTCTTATTTTTGTGTGATCTTTATTGTAGTCTTGTTTTTATTGTAGCCCTCATATCGGCATGAGCTTAGATGGAGTTGAAATTATCACAAATGGTAGCGGCTCCCATCACGAACTCCGCAAGGGTTACATTGTCATAGACTTGGTCAAAGTTGCTATGATCAAGGTATGCCATTTTCACGTTGAAACATGGACCGTTGCTTTCGAGTATAACAAACTTTGGTGTGGTGTCGTATTATTTTCCCTCTGCCCATACTTAGTCACTGTGTTCTAGGTTTGAGCGAATCCTCACACTAATCGACTCTAAGTTAGAATTAGTATCGAAATTTCATATTTGGGAAGAATCGATTCCCAATATTTTGGCAAATCCAGGAAGTACCCGACAATTCCAGGAATTTGGCAGTGTTTTGTCGGGTTTGTGAGATATTTTTCAAATTTTTTCAAATTTGTTTTATGTTTAGAAAGGGAAACAAATCCAAATGTAATCACGAGGCAAAAGGAAAATGAAGCTTGTCCCAAAACTATTTTGGCCGTTTTCAAAGTAAATTTAGGAAAATGAAATTTTATACAGGACCGTGTCATCGGCGCCGACAGGACCGGTATGGTCAAATTTGTTTAAAAATCTACTTTTCTGAAAATGTCTCAGAAATGATCCTAAAGGAAAATTAAGCTTGTCCCAAAATTATTTTGGCAGTTTTCAAAGTAAAATTTAGAAAAATTAAATTTTATACAGGACCAGGGTCATGGGCACTGACAGGACTGGTATGGTCAAATTTGTCGAGAAATCGACTTTACTGAAAATGTCTCAGATGTTATCCTAAAGGAAAATTAAGCTTCTCCCGAAATTATTTTGGCAGTTTTCAAAGTAAAATTTAGAAAAATTAAATTTTATACACGACCGGGGTCATCGGCGCCGACAGGACCGGTATGGTCCTTTTCTGAAAATGTCTTTAAAATGATCCTAAAGGAAAATTAAAGTAGAATAAAAAGTACATGTATAATGGTTATTTTACCCAGTTTGTGAGTGATTGTATCACAGATGAATTTGCTTCAGTTTTTACCAGCGCCCATTCGCTATTTTCCGAGTTTGTTTTACTTTCAAGTCCAATGACTCCATTGCCTTAACGTGTACGGTGTGCAGGGGCAAAGTTGTTGTGACATCACATGTTGCATGAACCTGATGTTGCATGAACCTGATGGTGGACAAACGTCTAACTTGCGTGATTGCATTGAACACAAACATACAAAGGGGTCGTCCATAAAGTACGTACGCATGAAATGCCGACTTTTTAGACCCTCCCTCCCCCCCTGTACGCATGGCGTACGCAGTGGCTCCAACCCTCCCTCCCCCCCTGTATGCATACGCATTCCATATATACCTCGGCATTGGTAAAAATGGTTCAGTACTACACTGTACATGTATAGTGCTATGTACTACTACGTGTAGTACGATTCGCATGTCGCCACCTAAGTCTGAAATAAATGACAAAATGTATAGATTTCTTTTGCATTTTGTTTTGTTTCCTTAAAATGACACATCAAGCATCATTCAACTGGGGATTTAATGGGAAAAACCTATATTGAGGAGTGAGAAAAATGTGAGATGTGTGAGAAAAATGTGTGGCCTGTCTAATATATTTCGTACATAAGGTCTGAAGCCATGGTCAACTTGTCCATCCTTTCCCGATTTACTAAAAAGACATTTTCGGTTTGCGTACATACGCATTGGCTTGGACCCCCCTCCCCCCCTGTACGCATGGAGTACGCAATGTCAACAACCCCCCCTCCCCCCCTCCGTGCGTACGTACTTTATGGATGGCCCCAAATCTCACAGTAGGTTACATGTACTTACATGTTTTTGTATTCTTTGGTTATACTCAGTGTGGTGGCATATACATGTATTCCAACCTCCGCGGCTGCGACGGTGAAAGAGTCTATTATCAAGGAGGGTCGCTAATTAGCGTCAATGGTAGCATCATGACGAGAAGCGACGACTTCTCGCTCCGTGATGTTGTGAGTTGACAGTGAGTCCATCTATACCGCGCAACAAAGGAAACGTGAAAAATGTCTCCACACACCACACTGGCCACATGGCAACAATAACTAAGCCATACTGAAGTAGTGTTTGAAAACATTTTAATTTTGTTTTAATTAGTTTCAGTGGCAATGTAATTAGAAAAGAAAGTTTCAAATTTTGAAGAAAATTTGTTTCTTTTGTTGCTCAGTATGGAATCTTGAAAAGAATAGCTTGGGATGTCTGCAAGAACCACCTCTGTAGCTACAAAATGTTGAGCTGCTTTAAGACTATCGGACACCAATATCCAACTCCTTAAAAATGTCTGGACTACTTTCTTTTCTTTCAAGGTTGTAGAACGCCAATGTTGTAAATTGAAAGAATAATTTGACGTGGGACATCCACCTTAGACAAGAAATTACACCTAAACCCTTTCAAAAATATTTGAAGCTTCACATTTTACAATTATATCACATTACCGATTCTAATTGGCTTGAAAAAATGTTTTGTATAAATTACACCTAAATTGTAAATCTTATGGGATGACAGAACTGCCATTTAGTCATGATTCAAGTAACAAAGACCAAGGCCCAATTTGAGGCGGGGTCACACGAATTACGAGATTCCACTCTATCAAGACGAGGAACATGAGATGGTGTGTTCTTCTTGACTCATTAGCCTCTGTGAAATTCCTGCTCTGTACCTTTTCCTTTCAAGAAAACAGAAAACTGAACACGTCTTTCACATGTACTTTTTTCCCCCAATCTGTTGTATTCAGGATGTTAATGTAGCCACTTTAGATCTGGAAGATGTACGGTCGTACAGAGCTCATATCAGCAGTAACAACCAATACACAGTAAGTTAAAACTTGAATGCATTTTGTCTACCTTAATAGTGTGTTTATGTTCTGGCGATTGTAGCTTACCGGTACATGAGAATAATCGGTACGCTTTGTCGTGATTTTTGGGAATTTTTTTGCGGGATTTAAGTTTTTGTGTGGTATTTTTAACTCATTGTACATTTCTTTTCATGCATCACATGCAGGATAAAACTTTGTATAGATTCCTGTCATAACATATCTAAAGAAGAATATTGGTAAACTAGTCTGCAGAAATTTCAGCTATGTATCAATGCTTCAGAAAACCTTTAATATCCATGTACGGTATGGTTTTAATGGATGGCAAGACTGTGTGTAAGCACACATTTTTTTAAATAGTAGATCACTTTCAGTTGTTAATTTCTTACAAAAAGTATCATTTTGGACAGATATCAATTCATGTAGTGTTTGTTACCATTGCTATCAACACTTCAAATAAGGTTTTTCTTTTCAACTCGTGAAGTAAAGTTTTGGGTCATTGCAGATGATAAAGCCTAGCGTACATCTACCTTGCAACTGAAAGCAACTCAACTGATCAGTTGCTGTCGATGTGTGCGTAGCGCCCACATCGACGGCAACTGATTAGTTGCACAACTAGCGTCAACTGGGAGCATCCAGCCATGTTTACATTTCCAGAGCGTGCACATCGACGCGGCAACTAGAGTACATTGACATTGCAACTGGAAGCAACTGCTGCTTGCAGTTGCTGTCGATGTGCGCGCACGTGATCAGATGCACGCGTGCAACTGACGGCAACTAGTTGCAAGTACACGTACATCGACGCAACTGACAGCAACTGGGTACAACTAGTTGCCAGAAAGTAGAACACGAGTAACTCCCGGCAACTGGGATTTTTTCCAGTTGCCAGTAGTTGCAAGTGCGCGTACATGATACATCAACCTTTTTAAACAATAAATCAGTTGCTCCCAGTTGCCGCAAGTTGCTCCTAATTGCCGAAAATGCCAGTTGACACTAGTTGCTACCAGTTGCAAGGGCGATGTACACTAGTCCTAATGGGCCTCAAAACTTTTGTGTGGGGCATGTATTTTTGAGGAACCAGAGCTTTTAGTTGAAATTGCATGTCAACTTGTGTTCTTCACAAGAATATCTGCTATTCTTGCTAATTTCCTTTCGAGCTTTTAAGCTATTTTGTCATTTTTCTTGCAGTCGAGTTTTGCCAAATCCTATCCCCGCATCAAGGTAGAATTTGCCTTATCTGACGACTCTGACTTTACCCACAATGTCACCAAACCCATCCAGTGTAACTTGCCTACGCCAGAGGAGGAAATCGCCAGAGCTCCGGCCTGTTGGCTCTGGGATTACTTACGCCGAAGTGGACAGGTAAAATCTTTTCAAGGTCATTCCGGAAAGTCGAGACATAAAGTGTGGCATTTCTACAAAATGTTCAATACGCGAGGAGCGAGTTGTTATTTATGATGTTGCATGATATGGTTGGTTTCCCTGTTCTAGGATAATTTTACAGATTTTTAGTGTCGGAGTTGGGCAATTTTATATTATTTGGCCATAGTAAATTGCTTTTCTCTACCCAGGAGCAAAGGGTACCTGTGAGGGCAGTTAAGGTGTTGTGTGCTTGACTAGCCCATAAGCATCTAATGGGCAGCCAGGGTTGCAAGCTCCCCAAGTCACAAGTTAATTTCTGCAGAGTCCAAAAATAACACAAACTTGAGGCCCAAGCCAGCAAGTTGAGAGACCAGCTCTGCCCTGGAAGTACTGACCTAGCTAATTCTGCATAACCACCCCAAGGCATGAGCCCAAGCAAGCAAGTTGAGAGACCAGCTCTGCCCTGGTAGTACTGACCCAGCTAATTCTGTATAACCCCAAGGCATACACAGCCAGGACTTGATATCAAGATTCACCCATAAGGGGTTAAATATTCTACACTGTTTCGAAAGTACATGGGAATTTCTTTGAAATGTTTTGGTAATTTGAAATCCCATTTTACAAATGTGATTCATGTTACTATGGGATTACCCATTATTATCATGTTGTAGGCAGGATTCTTCTTACCACTGAGTGGAGGGATCGACAGCTCAGCTACAGCATGCGTTGTTGCCTCAATGTGCAGACTTGTGTGTGCAGCAATAAAAGATGGCGGTATGTATTCTGCAGAAATTGGTTGCCCATTCCCAAGAATTTTATGAATACTGCATGCTCAATGCTTTTCCCACTGATCTTAAAGGCCCATTGTATCATTTGCAATGACCCAATTTTGTTTTTCATGAGTTGACAAGAAAAATCTTACTCAGTGTTGATAGCAATGGTAACAAGCACCACATGAATTTATTTCCGTCAAAAATGGTACATGTGTATTTCATGTTGGAAATTGACAACTGAAGGTGGGTTTCTAAAAAAGTCCCTTGCACTGGACTTTTTTACCTTTCACTTGTACACAAAATCATATATAGATTTTAAAGGTTTTCTGAAGCATCTATGTAGCTAAAATTTCTTTAGGCTAGTTTACCAACATTCTTCCATAGATTTTTTACACGACAGCGACAGTCCGGGCGATTTCGGGGAAAAAAGTGTTCATCGTTTTGTCCTGATTGTTTGTGTTATTTTGTACTTGTTGATGAGTCAAAATATTAAAGTATTACTTTTTCTTGGAGCCTATGAATTATACTACAAGGTGTGTAAGTTTCAACTAATTCTGCTAGGGGGTTTTGCTATAAGGTGAGCGGATTTCCAGTGAGTTGTCGAAGTGCGCCAAGTTAGGGGACATCACTAATTCCCACGGGGATTGTAACGGCGCTTAGCAGAGTGGAAATTCCCTGAGATCCAAGGATGGGACACAGAAGCTATTACAAGGCTGATAATACTTTTAAATACCTCTTGTTTCAGATGAGCAAGTCTTGGATGATATTCGTCGTATCACAGCCAGCCCGTCCTATACACCAACCGACCCACACGAGCTTGCTGGAAGGATCTTCTTCACTTGCTACATGGGTACCGTCAATTCCTCGGAAGATACTAACAACAGAGCCAAGATATTGGCCCAAGAAATCGGAAGGTATTATTTCCCCCTCCCTCAGAGTCTTGACAAACTCCAAACTGGTGCGTATTTGAAACCCTTTTCTCGTGTTGCTTGAACACAAGAACGACATTTTGAATTTCAAGAATGATTGCGCATACATAATTTGCGAACAAAATTCTCACTCCCACTGAGCTGAGAGTGAACGAAGAGCACTCAAGAACAAAGATGGCTGACAAATGATTAATGGCTGGAAATAATTTAGCTGGTTGACGCTAACATATTTTGACAGTACTGGAGAAAAACAACAGCATAAAACAACATAGTTGTAATAAGGTCCTCCATAGTGGAGCTCACATGAGGCAGTATTTTTCCCACAGCCAGAGCTTTACCACAGAACACCATTAAAATCTGGAACTAAATACTAGCCGCAACAGGCATAACTGCGCCTTCTCACTAGCATAGTTTTGGACACCTGGGGCCAATTTCATAGAGCTGCTTAACAGCCTGTTTTCTGTTAACAAAACATCAGGGGCCAATTTCATAAAGCTGTTTAGCAAAAACATTTGCTTGCTTTATAAAAATGGGTTAACAGTCAAAATTGTAAGTCAACTTGTGTTCTTAGCAAGAATAGCAGATATTCTTGTGAAGAACAAAAGTTGACACGCAATTTCAACTATTAACCCATTTTTATAAAGCCAACAAATTTTGGATTAAGCAAATTTTTCTTCTAAACAGCTTTATGAAATTGTCCCCAGGCTATTTCATATACATCGTTAACGGTAAGTAACTGAAAACGTGCCTTAACTACAGGGCCAAACTTTGCTTAAAATAGTTTCCAAGCGCATGCTTAACCACGCCCAACCATGAAATAGCGCTTTACTTGTCTGCTACAGTAAGCACACCGTTATTGCTTGTGCTTATTAGCAGCGCTATGAAATTGGCCCCTTATGTGCATGGTTTTGGGCACTTTCCCATTGAATTACACGCGGAGACCCCGTGTTATGTTAAAAAATAAAATGTACTACACGTGCACATGAACTAAAACGACTAAAATTTAATTAATAATGGTGTGCCATTCAATGACACACTCTGTGAGCATAACCAACTTCCACCATTTTGAGAAAATGATGCAGCCCATGCACTTGATATGTACTTTCGCGTTTCTAACTCTCAACCCAAGAACACCTTTCTCGAGTCACTTACTTCACTTGTAGGGTTTCGGATATAACCCCAATGTCTATGGGTTTTTATTTCATCTGAACATAAACCTTTTTGAATGTCAATATTTTCAATGTAATAGGAATTTGCACTTACCCTAAAATATCTTAACCAAACCTGTATTACCATTAAACTTAATAAATTCCTTAAATTTAAAGAATTTATTTTCAGAACTTTTTAAAGATCAATTTCTAAAGGAATCGACGGGTGTAATTCTAAAATGGTCGTTGTACTAGATTTTGCTGTGGCGTTTTACCACCACAGTGAGCAAGTTACACTGGTGACCAAGAGTAACACGTCATGCTTATCCTGTGATAGCATGAGGGCAGTACCAGGTGTGGACCAATCATTAAATATTGGCGGTTCGTGTATATTACTGCCTACATCTGCAATTTTGCTTTGTTTTTGAGGATTTGAAGGGGTGTGGTTTTTTTTGGGGAAATCACTTTGTTCAAACAGGTCCTCTTGGTCTTGGAGAAAATCACTGAAGCAGAACAGTCTTGAAAGTGGTTCCAATGTGATTGGTCGATCAGTGCCTTGTTGTCCGCAAGTTCACTGTATTCAACAAACTTCTGTTCTGTTAATTAGGGTCTGTTTTGCCCTTACCCGACGTAATTATTAACACTGTATGCTTGGTGCTTTCCAGAGACACTATGAAAAACTTCCTAACTCAATTCGCCCCAAAACCATTTCGCCCAAGTGCCATTTCACCCCCAAACCACTTCGCACGAGTGCCATTTCGCCCCAAATCACTTCGTCCAAACACTACATCGCCCAAATGCCACTTCGCCCCAAAACCACTTCGTGCACAGGCCGTGGTTCAGGGCGAAATGGTTCTGGGCAAAGTGGTTTTGGGGCGAAATGACTGCATACCCTTTTTTTACCGTTTTCTAAAAAGTTAGACTAAGTACGGAGCTGGTTTTCGCTCAAGTTGGTTTTAATCATGCATATCTTCAGTCACACAATCATGTATACTATCTTTAATTTTAAACATAAAGCAACTCTTTTTTGCAAACTTTTCTGTTCCTGTTCCTAGTAACCACACCGCCATCACCATTGACACTGCAGTAAACTCCACTGTGGACATCTTCAACCAAGCTAGCGGCAAGGCTCCCAAATTCGGAGCTGTTGGCGGTAGTAACAGAGAGAACCTCGCGTTACAGAACGTCCAGGCACGTACCCGCATGGTGCTGTCCTACGTGTTTGCACAGCTCAGTCTATGGGGATTGGATAAACCAGGAGGCCTACTGGTGTTGGGATCGGCTAATATTGATGAGAGGTGGGTCTTATTTTATGTTTGTTTTACCATTCCATCTAATTTTGTAATTATAATTTATATTTTCATGATTTGTGTGATTTACTTAATTCCTGAGGCGTGTTCAACAGCACAATACTAAAATACATATGGCAGCGTCGGTATGCTGCAACCGAAACGGCTTATAGAACGACTACATCCCAAAACGTACGATCAAACATGGCCACTGTAGACAACGCAGTTTGCAAAGCACTACGGCTGCACGCTAAACGCGAAGATTATGACGTCAATTAAATTGCAAATCAAAGCTGCTAACTCAGCTGGCGGTCGTCTTCCACATTATAATAAAAAATCATATATTTTGACTTCCAAAAGTACTTTTAGTAGGAATTCAAGGTTCTTAGGCTATAACAAGTTTCAGACTTAAAGGTGTACATATGGAAAATTACTTGGTAATTCAAAAGTGTTTAACGACATAATTTTTAACTTTAAATGTAAAGAATTCACTTTCGGAAGTTTTTAAAGATCAAGTTCTAAAGGAATCGACAGGTGTAATTCTAAAGTGGTCCGTGTACTAGATTTTGCTGTGGCGTTTTACCACCACAGTGAGCAAGTTACACTGGTGACCAAGAGTAACACGTCATGCTTATCCTGTGATAGCATGAGGGCAGTACCAGGTGTGGACCGATCATAAGATATTGGAGGTTTGTGTATATTACTGCCTACATCTGCAATTTTGCTTTGTTTTTGAGAATCACTTTGTTCAAACAGGTCCTCTTGGTCTTAGAGAAAATCACTGAAGCAGAACAGTCTTGAAGGCAATTCCAAAGTGATTGGTTGATCAGTGCCTTGTTATCTGCAAGTTCACTGTATTCAACAGTGGGGTGTTATGGCCGAGCGGTCTAGTGCGTCGAACTTAAGTTCCTGTGCTAGTACTAGAATGTAGGTTCGATTCCGGGCCGCGACGGGTTGTGGCACCTGTGCCCTTGAGCAAGGCACTCAACCACACTTGCTCCCATTCCTGTAATTGGCGGTCCCTCCGCTGTTGGATGCGGTGAATAAATAAATAAATAAATAGCCAGAGAACAAGCTGGGTTTGCATAATTTCCTGAAAGCATGGACAGTTTTTTTTTCCATTGTTTTCATAGAACCTGGATGAGGCACTAAGCTGAGTTATATACAGGTTGGTTTTTGTCATACACACAGGGGAATTTTTTTTTTTTTGGAAATCTTCGGACAATACATGTAAAAAAAACATTTTGTCCTGGTCAAGACAAAAGCTCACAAAAACTCATCAAAAGATGTGTCTGACCAGAAAAAAATACACATTAAAAAATTAATAGAATAAAAAATTAAAAATAAAAATAGATAATGCCGTTTGTAACAGTTCTCCAATCCTGTACAAATGTAACCTGTCTGTGTAAATTCAAAATAAAAGTAACTATTGCTAACTCCCTTGTATTGCAGTTTACGTGGTTACTTGACCAAGTACGACTGCTCCAGCGCTGACATTAATCCCATTGGTGGAATCAGTAAGACGGACCTACGTAGGTTCATCATGTATGCAGTGGACGAGTTCAATTTGCCATCTCTCAGAGGGTAAGTGGGGTGTTTCAGTATAACATGAAATATTTGCCAACCAGAGTTTCAAAATCTCAACTGACCTGAAATAGCCATATCTCTTCAGGTTTTGAACTGGTGTACACCATACCTCGTTATGAAATACTTTTCAGCAGGGTCATTATGTCACAGTCAGTTAAAGGGCCTATGACATGCTAAACAACTTTTTGCCTAATCTTTGCTTCATATGATGGATTACTTGTTCAGCAAGACATGCTATTGTTCGTTTGGATGTAAAATCAATAAAAGGTAGCCTTTTTCAACTTTGAAGATTTCATTGCAATAAACCACAGACAGAGGGCGCTGTTTGGAGTGCATCACGTAAGAAAGACGGAAGGGAAAAGTTAAGAAAAACATAAGACTTCAAGTTGGACTTGTGGTAAATTGCTGCAGTTTTCTCCCCCAGTTTCGTCATGGCTCACAACAGGAAACATGTAAAACAAACTCAAACAGTCATGGATTACAAACGTTTTGGAACGTTTGAGAAAAAAGGTGGAATCTTTTGTGCACAGTTGAAGGTGATTTTCCTGTGTTTGCCTCTTGTGACATCATGAACCTTGGTCATGAATATGCATATTCGAATTAGCATAAAAACTAAAAACTTTTGTTTTAATCCCCAAAACAAGCTCCAAATGGGATTTTTATGAATGTAACTATTGGTTTTATAGCATAGATTTCATTGATAAAAATCCCAAATAAGGGGCCCTTTAAATAGATTCAAAGTGACAAATCAGCAAAGTGGTGTTGCGCATGGAACACTCTTCGGTTGATGCAAAAATCGGGCTTATTTTTTGACATGGAATGACCCATAGACTGTTAAGATTTTCTGGAAAACTGAAAATGGTGTAATAAAAAATGATTATTTGTTGGAATTATTTTTCAAAGGATCATGGATGCACCCCCAACAGCCGAGTTGGAACCACTCAAGGAAGGCCAGATATCGCAGACGGATGAGGTATGACTTCACACTGTTATCACAATGTAGTACACCGGGGTGCCTAGGGGGGGGGTTCCAGGGCTAGTCCGAAAAACTTAAGCCCTAAATTGGTGTGGGATGTACGAGGTCTAAGCGCATTAGTAGGCATCTTTCCATTATTTCCCGACCCACCCATGCCCAACAAACACAACATATTTCACCCTAAGAATGGCTACAGATTGACATGATAAGCTATCCAAGGTACTAGATAGACGATATCCACATTTAAGATTGTGACACTGTAATTTACCTAAGGGGCCATCCAAAGTTTTCACGGTTCTACAGAGAGTAGTATTTTTCAAGAAACCCTCCCTCCGAAATACTACTTATCAAAATTTTTTGTCAGTACCGTGAAATGTAAACATTTTACAGTGCATGTGAATTTGTACGCGGCCCTTGACCCCCCTCTTCCCTCCCCTACCTCCTTCCTATGCTCTGTAGACCTGTTAAGATGTTGACAACTTGGGCAGCCCCTAAATACTTACATTCTAAAAAAAATTAAATTTCAGGATCCATTCGCACAGTCCTCTATCTCCCCTTTTCAATGCACGCATGTCTCACGACTTGCTGCGACCTTGCATATCTCATAAAGATGTTATGATAGCCACCTTTGGCCATGCAACGTGGCAGCGAACATGCGTCATAACATCTTCATGATATACACTACTCATAATAAATTAGAGATATTGATATGTTGGCAATTTTTGATTTTTTTTTTCTTCAAATGACTGTTTTCTCCTATTCATGTGGCAAGGTGTCTGTCTTGCAGATACAATTATCTAATCATATTATCTAATCAAAATCATTCAAGTGGAATGCATACCCTTTATAAAACATCTGCGTACACCCTACAATATTCCTTACTTATTGTGAGTAGTGCCATATAAAGTCGCGAGAAACAAATTCAGATTTTTGATTTCCTTTAATATTTGCAGGAGGACATGGGAATGACATATTCCGAGTTGTCAACATTCGGCCGACTGCGTAAGATCGCCATGTGTGGACCTTTCAGCATGTTCTGTAAGCTGGTCCATGAGTGGGGAGACACGTGTACTCCAGAACAGGTGAATTAATAAGGGAATAAAGATGGGTTTTCCCGGTCTTAAACTGTATGTTTAAGAGTGACTAGGGACCTGGATGCTGATAATGGCCCAAGCCTCAAGGCGAGGGCTATTATCAGCGTCCAGGCCCCTAGCTGGTTTTAAATGTACTGTTTAAGACCTGGCACTTTTGGCCTACCCAAGGGATCAAGGAGCATAAGGCCCATGCATTAACAGGTGCTAGAGTTTTCTGATTTATCAGAAACTTTTAAACTTGTTTTTCTCAAATTGACATTTTTTGGACATAGGCTGTTCTGGTTTTAAGGGGATGAGTCATGAAAAGCAGTCTATTGGGCCATATCAGTTTCTGGGACGCTATTTATCGTCCCATATCGCTAAATTTCAGCCAAAACACCTCTATCCATAGTGACATTTGTATACTCTGCATCATTTTCTCCTCAACAGGTTGCTGAGAAGGTCAAACATTTCTTCCGTTGCTACTCAATCAACCGCCACAAGATGACGACACTCACACCAGCTTATCACGCAGAGAACTATGCCACTGATGATAATCGCTTCGACTTGAGGCAGATCCTTTACAACACCACGTGGTCCTGGCAGTTCAAATGCATTGATGATGAGGTGAGGCACAGTTGGTGTTGCTATCAGAAAATTAATAATAATAATGATTAGATTTGTATAGCGCACATATCCACCCTGCAGGGTGCTCAAGGCGCTGTTACCATTATTACCGCTGCCATCAGGGAATCACCAGAACCATTTCGCTTCAACTAGTTGGCTGCTGGTCAGGCGCACAACCCTATCAGCAGTTAGATTGTGGCATTCCCCTTAACAGCTTCCCATATATCGCTTGGGTTGACGAGGCAACTGGGATTAAGTGCCTTGCCCAGAGACACAGACACGTTGGTCGAAGTGGGGCTCGAACCCCCAACCTCTGATTGGGAGTCCCGCTTCATACCCACTAGACCACACGCGCTCCCCTTAATTGTTAGAGCGTAGTGGTAAAAAGCATGCGATACTGTGAAATGTACAATTAAGTAACGACAAAGACATGCTAAGGCACTTTATGACTTGCACTCATCAGAGCATTATGCACAAATGAGTCGACTTCATTCGCTAATGGGCAATGGTTTAAAGGCCCTATGTATCATTTGCAAGATAGAACTTTTTACAGATTCGTGGATCAAGAGTGTAACATATCTAAGGAAGAATGTTGGTACACTAGCGTGAAGAAATTTTAGCTACATGGATGCATCAATGCCTCAGAAAACCTTGAAAATCTATATATGGATTTTGTGTACAAGTGAATGGTAAAAAATTTGAAAACCACCTTCGGTTATAAATTTCCAACATGAAATACCATTTTGGACAGAAATAAATTCATGTGGTGTTTGTTACCATTGCTATCAACAATTTGAGTAGTTTTCTTTTGTGTCAACTCATGAAAAACAAAATTGGGTCATTCAAATGATACAATGGGCCTTTAAGGCTGAAGGCGGGTAACACATGTTCAAAATGCTTAGCACGAAACGTACTACAGTGCACGTGCAAGCCAGATTACATGAAGCATGTGCACAAAATCTTTCCGACAACAATTTTTGTAAAGTGAATGTATATAGCCTTGATCATGAACATCCACGGTTACCCTTAAACAGCAAACAAGTAGCTCAATCATTCCCTCGCAAATCACTCTAAACCGCAAGCTCACGGACCAAACAGATGTCCTGTGTATCTGAAATTGCCATGGAAAGAAAACCTGTGTACCTACTACGTCGTTGAGCCACACGTAAGCTTCACTGCATGTAAGGTACTTCCAGCTGTCGTAAAGATGTACTACCTACAACGCAACTTTGCAATGTTATCTATGAATTTCTGTGCCAATGTAAAGCTCAGTCTGTAGATCGTACATCTCTGTGGTTGTGAAACAACACAATCCATCCTCCATCCGAAGCAATTTGTCTGCGTCTGCATCACGTAAATAGCCGTCGCGCACTTGCAAAGTTAAATAACACTTTTCAGTCTCGATCAAGTGGGTTTATTCTTGAAGGTTCATGTATAAGACATGGAGTTTGTAGATAACTTCAAAATGGTGATAAAGTGACTGAATTTTTGTGTTTGTGCTTCATTTTTTTTGTAGACCGTATCGAATAGCTGCCATCTTGTAGGGCAGTTTCTTTGGCTGCGTTCGGGCGTGTACTCGTGTTAACACGAGCATACTTCTGCGCGCGCGCGAACGGCAAGATTTACGACACTCGGGTCAGTGAGAGTATGCTCTCGGTACTCCCCAACAATTGGGGAGTGTGCTCTTACTCCTGACGAGTGCCATGTGATTTGTACGAAGATAGCGGGATATAGGTTGGATTTTTTTTGAATTTGCTCAACGTGTCAACTGGATAACTGAAACAACAACTCACTAAGGTTTGTTTTACACGGTATCAAAGGTTCTCACGACTTATGGTCTGTATTTTCTTAAATTTCTTGTGAGCAGTGAAAAGGTGTTTTTTGTGTAGTCATGGCAAAAGACGGCCATCTTGACTGATGGCCATTCGCGTATGCAGACTACGGACTTGCCGTTCGCGTAATGTGACCCGAGTGCAATGCGTACGCTTTACTCCGGAGTAGCGAGAACTGCATGCCAGAACGCAGCCTTTGTGTCTTGAAGGTATGCATGGTTGCACATTTTGGGCTTACATTGTTGACAAATTTAAATGGCAAAAGTTGCCCTAAAAGATGACAGCTATTCGATACCGTCTCTATTTGCATGTTATTTTATTCAATTTTGGATCATTTAGGTTGAGAGGCTGAATGAAAAAAGAGCACAGGAAACTGCGAGGAAGAGGTCGCAACAAGCTTCAGATGTGCCCAATGGAACATCCGCAGATAGTACGGACAAGGGTCTACAAGGTCAAAAGGTCACACAAGGTCACGCCGCGTCTACTGATCATGAAATCATGCAGTCTGTGGATATTGAGACAGCATCCGGTGATTTGTGTCCTGCTTCAAATTCCGAAAGCGTTGTTAGAAAACGGGGTCACGAGGTCAACCTCGCTGTAGGTGCAGTCCAGGAAGATCTTCCCAAGAAGAGACGAACAGACGTTACAAATGAAAATGCCAACAATAGCAACAGGGTGATGTAAGTCCAGGGTTGTAACGAGTTCTCTCTGCTCGAGTCACAAGTCAAGTCGGGTCAAGTCGAACTGCCTTCGAGTCCCAAGTCAAGTCAAGTCAAGTCGGGCATGTTGGTCAAGTCGGTTCGGGTCAAGTAGTCACAACAATAAATTTGTTCAAGCTAATTTTTAAATGAGTCGAAACGCTGAAACTTGCATTCGTGTAGGGTATCTTTGTTGTTATGGCCAAGAATGCTCCATATTAAAAGAAAGCTTAGTGCTGAAATACAGCTCGGTCCTCAAAATGACACAAAAATGCATCGGAGTTCAATTTCATTTTTAGCAGACCCGAGTCAAAAAATTTTACGAGATCAAGTCAAGTCATTTGAGATTCGAGTCTCAAGTCAAGTCAATTCGGTGAAAATCGGGACTTGAGTCCGAGTCTCGAGTCAGAGTTGTTACAACCCTGCATGTAACCATTGTTACAAAAGACATTCACCACAGAAAATAATTGATTAAAGCTCCAAGTAATAGATATTCAGGATAATTCTGTCATGTTTAAAATATAAGCAAAGTGTGTTTAAAATGAAAGATTTTATTGAAAACCAATTTACGGTGGTTGAGATATTTTTTATGAGCAAATGTTTTATCTCCATGTATATGTGCGTGCATGTACTGTATATTTGGCAAAAAATAAAGATTGGTTTAATTTATATAGTAGCTTTTACTTTTTTTCCCATTGCATTGAAGTCAAGTTTTGCGAATTGGACATAAATGTGCAGGGAAGGGAGGTTTTTTTTTTAATCCAAATACAGAGCTGCCAACCGTCCCGGATTTTGGGGAGGACATCTGGGAAAACAGGTTCATTCCGTGACTCCAAACACATCTACAAATCCCCAAGGTTGTTAAAGGCAGAGGCTCGTCAGCAATGCGCGCGCACCAAATTCGTGCCACGAAATACGCAGCTCCATAGCAAAGGCATAGAGCTACGTATTTCGTGGCACGAATTTGGCACGTGCACATTGCTGACGAGCCTCTGCCTTTAATTGACAATCCAGGAGAGTTTTTATCCATGTCAGGACTCACAAAATTTAGTCATTTTCCGAAGAATCTGTTGCAAAATCCGGGAGGGTTGGCAGCTCTGCAAATATTGTATTCAGGTAATAATCTGTTAATTTGATGGTGAGTTAGATTACTATTTTTCCATTGTGATGCCAACAGAAAATATTACAGTAAAATCTAGATAAATCCATTCTCATGACAAAATTAACTATTTATTTTACTCTGATTTATTGCGATGTTGCGTTTCTTTGAGGGGGGATTTAGCAAAATTTAAATTATCAAGATTTATGCTGGAAAGAATTGCAATTTATATGGTTGCTAATGTCTGAAATTTTAATGATTATTGATTTATATCCAAACGACTGTATTCAGTATTATTATATAAAATAAAGCTTTTGTGGATACCATGCGTTTCTGATACTGTGCAGCACATAGCCCCAATTTGATGTGCATGCACGCTGGGTGCACCAAAGCGCACGCGCGAGCATCATGCATTGAGTGAATGGCGTGAGTACAGTAACAAAACATACTGTACAACAGTAACATGCAGACTTTGTAAACGTTGGAAAAGAACTAACGTTTTCAACACCAAACAGAAATCTTTCAAAACAAAGAAGGTAGGCCTATAAGCTTCATTTTATATAACAATTATAATATGAGAATATCCCGCACTCGTCATGAAAATACCGAACCTGCCTTTGGCTCGTTCAGTATTTTCATGACTCGTGCGGTATATTCTCATATCGCCCCCAAAAAGCCATCTAATATTATATAATTAGGCAGCACAAAATGACAAACTGCATGTAAACTCCTCAAAAAAGTTCGGAAAGGCAAGTTTGACTGACGATTTCTCTCTTGTTGCAAAATAATTTTCCTTGAATTTTATATCATTGGAAAGCCCCGTTATTCCTCTTTACGATGATGTGTTATTTGTTATGATTTTGCAATTGGGGGATGTGCAGCACAGCTGAATACGGGAGCGGGTGTAAAGTGAAATGTCACAAAATGCATTGCTATTGTCAAAAAGTGCATTGACACATTCCCATCATCCAAGCAAAAGGGGAATGCACTGCATAGAGGAATAACGGGGCTTTCCAATGATACAAAATTCAAGGGAAATGATTTAGTAACAAGAGAGAAATCGTCAGTCAAACTTGACTTTCCGAACCTTTTTTGAGGAGTTTAGTTTAAACAAGTTCTTGCTAAGAACTCAAGTTGACCTAAATGTGTGCTATAGTGCCATGAAATTGGCCCCATGACCAAAGATAATAAAGCGCCATAGGTGCAAGATTGAAATAAAATCAATTCAGTAAAGTGAGAACAAAAAGGCTCCATTTGAGTAACCAAACAAGACAGTCTCGTGTCTGTTTGACATGCCTGTCTTGGATGCTGCTGTAACTTATCGCCACAACACAGATTACACCATGAAGGCATGTCAAACGGGCACAAGGCACGTCTAGTTTGCTTAAGCCGTGGTTACACGGGCTGATTTTTGTGAGTCGGCTGTTTTTGTCAGCCGATTACGAGAAAAACACTGCCGAATACGGCGCTCTGCGGCCTGTGAGTGCTATCCCACTTTAATTGTTTAGATACCGAGACTCGCATAACGTGGAATAAGTCGACTTGGCGAGATATTTTATATTGCCAAGTCGACTTCCTGAATTAACCAATAAATCGTCGACTTCCTGAAATCAAGATTGCCAAGTTGTTTTTCTAAATCTATACTAAGTCAACTTGGTGAGATATAAATCAATTCGAGTTGTCAACAAATTATTGTACCAAGTGGACTTACTGAATTCAGAAGGTCGACTTTGCAATATAAATTATCTCGCCAAGTCAACATAACCCACCTTATAAGTTAACTTGGTCAGATAACTTATCTCGGTATCTAATCAAGTAGGATGGCACTCACAGAGCGCCGTATTATCGGGCAACTTGCTTGGCCACCGGTTTTGTCGGCCGATCGGCCAATCACGCCAATGTTTTAAACCACAGCTTTACTCAAATGGCACCTGTTTGTATTTCACTTTATTGCGCGAGTGATCTGTCTTATCTTGCATGAATGGTCTATATTATCTTTGCCCATGACCCAATTTTAAGGTGATGCTTGCAAGAAAACACTGCTTTGCAAAATTTTTGCTTAGCAAAAATTAGAGTACTGATCTAAAATAACAGTTTTGTTGTAACTTGTTTTTGCTCAGCACAATAATCTGTGTTAAGCAGTATTTTCTGCTAAGCAATGCCAGAAAACTGGGTCCAGTCAGGGATGCCTTTTAAAAAAGTTGGGGTGTTTTTTTAAATGTATGTGCATGAGTGAATATTATTTTGGATTACAAGGATTGCATGATGTATTCTGTAATTGACTGAAGATGTACATGTATTTTGTATTATATATGCCCTACTGTTAAAAAAAACCCACACACACAAATCGAGGAGGCTGATAGATGTTACTGTAGTTAATTTTATCGGTTTAGTATAGACTTGAGGTCAAGTCGCTAGACAGTCGTATTTGGTCTGTCTGACGCCTATAATCCCCACGCGCAACAGTTTAGAGGTTGATTAGACTTGTTCCCAGTTCACTCGCGACTACGATTCTTTGGTTTACGAGCCAACCGGTCTAGTTACAGACTTGACATCGGGTCTAGGTTTAGTAAAGTGTATAAACACCTTGTGGCAAGCCAAACTGCGCGAGCCGCCGAGGCAGGGTGCACCACTTTGTCGGAAGAGCTCCCTAAGAACCTGCACTTCCAGGGCCGTTTTTGAGATGCACAGCAAAAAGTCCATTTTTGGCCAATTTTGAGAAGAATTGCTGGACTAACCCCTTATGAAAATGCATGACCAACAATTAATGATTCAGATTTTCTTCAAAATTACAGGAAATGTTGCTTGGAACCCACAGAATGATATTCCTAAAATTTGACCTTGACTGTTGATCCCGTAAATGAAATTCTAAAATAGGCCTAGGCCTATCTGTTTTTAAACAGCTAGAATCCCCCGTCCACATTTTTTAAGTTTTTCTGTGTATCATGGAGGTGTATGAGTCTACAACACCATGACAACTTGTTTTTCACAAATCGACAGGCTTTTGCTTAAAACGTAAAGCAGTTCCGACCCTCTTCACCCGAATTCTGAAACGCTCGAGGTCACTTGTGACTTGGCTTGTTTATCAACGGGGTTTTGACGTCATCCTGAGAAACATACAAAACGGCCTGTGCAGTATTGAATGGAAAATACACGAAGTTAATGTTTATCATGCCTGTTTTGTCCTTGTAATTCAAAATACAAACGTGAAAAACACTTCATGTAATATGACAACACTCTACTATTACCTGTTGTGTGAAAAAACGGTGAAATTGTCGCTCACAATGAAGCTCTTTTGAAGTAAATACTGGTGCATTGCGACGGGTGGTTTTGTCACGGAACGAACGGCATTCACAGCGGTCTGTCTACAGCATTGGACGGTTCACTGCGGGGGAAGCTTTGGATGTCAGTCAAGTCGACCGAATACCAACTCGACTCGTACCAACTCGACCGGGAAAACAAATCGATCGTCAACCAACTCGACCCTGTAATTTGTGTTTTTCTAACTTGTATAGCTTGGGAGTCCCATTGGAGAGAGCTCTAGGATCCTAGACACCACTGACTCACTGGATGACATCCCAATTCAACCCGTCCAAGAGGTGCTTGAGGAGTCATTGATTGATCCTGTGGTTACTGATGACAGGAAGTGCAGTACACTATTTTGTCAATGGATCATCACAACGAAGAATAAACAAACTCGTAGACACTAAGGGATACTCCTACACCAAATACAGCGAAAAAAAGGACGGCACCATCACATGGAGGTAAGTGATACTGTTTGTATTTGCATGGAGGCTTTAATTTCCCACCATTCTTTCTACAAATAAACTAGCTGTATGTGCATGTCCATGTAGTATGAGATCGTCAGTTATGAAATATCTGTATTTTCACGCGGTGTGCAGTACCAGGCGCCAATTTCATAAAGCTGTTGAGAGAATTCTCATAAATAACGCACTTTCTGATTATTTTGATTTGACATGTGGGGTTCCACAAGGGTCATGTCTTGGTCCGTTACTATTTACTTTGTATGCATCTAAGCTTTTTGACGTCATTCATCCTCATCTCCCAGAAGTGCACTGTTATGCAGACGATACACAACTGTATCTTTCTTTTAAGCCAGGTGTTTCACTCCATCAGGATGAAGCAATAACTGCTATGGAGAACTGCATATTTGACATTCGAAATTGGTTATCTCAAGATACCGGTAGGTTGATGTTGAATACAGATAAAACTGAATTTTTGGTTTTAGGGACGAAAACACAATTAGCAAAAGTTACAATTCCGCATATTTCAGTTAGCATATCAAAAATCTTGGGTTTTGGTTTGACTCTAAACTATCCATGGACACGCAAATAAATAAAGTATGCTCTTCGGGATTTTATTATTTACACAATCTTCAACGTATTAGTAAACATTTGAGTCAAAAATCGCTTGTTATTTTAATTCATGCATTTATTACCAGTCGGCTTGACTATTGTAACAGTCTGTACTATGACATCCCAAAGACACAGCTTGACAAGTTGCAACGTAGTCAAAATGCAGCAGCTAGACTGGTTACACACAACAATAGGTTTTGCTTTCTCACACCGGTATTAAAGGAACTACATTGATTGCCTGTTAAGTTTCGTATTAACTTCAAAATACTGTTGCTGGTTTATAAATGTATTCATTCACAGGCACCAAGTTATCTGTCGGATATTGTTATAATTAGAACACAGTCGCATTATAACTTAAGATCATCTAATCAGTTATTGTTGGAATATCCCAATGGCAGATTTCTTGCTACTCTTGGCAGCCGGTCATTTTTAGTTGCAGCACCAAAGCTCTGGAATGCGCTTCCTGTCGATATCAGAAACGCTGTTTCTATGAATTCTTTTAAAGTTAAATTGAAAACTTACTTATATAGGTCCGCTTTTTCTTAAAGGTGGTGTCGTGCTTACCTAGTACCCGAGTCTTGAGTCTTGTTTTTGTTAGTTAGATCTTGCTGTTTTTGTGTACACTGATTGTCTAGTAATTTGTAGTAGTTTTTAGACAATTTTTAACGTGTATTTTGTTATTGTATGTAAGTTTTTACTATATGTAATGCGCTTTTGAACTATTTTTTTATGGAAAGGGCGCAATATAAATTTATTATTATTATCATCGTCGAACGAAGCGATTTCTCTAGTGAGAACGGGGTCATAGTTGCTAGTCTGAGTAACTTGGATGCCTAAAAATATCGTTATTTTTTTCATGGGGACGTGATGTGCGATATTGTAGGGTCCAAGGGAATCTTAAAAAGTATATTAATTCCCAGCTCTCACATGCCCCAAATAAGCAACAGTTTTCGCCCTCAAAATGGCACGAAACAACATAACATCTGAGAAACAAATGGGTATTGAGGTTTGATTTCTACACGATTTCAACTGGAGGGGCACCACGGCCAACATTCTAATGTGCACTGGTTATTGGTGTAGGCAAGCCTCGTGAAATTTGGCCTCAAAGTGTGTATCTTGATAGGGCATCAGGGCCAACTCAGCATTGCATAAGGCCATTGACCTCGGTGGCCTTGGTTAATGTCAAAGCCTGGATTGGTTTAATTTTTTTTCTTCTGTATTCACAGATTGGAGATTGGGCCCACAGACTGTGGAGCTTGATATTACACACTACAAAAATGGACGTGTTTGCCATGGATCCTGAAAACACAGGAGAGGTAAGTTTTTGGCCATCATTCCAATTTTATTACAGTGGAAATTTGCTATAATGAACACCATAAAGAACATTCTGTTACAGTGAACATCACTCATGGCTCCCAACTATTATAGTATTTTAAATATTCTATTTGTTCGCATCAAACACCACCAAAATAAACACTCGTTATGGTTCAGATACGATGCTCATTTATGGCGACTTTCCACTGTTGTAAAACTTGTCTAGCTTCCGCTTATAGGTATGCATGGGTAGGGCTTCCTCAAAGATGATATAGCAGCAAAAGTGCAAGATAGCCCACCCATGCGAAATCAATTCAATAAAGTGAAGTATGTAAAGGCACCATTTTAGTAATAAGCAAACTGGACGCGCCTTGTGTCTGTTTGACATGCCTCTCGTAGTGTAATCTGTGTCGCGGCGAATAGTTACAGCGGCATCCACACTTGGGATGAGAGAAAAGTCGTAAGGGCTTTATCGGGATTCCAACCTGACACCTGTGACTCACTGGGCAGAAGCTCTACCATCTGAGCTATAAGGCACAGTGGTATACTCCCTCAGATTTTCCCCAAGACCTCTGCCACACCAGGCAGATGCTCTACCAGCTCAGCCATAAGGCACAGTGGTATACTCCCTCAGATTTTCCCCAAGACCTCTGACTCACCAGACAGACACTCCACCAGCTGCTGAGCTATAAGGCACAGTAGTATACTCCCTCAGGTTTCCCCCAAGACCTACATGTATGACACACCAGGCAGATGCTCTACCAGCTGAGCTGTGAGGCACAGTGGTATACTCCGTCAGGTTTTCCCCCAAGACCTCTGACACACCAGGCAGATGCTCTACCAGCTGAGCTATAAGGCAAAGTGGTATACTCCCTCAGATTTTCCCCAAGACCTCTAACTCACCAGGCAGATGCTCTACCAGCTGAGCTATAAGGCACAGTGGTATACTCCCTTAGGTTTTCCCCAAGACCTCTGACACACCGAGCAGATGCTCTACCAGCTGAGCTATAAGGCACAGTGGTATATCCCTCGGGTTTTCTCCAAGACCTCTGACACACCAGGCAAATGCTCTACCAGCTGAGCTATAAGGCAAAGTGGTATACTCCCTCAGATTTTCCCCAAGACCTCTGACACACCGGGCAGACGCTCCACCAGCTGAGCTATAAGGCACAGTGGTATACTCCCTCAGGTTTTCCCCAAGACCTCTGACACACCGGGCAGATGCTCCACCAGCTGAGCTATAAGGCACAGTGGTATACTCCCTCAGGTTTTCCCCAAGACCTCTGACACACCGGGCAGATGCTCCACCAGCTGAGCTATAAGGCACAGTGGTATACTCCCTCAGGTTTTCCCCAAGACCTCTGACACACCGGGCAGACGCTCCACCAGCTGAGCTATAAGGCACAGTAGTATACATGTACACCCTCAGATTTTTCCCAAGACCTATGACACACCAGGCAGATGCTCTACCAGCTGAACTATAAGGCAAAGTGGTATACTCCCTCAGGTTTCCCCCAAGACCTCTGACTCACCAGACAGATGAGCTACATGTACAGGGCAGACGGTCTACCATCTGAGCTACATTGTATAAGGCACAGTGGTATACTCCCTCAGGTTTTCCCCAAGACCTCTGACTCACCAGACAGATGAGCTACAGGGCAGACGCTCTACCATCTGAGCTATAAGGCACAGTGGTATACTCCCTCAGGTTTTCCCCAAGAACCCAATTGTTCTCTTATTGTTGCATGGGACCGCAACTGAGCAAAGTAACAAACGCAATATTTGGTATGGTACCTAATCACCATTGAAATGAAACAACCAAACTATGGGATGAAAAAAAAATCAGCAACCGCGAGAGTCATGTCAAACGGACATGAGGCGCATCTACCGGTAGTTTGCTTACTAAAATGGCACCTTGAATTTCTACGGAGGTCAGCCCCTGGTAGAGTAGTCTATCTTGCAGCAGGCATTTAACTTTAATAGTTTGTGTAGTATTCAATTGTTTGTATTCAAATTTATGCAAATAAATGCTTAATTTACATATTACTGCACCATTAATTAATACTGACATATTGATGTACTGTTCTTGCCTTAATCAAAATTATGCAAATCTGCTACTTATTTACATGTCACTGCAGCATGCTAAATTTACTATTTTGCCCTTGCTCATGTATGGTGTTCCCCTGAAGCAGAGTTACAGTTTTGTTTTTTAGAAGTCACATCATGGCCATGGTTTCATCATGATGTTACCCAGAATGCCCCAATATTTTCTCATGTTTATTCATGCATGGTGTCCCTCTGAAACTGAGTTCCAGTTTTGTTTTTTGGAAGTCACATCATGGCCGTGGTTTTATCATGATGTTACCCAGAATGCCCCAATATTTTCTCATGTTTATTCATGCATGGTGTCCCTCTGAAACTGAGTTCCAGTTTTGTTTTTTGGAAGTCACATCATGGCCATGGTTTTATCATGATGTTACCCAGAATGCCCCAATATTTTCTCATGTTTATTCATGCATGGTGTATACCCCTGAAACTGAGTTCCAGTTTTATTTTTTAGAAGTCACATCATGGCCATGGTTTCATCATGATGTTACCCAGAATGCCCCAATATTTTCTCATGTTTATTCATGCATGGTGTCCCTCTGAAACTGAGTTCCAGTTTTGTTTTTTGGAAGTCACATCATGGCCATGGTTTTATCATGATGTTACCCAGAATGCCCCAATATTTTCTCATGTTTATTCATGCATGGTGTATACCCCTGAAACTGAGTTCCAGTTTTATTTTTTAGAAGTCACATAGTGGCCATGGTTTCATCATGATGCTACCCAGAATGCCCCAATGCATTGAATGAAATGAGTTAATACTAACATCAGGTGTACTATCCTTATCAAAATTTAAATTTTAAAAATTGCAAAAACATTTACTTCCAGCCAAAAAGCTACAAGAGTTGAATACAGCTTTCAAAGATTTTTGCAAACTTGTTTTGTTGATCATCATGTCTCTGTTAGGGGCCGTCCATAAAGGAGGGGGGGGGGGGGGGGGGTGGGGGTTGTTGACATTGCGTACAGGGTGGCAGGGGGGAGGGTCGAAGCCAATGCGTATGTACGCAAACTGAAAATTTGCTTTTACTAAAACGAGAAAGGAATTGGACAAGTTGACAAACATATTAGACAGGCCACACATTTTTGTCACTCATCTCACATTTTGTTCACTCCTCAATTTAGGTTTTTTCCATTAAATCTGCAGTTTGTGTAAACAAAAATGCAAAAACAATCTCATTTATTTAAGATTTTGGAGGCGACATGCGAATCGTTAGTAGTATATAGCACTATACATGTACATGTAGTACTGAACCATTTACCAATGCTTACTAATGCTGAGGTATATGGAATGCGTATGCGTACAGGGGTGAAGAGGTTGGAGCCACTGTGTACGCCATGCGTACAGGGGGGGAGGGAGGGTCTAAAAAGTTACTGTATTTCTAGCATTGTGTGCTATGATATCATTGGAAAGCCTGTTTATTTCTCTAACAGTTTGTCCCGTTCGTTATGAACATAATTTGTGGGATGAGCACCATCAAACAAATTTGTCAGTATGTTTTCCTCATTTCTGTTACTTAGAAAGTTGGTTTTTCTGTTGAACACTGTTAAGCCTGGCGTCCATCGACATTGCAACTGGAAGCAACTCGACCATCAGTTGCTGTCGATGTGTGCAGCAACTGGGAACATCCAGTTTTAAAAGCGCACACATCGACACGGCAAATTGGTAAAGCCTACAGTACATTGACCTTTCAACTGGAAGCAACTGTTGCTGTCGATGTGCGCGCACGTATTCAGACACACGCGTGCAACTGATAGCAACTAGTTGCAACTACGCGTGCATGTACATTGACGCAACTGACCGCAACTAAGAACATGAGCAACTCGCGGCAACTCCAGTTGCCAGTAGTTGCAAGTACGAGCACATCAACCTTTTTGAGCAACTGATCAGTTGCTCCCAGTTGCCGCGAGTTGCTTCCAGTTGCTGGAAATTAACACCAGTTGCCACTACAGTGTAGTTGCTTCCAGTTGCAATGTGGATGTACGCTAGGCTTTAAAGACCCACCCACATTCACAACAGAGTAATTAAGTAAACTTTACATACTCATGCATTTCATTTCATTTCCTTTTAACAGGACCAATTTATGAAGCTCCCTTGTGTTGCTGCCCATGCTTGGCCTCACCTGGACTATTGGACTCCACATACATGTCTCTCTCTTGTTGGAATTCATTTGTCATCATGAGCAGCTTTTAGGTATTGTAATCATCAGCTTGTTACTACTTCTCTACATTAGGAATAGCTTGCTCTTTCCCAATATAATCTTACAGCACTTTTGCTCAGTGCTTTCCCAAGAACTATCATTATGTTAACAATTTGTGCTTGGGTGGGATTCGAACCCACAACCTTCTGCATTCTGAAGCAGTTGCCTTAACTACTCAACCTCTCGGTGTGCTGGTGTCAAAGGGCCTGTTTGATTCTTGCAACATTTAGTATCAAAACTAATCCCTTGCCCTTTTCCGACAATTTATAAGAACAATTAAAAATATCAAAATGTGCTTGGGTGGGACTCGAACCCATATCCTCATTCTCCTACATTCTACTACAACAGTTGACTTGACCACTCGGTGTGCTGGTTCAAATCATGGAGCAGTTGGGACTGGAACCTAGAACAGTTGCCTCACTCATTCAACCACTGAGTGTACTGGTCTCAAAGAGCCAGTTGGTTTCACAACTAATCCCCTGCCCTTTTCTGATGCAATTTATCAGCACTTTATGCTCGGAGCTTTCCCAAGAACTCTGTTAAAACCTGTGCTTGGGTGGACTTGAACCCACAACCTTCTGAATTCTAGAGCAGTTGTTTTTAACCTTTCAACCAATCATTACGCAGGTGTCAAAGGGCCAATTTGAATCATGGAAGTTGGTATCACAACTAAATCTAGAGTAGTTGCCTCAACCACTTGACCACTCAGTGCGCTGGTATCAAAGGGCCAGTCTGAATCATGGAGCAGTTGGTATCACAACTGCCCTTTCTTGGTCAAATTTATAAGAACTGCTAAAAACATCAAAATGTGGTTGGGTGGGACTTGAACCTAGAGCAGTTGTCTCAAATTATTCAACTACTCAGTGCATTGGTGCAAAAGGGTCTATTTGAACTGTGGAGCAGTTGGCATCACAACTAATCCCTTGCCCTTTTTTGACGATATTTATTTTTGCTATGTGCTCAGCGCTTTCCCAAGAACTATGTTAGAACCTTGTGCTTGGGTGGGACTCGAACCCACAGCCTTCTGCATTGTAGAGCAGTTGTCTTAACCACTCGCCCACTCAGTGAGCTGGTGTCAGACTGTCAGTTTGAATCATTAAAAACCAGTGCTTGGGTGGGACTCGAACCCACAGCCGAGCAGATCTTTTAAGCACTTTTGTAAGGAACATTTTTGTATTTTCTTTTCTAATTACTAAAACGTCTTTGAGCAAATTCCGCTCAAACTCCATAACATTTTCGGGCCTGTTGTCTGTTTTGGCACCGATTTGGCACCGTCATATTTAGTTAGATGATAGCATTTCTGCGGTTGTAGCAGTGTGGATGAACTAGCTAAAATAAACCATCTTTTGTTTGGATCAATTCTGCTTTTCATAAAATGCATTAAGTTCATTCATACCTCCACACATTTTCCACTTTAGTGTTAGATATTTGGTTTGAAGTCTTACATGTAGCTCTGATTTGTAAGTACCGTAACTTAGTTAACTTATATATTTTCTTTCCCTTTTAGTCTGTGGCTACTGTTCATATGCACCACCCATCATGTTGAGATTTGCTGGGAGAAGAAATCTGGCCAGTGTTGACCTACAGTAATCAGTAAGTCACAGTCCATTGTTCTGTTCATCTTTACTGCAAATCCATTTTGGGTCAATTTTATGACAATAATTTTTTTTTTAAATCACAAGGGGTTAGTCCAGCAGTTATTTGCACAAATCGGCATAAAAATATATGACTTTTTAAAAAATGTCTCGGAAATTATCAGGAAAACAATTTTTGCCCGTTTCCAACCTGTTTTGGTACGTTTCAAAGTTAAATTCTGAATCTTTTTTGTCTTTGCTGAAAATCCATACTGATGTACCCCGGTAGGGTCGTCTCTACCATCCCAATCAACTCTGATTGTGAATGTAGCCTGCAGTTTATACAGTGAACACTCATTGGGGAAGATTCCACTACACATTCAAATATTTGCGGAAATGCCTCTCATCTTGCATTTTAATTGCTCTACACTTCACGTTAATTTCTCCAAAGCAGTTTATTTGTAAACTCCACCATGCGTGAGGCAATCCATGATTTTAAACAAATCAGATGTGAATCTTTGTAAGCAACCTAACGTGTCTTCATTTTTCCAGCCAAATTGAAAAATTCATCAACTTTTAATTTTCTCTAAACTTGCAGCATTTTATAACGTAAGTCGTTATGTTTTCTTAATTTGTGACAGGTGACAAAGACGTGTGTGCCAAGCGATGTCGACCAGGAGCTGAATATTTTCAAGATCTGTTTTGGCAGACCTCACTGCATCGTCTTCAGAGTGGCCAAGATTGACCCACGGTGAGCCCCAATATACTGGCATTTTCCACGGTAAGGGGGGAATTTTGGCAACACATACCATATTTTCCAGAAAATACCTTTGTCTGGTCTCAAAATAAAAGAAATAAGTTTCAGTTGTTCTGAAGAGATAACTTGGGCCCAAAAAGGGTTACAAATAGTGTGACAACATGCCTTTCTAAAAACCCTGTATACCAATTTCCAATATACACTCAAAACTGGGACGGCCTAAAATGTAACACAAGTGTCCGTCCCGGTTACGAGCGTATATTGGAAATTTGATCACAGGGTTTTTAGAAAGGCATGTTGTCACACTATTTGTAACCCTTTTTGGGCCTAAGTTATCTCTTCAGAACAACTGAAACTTATTTCTTTTATTTTGAGACCAGACAAAGGTATTTTCTCGAAAATATGGTCTGTATTGCCAAAATGCCCTCTTTACTGTATAAAGTATCTCCAGTTTTCGAAAAATGACCATTGGGCCTTCAGGAGTTGCAGTTTACAGGCATGCAACTTTTCCTCATCTGCACCATCGAAAATTAAAAGAACACTGTACAAAGTCGGAGATTTGTTTGCATTTCCCTTGTAACACAGTTGCATGCCTGAGTTTACAGCATAGAAAAACATTATCTGATTCAACAAATATGGAAATGTTGCATTTGTGCTATCTGTAGATTTACTATACTGTTAAAAAACTTTTTACTTTTTCCCCGCAGACACAAGTTGAAGAAATCAGGATGATTGAACCTTCTGCCACAGTTCCCAAAAAAACCCAAAGCAACTTGCCAACAACAAGAAGCTCTGCTGTCCAAGCCTCTCTCCAAAAACAGTTTGTAAACATTGAATCAACTCAACTGAACCTTCCATCTATCAGTCAGTTCCTAAGCACAACTCTTCAATGTCTCAAAAAAATAACTAACAGCTTGTAAACAAACAAGCTGTCCTAAATTTGTTCAAGCCTCTCTCCAAAAATTGATTAACAGTTTGCAAACATTGAATCTTCTAAGCACACAACTACTCTTCAGTGTCTCAAAAATTACTATCAGTTTGTAAACAAACCAAAACTTGCTCAAAAAAAAGACTAACAGTTTGTAAATATTGAAGTGTACTTAATATTCTTGTCTTCATTTAGCAACAACCAATTGTATTTATTTCTCTTGTAGCATTGTTAAATGTACTTTAACAAATATAGTAATGTTTGTAAACAATCTTATTTAAATAGTGTTATATAGTTAAAGTAACTTCCAAAGTCAAAATAAAAGTCACTGACAACAAAAGTTTCATTTGTAAACAAGTCTCATTTTATTCTGTACTCCAATAAGTAAACCAAGTAATATATTCAAGTAAAATGTTCATTAACTTAATTTATGCAAGGTCCTAATTGCTATTGTCTTTACAGATAGTCCAGGGCGCGGTGAACCAAAATTATAATTTGAAAATCGAACAGGGGTTGCCCCCTGTCCGATTTTCTAACGTATTGAAGTGGAGGTTTCCCTCCTCTAACTGTCAAAGAAAACATTAATAAAAATGGTGTACAAAGAAATACAATTAAAATGATTTATTAAACATTCAAACGATAACTGCAATTTCAAGAAACAAATCAGTAAAACCTAACTTGGTAAATCACAATTAAGTTACATATTGTTAGTAACAACATGACGATAAACTGAAAATTGACTTTCTCAAGTTTTCTGTCTACATACCCAATTGACTAAAAATACCATCGGCAATTTGTTCCCGATTACGACGTACCACGGCACAAAGACATCACTCGCGAAAAGATTTAAAAACTAACGCGTATTCCGTCTGGAACCGAGGTTGTAGTCAAGTCCGTCAAACGTCCAGAAGCAAAGGATGAGCATGCACAAACGAATGCCTTTGTTGGAGTTCATTTAAGTAGCCTGTGACTTGAATTAAGACCCAGGGACTTGTGGTGGACTTGACTACAACCCTGCTTGCAGCCTCATGAGCTCCCATTTCTGAAAAAGAAAATTACAAAAATTAATTTCAGATCAACACATTTAACAATGCATTTCATACCAAAACAAAATGATTTTTGAGTTAAATTTCTCATAACTTATTCCATTTGCCTAAAACAATTTACCAGTGGTACAAAAAAAGTACCTTTTAGCTGGAAATCATGTGTAGAGCCCTTCTCTTGTTACATGTGTAGCTTTTTGAACTGTATTATGTTCAATAAATTTCCTGATGGTGAATACCTTTGCATTAGCATGGAAGTCATCTACAGGGGTCACCTTATATAATAATACAGCATTTGTCTCAAATTTACTTGAAAATTTCTTTTTACAGGGAAAAAATATGACATTTCTGACGTCACACACGTAACATTTTCCCCCTGTAAAAAGGAACTTTCAGATAAATTTAAAACAAATGCTGTACTATTATAAGGTGCCCCCTGTAGATGACTACCATGCTAAACTCCTCAAAAAAAGTTCGGAAAGTCAAGTTTGACTGACGATTTTTCTCTCGTTACTAAATCATTTCCCTTGAAATTTGTATCATTGGAAAGCCCTGTTATTCCTCTTTACAGTGATGTGTCATTTGTTATGATTAATCGATTGGGGGATGTGTAGTATAGCGGAATACAGGGGTGGGTGGAAAGTGGAATGTCACAAAATTCACTGCTATTGTCGTGCATTCCCCTTTTGCTTTGAGGATGGGAATGTGTCAATGCACTTTTTGACAATAGCAATGCATTTTGTGACATTACACCCGCCCCGTATTCAGCTGTACTGCACATCCCCAAATTGCTTTTAAAATCATAACAAATGACACATCGTAAAGAGGAATAACAGGGCTTTCCAATGATATAAAATTCAAGGAAAATTATTTTGCAACAAGAGAGAAATCGACAGTCAAACTTGACTTTCCGGAAATGCTTCAAAATGTCACACACATAGGTTTATTTAAACATGTCCAGTTTACGTGATCACTAAATAGGTTGACAGGAAAATTTCCACATGTTTAGTTTTATTAGAATGTAAAATGTTACAGCAAAAAATTTGCAGATTTTATCAGGAAAAACCCAAAATTTACCCAAAAAAATTACTTATTCTAAAATGGGTTGGATGTTGCACAGCCCGAGTCAAGTTTTTGCAAGTATAACTGGAAATCAGTGGCGGTTCTAGGCTTATGGACATTTCAAGCACTACCCAGATAGTGCCTGGATCCACTGCCAATTTCTAGTCATGATCACAAAAACCTGGCCCAGGCTCATGGACATTTCAAGCACTACCCAGATAGTGCCTGGATCCACTGCCGATTTCTAGTCATGATCACAAAAACTCAGCCCAAGCTGTCGGACACATTTTTCAAAAACAAAATTACATTTTTTGGCCAATCCTCCGGTTTTCTGATGATTGAGTACTGAATTCTTTCCTCATAAAACCAGGTTAATTTAGTTAAACTTTGAAAATGCACACAAACTTGTTTATGGTTTTTCAATGATTATCAATTTATAGGTAAGAATTAAGGGTTTTTTCCCTATAAAAAAAAAAAAAACTAAATTTAAGAATTTGCTTAGAATTTTTTTTTTTAGCCATTCTCGTGTTTTGAGTACAAACTGCATGTTACACATTTCATTTTCTACAAAAAAGAAAAGGTCAATTCATGTGGCGTGAATTGCATTTGAGACAATAGAGAGGTTTCGCAAGATTTTCCTCACTTTCACGTGGGAATAATTCATTAAATTCGATCGGTATTCATGGAAGATACATCACAAAGAAACAAAATGCATAAAACTTATTAATCCATCACGGATAAAGCAAAAAATCTGCATAACCGGTATCCGTTTTTATGCTACGCGTATGGAGGCCGATAACCGTTGTTCACGCATATGAAAACATGTGTACTATATACATTTACGCGTCACGAGACGCGCATAAAGTCATGACGTATCGGTATCCGTGACGGTGCGAAAACCTCCCTAATGATTAGTTCTAAACGTGGGTTCTCTCCACCCAGGAGTAAATGGGTACCTATAAGGACAGTGAATGTTGATATGTTTGCTGGAATACATATAATGGCAGACAGTTCATGTTGTAACATGCAGTTTGTACTCCAATTTTAAACCACTTCAGCAAGTAAATTCATTCCCTTCGCACATATGCAATAAGTAAAGTTTGTTTAATCTACATGCCAAACCTATTTGATTTTGTGCTGTACATTTACCAGCATGTCTGAATGAAAATTGTGGCCATGCACAACATGTAACCTTCCGACTTTTGACACAGATATGTTTTGCCAAACATATTTGATTTTGTGCTGTACATTTACCAGCATGTCTGAATGAAAATTGTGGCCATGCACAACATGGAACCTTCCGACTTTTGACACAGATGAGTAGGTGAAGTCTGTACGATGTATGTATTCATGTAGCCTTTTCGCAAATTCAACTTGATGTGCACAGGTTTCAGGATGATATACGGATACAAATACATTGCTATATTTTCTTCTTTAATAGCATAGCATAGTGCAGGTAATTTGCAGAATGAGTTATAAGTATCGTGGCAGTTTGGGTCATTAACTTACAAACTTCATGTGGAAACACCCGAAGGTTGTGGTTTTCAGACTACTTGAGGTACTTGTGCCCTTGAGCAAGGCGCTTTACCCCAATTGTTCCATCCTGTGGATGGGATGTAAAGCCCTAGGTCCAGTATTGTGTAATGCATCTTAAAGATCCTAGAACATTCTTTCGGAAGAGAAGGGGAATTTTCCCAATGTCTCTGGCTTAGCCGCCACTTGCCGATCTATGTATCAATATTGAGGTGGTTCGCATTGAGATGTCAAGAGACATGAAATGCGCTATTAGAGGACACCAGAAATTTATCAGTAAATTTATTTGTGTACACTGATTTTGCCACTGATTTCTCAAGCAATGAAATTGCGAAAAGGCCAATAATTTAGTTATTTTCCTAACTTAATTAGTTTTAAAATTATCAAAAACTAACAGTTTCCGGAAAATGCAGGTATTGATTTTCATCATCTCTCAAGCCAAGTTTCTTTCATGTCACTGCAGGGCCACATATTCCAATTTTGTTTTAGTTTTACTTTTTGCCACAAGATTTAAATTTGGAGGTTAGTTCTTTCCTTCAAAATATACTCGGGGTTCATTACCATGCACGGACACCCAGGATTTGCCTTTTTATGATCAATAAACCAAGTAAAAACACACAAAAATGTCTGGGCCAATTTTAATATGAAATTTAGATATCCAAACAGTCAAGTGTCATGTACTCAATACCTTGGTTAATTCAAAAGGTTGTAGATGTGCCTTTGGGCAAGGCATTTTACCATAAATTGCCTCTCCACACAAAACAATATAGGTACCTACTTTGGTGGTGAATGTATAAAACTCCAGTACTATTTATATCATTAACATCAACCTAAGAATTGCATGCCCAGATATTCATGGTAAAATTGGCTCCAAGCTCAAACAATGCATCTTTAAAGTTACAATAGAGACTATGATACTTACATTTAAACTGGACCCCTGGCTGGTAATCAAAAACCTGAGGAGAAAAGACAAAGTATTGCTGTTAATAAAATAAATGAAAGGTTCCCAAAACCCTAACTATGATCATTCAAAATGGCCTCATTTTGTTGAATTATTGTTTTGTGGTAATTTTAATTGTTCCTATGTGGATTAAATAAGAGAATTCTAGTTAAGAGTTGAGAAGTTAATCAGAATTGTTTTCCTTTAAAATAACTTATGTCGCGCTTACGCAATGTATTTACAATGTATAAGGGAAAAAATACCAGGAATTATTCCCAGTTGTCCGATGGGTTTAGTGCAGGAAAGCTTATGTGATGTCCGACTTGTAAATTCTTTCCAAAATTACACTATCCACTATAAAATTCATGTTTCGGTAAAAGTTGAGAAGACGATCAGAATTTGTTTTGGTATGAATTCCGTTCACTGGTTGCCACTGAGACGCCGTGTGTTAAATCTATGGAACAGGGCAGTATTTTCAAGAAAATTTTTGAATGTTTGTTACTGCACAATTCACTTCCCTTTCAAATATTTTGATGGTCATAAGGAGAATAAGTGGCAGCCAGTAAACAGAATTCTTTCCTATTTTACTTAAATACCTGCATTATTTCATTCATACAGCTTATCTTCCGCTAAAAAAGTGAAATTTTGTTGTGAAAATATTATTTTAGCCTGAATAAAAAAAAGGTATTTTTTTCGTTTAGGTTGAACAAAGATTTTAAGGAAATTACCTCTTGGAATCAACAGATAATCCAATTCTAAGATATACTTTCCAGTTTCCACATGCAATTTTGTCGCAAATGTTGCTTTTCTAAAGAAAAATGACATTTTCTTCTTCAAAAATTGCATTTAGTTGGTACACAAGATGAACCATGTACGCTTGCATGCAGCGGCCTCTATTGTCGCGCTTACTCGCTGTGATTTTGTCTTACTCTCTGCAGTACCGGTAGTTTTATTATTTATTTATCTCAGAAATGCAACATTTCCGACAAAAGTGCAAGTGGGAAGTATATCTTAAAATTGTATTATCTATTGATTCCAGGAGGTAATTGGCTGTTCCGATTCGGGTCGGAACAGCCTTTGTTTTCGTTAAGATTTTTTTTTTTTTTTTTTTGGCTGTTCCAACACGGTTGGGAACAGCCTTTGTTTTCGTTAAGATTTTTTTTTTTTTTATTTTTTTGGCTGTTCCAACACGGTTGGGAACAGCCTTTGTTTTCGTTACGATTTTTTTTTTTTTTATTTGGCTGTTCCAACACGGTTGGGAACAGCCTTTGTTTTCGTTAAGATTTTTTTTTTTTTTTTTTTGGCTGTTCCAACACGGTTGGGAACAGCCTTTGTTTTCGTTAAGATTTTTTATTTTTTTATTTTTTTGGCTGTTCCAACACGGTTGGGAACAGCCTTTGTTTTCGTTACGATTTTTTTTTTTTTTATTTGGCTGTTCCAACACGGTTGGGAACAGCCTTTGTTTTCGTTAAGATTTTTTTTTTTTTTATTTTTGGCTGTTCCGATACGGTCGGAACAGCCTTTGTTTTCGTTAAGATTTTTTTTGGCTTTCCGCACTCCTGCGGAAAGCCTTTGAAACTGTTCTGATTTTTTTTTTTTTTTTTTTAGCTTTTTTTATTCTTCTCCCAAAACCTCATAGACAAAGCGCATGGTCTTTCGGCCTGGCAAAATGGTCACTTGCAAAGCTCGGATCATCATCAAACTTGGTCACAACAATCACCTCATAATGAAGTACTGCACAAATGTGTTTACATTTTGATGACGTCATCAGGTGTCAGATTACAAGCGTTTGAAATATATGGCCTTCAAATTGAAACTTCTGTAAAAATTCAACCGTTTGAGATACAAACTTTATTCTTTCGGCAATGGTCATGACTATCCAAGGTCTAAATTTCATACACAGACATTGACCTTGAATCTTGCTTCCTATTGGTCGAAAACGAGGCTGCCCTGTCATTTAAAACTGGTAGCAGATACAGAGATCGGGTCAAAAGTGTTAGTCTCAAGACCTCTTGGGAATTCCAAAAATACCAAAAGTTAAGTCGTGACACGAAAGAGCGCCCTCTAGCGGCAAGTTGAAAAATGGCCAAAACCTATTTTGAAGAGATGTCTGTGGCGAAGTTTTTGCAAATTGGCCCAAAATTGGTGCATATGTTCACTGAGGGTCAGTGAACACGCCCATACCTTCAAAAGTTTGATGACGTCACCAGGTGTCAAATTACACTCAGTTGAACATGCGTTCTTCTAACGGTTATATCTAGAGAACGAAAAGGCCGATGGAGGTCAAATTTTGTGTTTTAGGTTTGTTGTGACTTGGTCTAATGCATATTAGCAGAAAACTTTGGTGGCGTAACGATGACGTCATCAAATAAGCCCGTTTGTGCAGCATACATTAGCCAAGGTCGTTCACTTCCTCTAATGGGCGTATGACCTTGAAACCTAGCAGGGACGTAGACTTGGTCATTGACATGTAACATACCTAGTTACATTAGTGTGACGTCATTTGTTGATTTGTTATGAATTTTTGAATCTGGCAACCTATACCACAGCATACACACAGTGCAGTATATACGAGTGTACATAAGCATGTACAATATGCATACATCTGCACTACCCCATTTCCCATAGACAAAGCACATAGTCTATCTCGCTGCAAGAAGGGTAGCTTGCAAAGCTTGGATCATCATCAAACTTGGTCACAATAAGGAACCCATAGTAAAGTACTATACCAAAGAGGTTACATCTTGATGACGTCATCAGGTGTCCAATTGCAAGCGTTTGAAATTTAATGCGTTACATATTCAAAAATCTGTAAAAATTCAACCGTTTGAGATACAAACTTTATTCCTACTGCAATGGTCATGACTATCCAATGTCTAAATTTCATGCAGAGACAATGACCTTGAATCTTGCTTCCTATTGGTCGAAAACGAGGCTGCCCTGTCATTTAAAACTGGTTGCAGATACGGAGATCGGGTCAAAAGTGTTAGTCTCACGACCCTTTGGGTATTACAAAAATACCAAAAAATAGGTCGTCACACGAAAGAGCGCCCTCTAGCGGCGAGTTGAAAAATGGCCAAAACTCATTTTGAAGAGATGTCTGTGGCGAAGTTTTTGCAAATTGGCCCAAAATTGGTGCACATGTTCACTGAGAGTCAGTGAACATGCCCATACCTTCAAACGTTTGATGACGTCACTAGGTGTCAAATTACACTCGGTTGAACATGCATTATTTTAACAGCTATATCTAGAGAACGAAAAGGCCGATGAAGGTCAAATGTTGTGTTTTAGGTTTGTTGTGACTTGGTCTAATGCATATTAGCAGCTAAATTTGGTGGCGTAACGATGACGTCATCAAATAAGCGCGTTTGTGCAGCATACATTAGCCAAGGTCGTTCACTTCCTCTATATTGATCGTATGACCTTGAAACCTAGCAGGGACGTGGACTAGGTCATTAACATATAACATTGGCCCAAAATTGGTGCATGTGTTCACTGAGGGTCAGTGAACATGTCCATACCTTCAAAGGTTTGATGACGTCACCAGGCGTCAAATTACACTCGGTTGAACATGCGTTCTTCTAACGGTTATATGTAGAGAACGAAAAGGCCGATGGAGGTCAAATTTTGTGTTTTAGCAGGTACGTAGAGTTTTACATGCATACAAACATACAAGAAAAGAAAAGCGGAAAGCCATATGCTCTGTTATCAACAGACATACCTCTAGTTTTTTTTCTTTTTCTTCTTCCACTTTTTTCAGACGCTTTTTCGGGCACTTGCCCATTCATGATTGACTTCAAACTTCACATGGACATTGGTCACTATGTGAAGTTGTGCACAGTACTAATGACGTCATGATGACGTCATCACGTGTCAGATTAAAGGGGTATGAAGTTTAATAAATTAAATATTCAAAAATCAATATAAAATCAACCGTTTGACATACGAACTTGATTCCTTCGCCATATATGATGACTAACAAATGTCTTTAAGATGCGCACACGCCTTGACCTTTGACCTCGTTTCCTATTGGTCTAACAGATTTTGCCTTGCCATTTGAAAGTGGTACAAGATATCTGGATGTGGTCAACTGTATTACACTTGGACCTAGGGTGGGGTATCCAAACATATAGCAACACCTTTGACCTTCCCTACATGTCAGATTAAAGTGGCATGTAATAATATTCAATATTTAAAAATCGATAAAAACTCAACCGTTTGACATACGATCGTGATTTCTTCATATACAATCACTAACAAAGGTCATCCCGAACACCACATATGTTTATAAAAAGGAGGGGAACAGCCATGTGTTCGTTTACAACGAACACATTTCTAGTTTATTCTTTTCCTTCTTCCATTTTTTTCAGACGCTATTTCGGGCACTTGCACATTGATGATTGACTTCAAACTTCACATGGACATTGGTCACTATGTGAAGTAGTGCACAGTACTAATTACGTCATGATGACGTCATCACGTGTCAGATTAAAGGGGCATGAAGTTTAATAAATTAAATATTCAAAAATCATTAAAAAATCAACCGTTTGACCTACGATCTTGATTCCTTCGCCATATACGATGACTAACAAGGGTCTTTGAGATGCGCACACCCCTTGACCTTTGACCTCGTTTCCTATTGGTCTAACAGATTTTGCCTTGCCATTTGAAAGTGGTGCAAGATATTTGGACAAAGTCACTTGTGTTACACTTCGACTAGGGTGGGGTATCTAAAAAATATTTTTGTGACCTTTGACCTTGCTCACTTCCGGTCGAAACCGGAAGTGGCCCTTAGTTTGAAAGTGAAAGGAGGTATTGAGATGGGGTCAATGGTGTTATTACCAGAGGCCCTTAAGCTTTCCAAAAATATAAGTGATGACGTCATCGTACGAAATAGCGCCCTCTACCGACAAGATGATTACGTAATTAAATATTCAAAAATCAATAAAAAATCAACTGTTTGACCTACGATCTTGATTCCTGTGGCATATACGATCACTAACAAATGTCTTTAAGATGCGCACAGGGCTTGACCTTTGACCTCGTTTCCTATTGGTCTAACAGATTTTGCCTTGCCATTTGAAAGTGGTACAAGATATCTGGATGTGGTCAACTGTATTACACTTGGACCTAGGGTGGTGTATCCAAAAAATATGGCCGTGACCTTTGACCTTGCTCACTTCCGGTCGAAACCGGAAGTGGCCCTTAGTTTGAAAGTGAAAGGAGGTATTGAGATAGGGTCAATGGTGTTATTACCAGAGGCCCTTAAGCTTTCCAAAAATATAAGTGATGACGTCATCGTAGGAAATAGCGCCCTCTAGCGACAAGATGATTACGTAATTAAATATTCAAAAATCAATAAAAAATCTACCGTTTGACCTACAAATTTGATTCCTTCTGCATATACGATCACTAACAAATGTCTTTAAGATGCGCACATGGCTTGACCTTTGACCTCGTTTCCTATTGGTCAAACAGATTTTGCCTTGCCATTTGAAAGGGGTACAATATATCACGATGGGGTCAACTGTGTTACACTTCGACTAGGGTGGGGTATCCAAACATATAGCAACACCTTTGACCTTCCCTACATGTCAGATTAAAGTGGCATGTAATAATATTCAATATTTAAAAATCGATAAAAACTCAACCGTTTGACATACGATCGTGATTTCTTCATATACAATCACTAACAAAGGTCATCCCGAACACCACATATGTTTATAAAAAGGAGGGGAACAGCCATGTGTTCGTTTTCAACGAACACATTTCTAGTTGGCTGTTCCGACTCGAGTTGGAACAGCCTTTGTTTTCGTTAAGATTTTTTTTTTTTTTATTTTTATTTTTTATTTTTTGGCTGTTCCGATACGGTCGGAACAGCCTTTGTTTTCGTTAAGATTTTTTTTTTTTTTTTTTTTTTTTTATTCTTTTACTTCTTCCACTTTTTTCAGACGCTATTTCGGACACTTGCACATTCATGATTGACTTCAAACTTCACATGGACATTGGTCACTATGTGAAGTTGTGCACAGTACTAATGACGTCATGATGACGTCATCACGTGTCAGATTAAAGGGGCATGAAGTTTAATAAATTAAATATTCAAAAATCAATAAAAAATCAACCGTTTGACCTACGATCTTGATTCCTTCGGCATATACGATGACTAACAAAGGTCTTTGAGATGCGCACACCCCTTGACCTTTGACCTCGTTTCCTATTGGTCTAACAGATTTTGCCTTGCCATTTGAAAGTGGTGCAAGATATTTGGACAAAGTCACTTGTGTTACACTTCGACTAGGGTGGGGTATCTAAAAAATATTTTTGTGACCTTTGACCTTGCTCACTTCCGGTCGAAACCGGAAGTGGCCCTTAGTTTGAAAGTGAAAGGAGGTATTGAGATGGGGTCAATGGTGTTATTACCAGAGGCCCTTAAGCTTTCCAAAAATATAAGTGATGACGTCATCGTACGAAATAGCGCCCTCTACCGACAAGATGATTACGTAATTAAATATTCAAAAATCAATAAAAAATCAACTGTTTGACCTACGATCTTGATTCCTGTGGCATATACGATCACTAACAAATGTCTTTAAGATGCGCACAGGGCTTGACCTTTGACCTCGTTTCCTATTGGTCTAACAGATTTTGCCTTGCCATTTGAAAGTGGTACAAGATATCTGGATGTGGTCAACTGTATTACACTTGGACCTAGGGTGGTGTATCCAAAAAATATGGCCGTGACCTTTGACCTTGCTCACTTCCGGTCGAAACCGGAAGTGGCCCTTAGTTTGAAAGTGAAAGGAGGTATTGAGATGGGGTCAATGGTGTTATTACCAGAGGCCCTTAAGCTTTCCAAAAATATAAGTGATGACGTCATCGTAGGAAATAGCGCCCTCTAGCGACAAGATGATTACGTAATTAAATATTCAAAAATCAATAAAAAATCTACCGTTTGACCTACAAATTTGATTCCTTCTGCATATACGATCACTAACAAATGTCTTTAAGATGCGCACATGGCTTGACCTTTGACCTCGTTTCCTATTGGTCAAACAGATTTTGCCTTGCCATTTGAAAGGGGTACAATATATCACGATGGGGTCAACTGTGTTACACTTCGACTAGGGTGGGGTATCCAAACATATAGCAACACCTTTGACCTTCCCTACATGTCAGATTAAAGTGGCATGTAATAATATTCAATATTTAAAAATCGATCAAAACTCAACCGTTTGACATACGATCGTGATTTCTTCATATACAATCACTAACAAAGGTCATCCCGAACACCACATATGTTTATAAAAAGGAGGGGAACAGCCATGTGTTCGTTTTCAACGAACACATTTCTAGTTATTTTTTTTTTTCTTTTCCTTCTTCCACTTTTTTCGCACGCTATTTCGGGCACTTGCACATTCATGATTGACTTCAAACTTCACATGGACATTGGTCACTATGTTAAGTTGTGCACAGTACTAATGACGTCATGATGACGTCATCACGTGTCAGATTAAAGGGGCATGAAGTTTAATCAATTAAATATTCAAAAATCATTAAAAAATCAACCGTTTGACCTACGATCTTGATTCCTTCGGCATATACGATGACTAACAAAGGTCTTTGAGATGCGCACACCCCTTGACCTTTGACCTCGTTTCCTATTGGTCAAACAGATTTTGCCTTGCCATTTGAAAGTGGTGCAAGATATTTGGACAAAGTCACTTGTGTTACACTTCGACTAGGGTGGGGTATCTAAAAAATATGTTGGTGACCTTTGACCTTGCTCACTTCCGGTCGAAACCGGAAGTGGCCCTTAGTTTGAAAGTGAAAGGAGGTATTGAGATGGGGTCAATGGTGTTATTACCAGAGGCCCTTAAGCTTTCCAAAAATATAAGTGATGACGTCATCGTACGAAATAGCGCCCTCTAGCGACAAGATGATTACGTAATGAAATATTGGAAAATCAATAAAAAATCAACCGTTTGACCTACGATCTTGATTCCTTCGGCATATACGATGACTAACAAAGGTCTTTGAGATGCGCACACCCCTTGACCTTTGACCTCGTTTCCTATTGGTCTAACAGATTTTGCCTTGCCATTTGAAAGTGGTACAAGATATCTGCATGTGGTCAACTGTATTACACTTCGACCTAGGGTGGTGTATCCAAAAAATATGGCCGTGACCTTTGACCTTGCTCACTTCCGGTCGAAACCGGAAGTGGCCCTTAGTTTGAAAGTGGTAGGAGGTATTGAGATGGGGTCAATGGTGTTATTATCAGAGGCCCTTAAGCTTTCCAAAAATATAAGTAATGACGTCATCGTACGAAATAGCGCCCTCTAGCGACAAGATGATTACGTAATTAAATATTCAAAAATCAATATAAAATCTACCGTTTGACCTACGAATTTGATTCCTTCTGCATATACGATCATTAACAAATGTCTTTAAGATGCGCACATGGCTTGACCTTTGACCTCGTTTCCTATTGGTCAAACAGATTTTGCCTTGCCATTTGAAAGGGGTACAATATACCACGATGGGGTCAACTGTGTTACACTTCGACTAGGGTGGGGTATCCAAACATATAGCAACACCTTTGACTTTCCCTACATGTCAGATTAAAGGGGCATGTAATAATATTCAATATTTAAAAATAGATAAAAACTCAACCGTTTGACCTACGATCGTGATTTATTCATATACGATCACTAACAAAGGTCATCCCGAACACCATATATGTTTATAAAAAGGAGGGGAACAGCCATGTGTTCGTTTTCAACGAACACATTTCTAGTTTTTTATTCTTTTCCTTCTTCCATTTTTTTCAGACGCTATTTCGGGCACTTGCACATTGATGATTGACTTCAAACTTCACATGGACATTGGTCACTATGTGAAGTAGTGCACAGTACTAATGACGTCATGATGACGTCATCACGTGTCAGATTAAAGGGGCATGAAGTTTAATAAATTAAATATTCAAAAATCAATAAAAAATCAACCGTTCGACCTACGATCTTGATTCCTTCGGCATATACGATGACTAACAAAGGTCTTTGAGATGCGCACACCCCTTGACCTTTGACCTCGTTTCCTATTGGTCTAACATATTTTGCCTTGCCATTTGAAAGTGGTGCAAGATATTTGGACAAAGTCACTTGTGTTACACTTCGACTAGGGTGGGGTATCTAAAAAATATTTTTGTGACCTTTGACCTTGCTCACTTCCGGTCGAAACCGGAAGTGGCCCTTAGTTTGAAAGTGAAAGGAGGTATTGAGATGGGGTCAATGGTGTTATTACCAGAGGCCCTTAAGCTTTCCAAAAATATAAGTGATGACGTCATCGTACGAAATAGCGCCCTCTACCGACAAGATGATTACGTAATTAAATATTCAAAAATCAATAAAAAATCAACTGTTTGACCTACGATCTTGATTCCTGTGGCATATACGATCACTAACAAATGTCTTTAAGATGCGCACAGGGCTTGACCTTTGACCTCGTTTCCTATTGGTCTAACAGATTTTGCCTTGCCATTTGAAAGTGGTACAAGATATCTGGATGTGGTCAACTGTATTACACTTGGACCTAGGGTGGTGTATCCAAAAAATATGGCCGTGACCTTTGACCTTGCTCACTTCCGGTCGAAACCGGAAGTGGCCCTTAGTTTGAAAGTGAAAGGAGGTATTGAGATAGGGTCAATGGTGTTATTACCAGAGGCCCTTAAGCTTTCCAAAAATATAAGTGATGACGTCATCGTACGAAATAGCGCCCTCTAGCGACAAGATGATTACGTAATTAAATATTCAAAAATCAATAAAAAATCTACCGTTTGACCTACAAATTTGACTCCTTCTGCATATACGATCACTAACAAATGTCTTTAAGATGCGCACATGGCTTGACCTTTGACCTCGTTTCCTATTGGTCAAACAGATTTTGCCTTGCCATTTGAAAGGGGTACAATATATCACGATGGGGTCAACTGTGTTACACTTCGACTAGGGTGGGGTATCCAAACATATAGCAACACCTTTGACCTTCCCTACATGTCAGATTAAAGTGGCATGTAATAATATTCAATATTTAAAAATCGATAAAAACTCAACCGTTTGACATACGATCGTGATTTCTTCATATACAATCACTAACAAAGGTCATCCCGAACACCACATATGTTTATAAAAAGGAGGGGAACAGCCATGTGTTCGTTTACAACGAACACATTTCTAGTTTATTCTTTTCCTTCTTCCATTTTTTTCAGACGCTATTTCGGGCACTTGCACATTGATGATTGACTTCAAACTTCACATGGACATTGGTCACTATGTGAAGTAGTGCACAGTACTAATTACGTCATGATGACGTCATCACGTGTCAGATTAAAGGGGCATGAAGTTTAATAAATTAAATATTCAAAAATCAATAAAAAATCAACCGTTTGACCTACGATCTTGATTCCTTCGGCATATACGATGACTAACAAAGGTCTTTGAGATGCGCACACCCCTTGACCTTTGACCTCGTTTCCTATTGGTCTAACAGATTTTGCCTTGCCATTTGAAAGTGGTGCAAGATATTTGGACAAAGTCACTTGTGTTACACTTCGACTAGGGTGGGGTATCTAAAAAATATTTTTGTGACCTTTGACCTTGCTCACTTCCGGTCGAAACCGGAAGTGGCCCTTAGTTTGAAAGTGAAAGGAGGTATTGAGATGGGGTCAATGGTGTTATTACCAGAGGCCCTTAAGCTTTCCAAAAATATAAGTGATGACGTCATCGTACGAAATAGCGCCCTCTACCGACAAGATGATTACGTAATTAAATATTCAAAAATCAATAAAAAATCAACTGTTTGACCTACGATCTTGATTCCTGTGGCATATACGATCACTAACAAATGTCTTTAAGATGCGCACAGGGCTTGACCTTTGACCTCGTTTCCTATTGGTCTAACAGATTTTGCCTTGCCATTTGAAAGTGGTACAAGATATCTGGATGTGGTCAACTGTATTACACTTGGACCTAGGGTGGTGTATCCAAAAAATATGGCCGTGACCTTTGACCTTGCTCACTTCCGGTCGAAACCGGAAGTGGCCCTTAGTTTGAAAGTGAAAGGAGGTATTGAGATAGGGTCAATGGTGTTATTACCAGAGGCCCTTAAGCTTTCCAAAAATATAAGTGATGACGTCATCGTAGGAAATAGCGCCCTCTAGCGACAAGATGATTACGTAATTAAATATTCAAAAATCAATAAAAAATCTACCGTTTGACCTACAAATTTGATTCCTTCTGCATATACGATCACTAACAAATGTCTTTAAGATGCGCACATGGCTTGACCTTTGACCTCGTTTCCTATTGGTCAAACAGATTTTGCCTTGCCATTTGAAAGGGGTACAATATATCACGATGGGGTCAACTGTGTTACACTTCGACTAGGGTGGGGTATCCAAACATATAGCAACACCTTTGACCTTCCCTACATGTCAGATTAAAGTGGCATGTAATAATATTCAATATTTAAAAATCGATAAAAACTCAACCGTTTGACATACGATCGTGATTTCTTCATATACAATCACTAACAAAGGTCATCCCGAACACCACATACATGTATGTTTATAAAAAGGAGGGGAACAGCCATGTGTTCGTTTTCAACGAACACATTTCTAGTTTTTTTTCTTTTCCTTCTTCCACTTTTTTCGCACGCTATTTCGGGCACTTGCACATTCATGATTGACTTCAAACTTCACATGGACATTGGTCACTATGTTAAGTTGTGCACAGTACTAATGACGTCATGATGACGTCATCACGTGTCAGATTAAAGGGGCATGAAGTTTAATCAATTAAATATTCAAAAATCAATAAAAAATCAACCGTTTGACCTACGATCTTGATTCCTTCGGCATATACGATGACTAACAAAGGTCTTTGAGATGCGCACACCCCTTGACCTTTGACCTCGTTTCCTATTGGTCTAACAGATTTTGCCTTGCCATTTGAAAGTGGTGCAAGATATTTGGACAAAGTCACTTGTGTTACACTTCGACTAGGGTGGGGTATCTAAAAAATATTTTTGTGACCTTTGACCTTGCTCACTTCCGGTCGAAACCGGAAGTGGCCCTTAGTTTGAAAGTGAAAGGAGGTATTGAGATGGGGTCAATGGTGTTATTACCAGAGGCCCTTAAGCTTTCCAAAAATATAAGTGATGACGTCATCGTAGGAAATAGCGCCCTCTAGCGACAAGATGATTACGTAATTAAATATTCAAAAATCAATAAAAAATCTACCGTTTGACCTACAAATTTGATTCCTTCTGCATATACGATCACTAACAAATGTCTTTAAGATGCGCACATGGCTTGACCTTTGACCTCGTTTCCTATTGGTCAAACAGATTTTGCCTTGCCATTTGAAAGGGGTACAATATATCACGATGGGGTCAACTGTGTTACACTTCGACTAGGGTGGGGTATCCAAACATATAGCAACACCTTTGACCTTCCCTACATGTCAGATTAAAGTGGCATGTAATAATATTCAATATTTAAAAATCGATAAAAACTCAACCGTTTGACATACGATCGTGATTTATTCATATACAATCACTAACAAAGGTCATCCCGAACACCACATATGTTTATAAAAAGGAGGGGAACAGCCATGTGTTCGTTTTCAACGAACACATTTCTAGTTTATTTTTTTTTTTTTTCTTTTCCTTCTTCCACTTTTTTCAGATGCTATTTCGGGCACTTGCACATTCATGATTGACTTCAAACTTCACATGGACATTGGTCACTATGTGAAGTTGTGCACAGTACTAATGACGTCATGATGACGTCATCACGTGTCAGATTAAAGGGGCATGAAGTTTAATAAATTAAATATTCAAAAATCAATAACAAATCAACCGTTTGACCTACGATCTTGATTCCTTCGGCATATACGATGACTAACAAAGGTCTTTGAGATGCGCACACCCCTTGACCTTTGACCTCGTTTCCTATTGGTCAAACAGATTTTGCCTTGCCATTTGAAAGTGGTGCAAGATATTTGGACAAAGTCACTTGTGTTACACTTCGACTAGGGTGGGGTATCTAAAAAATATTTTTGTGACCTTTGACCTTGCTCACTTCCGGTCGAAACCGGAAGTGGCCCTTAGTTTGAAAGTGAAAGGAGGTATTGAGATGGGGTCAATGGTGTTATTACCAGAGGCCCTTAAGCTTTCCAAAAATATAAGTGATGACGTCATCGTACGAAATAGCGCCCTCTAGCGACAAGATGATTACGTAATGAAATATTGGAAAATCAATAAAAAATCAACCGTTTGACCTACGATCTTGATTCCTTCGGCATATACGATGACTAACAAAGGTCTTTGAGATGCGCACACCCCTTGACCTTTGACCTCGTTTCCTATTGGTCTAACAGATTTTGCCTTGCCATTTGAAAGTGGTACAAGATATCTGCATGTGGTCAACTGTATTACACTTCGACCTAGGGTGGTGTATCCAAAAAATATGGCCGTGACCTTTGACCTTGCTCACTTCCGGTCGAAACCGGAAGTGGCCCTTAGTTTGAAAGTGGTAGGAGGTATTGAGATGGGGTCAATGGTGTTATTATCAGAGGCCCTTAAGCTTTCCAAAAATATAAGTAATGACGTCATCGTACGAAATAGCGCCCTCTAGCGACAAGATGATTACGTAATTAAATATTCAAAAATCAATATAAAATCTACCGTTTGACCTACGAATTTGATTCCTTCTGCATATACGATCATTAACAAATGTCTTTAAGATGCGCACATGGCTTGACCTTTGACCTCGTTTCCTATTGGTCAAACAGATTTTGCCTTGCCATTTGAAAGGGGTACAATATACCACGATGGGGTCAACTGTGTTACACTTCGACTAGGGTGGGGTATCCAAACATATAGCAACACCTTTGACTTTCCCTACATGTCAGATTAAAGGGGCATGTAATAATATTCAATATTTAAAAATAGATAAAAACTCAACCGTTTGACCTACGATCGTGATTTATTCATATACGATCACTAACAAAGGTCATCCCGAACACCATATATGTTTATAAAAAGGAGGGGAACAGCCATGTGTTCGTTTTCAACGAACACATTTCTAGTTTTTATTCTTTTTCTTCTTCCACTTTTTTCAGACGCTTTTTCGGGCACTTGCACATTCATGATTGACTTCAAACTTCACATGGACATTGGTCACTATGTGAAGTTGTGCACAGTACTAATGACGTCATGATGACGTCATCACGTGTCAGATTAAAGGGGTATGAAGTTTAATAAATTAAATATTCAAAAATCAATAAAAAATCAACCGTTTGACCTACGATCTTGATTCCTTCGGCATATACGATGACTAACAAAGGTCTTTGAGATGCGCACACCCCTTGACCTTTGACCTCGTTTCCTATTGGTCAAACAGATTTTGCCTTGCCATTTGAAAGTGGTGCAAGATATTTGGACAAAGTCACTTGTGTTACACTTCGACTAGGGTGGGGTATCTAAAAAATATTTTTGTGACCTTTGACCTTGCTCACTTCCGGTCGAAACCGGAAGTGGCCCTTAGTTTGAAAGTGGTAGGAGGTATTGAGATGGGCTCAATGGTGTTATTATCAGAGGCCCTTAAGCTTTCCAAAAATATAAGTGATGACGTCATCGTACGAAAGAGCGCCCTCTAGCGACAAGATGATTACGTAATGAAATATTGGAAAATCAATAAAAAATCAACCGTTTGACCTACGATCTTGATTCCTTCGGCATATACGATGACTAACAAAGGTCTTTGAGATGCGCACACCCCTTGACCTTTGACCTCGTTTCCTATTGGTCTAACAGATTTTGCCTTGCCATTTGAAAGGGGTACAATATACCACGATGGGGTCAACTGTGTTACACTTCGACTAGGGTGGGGTATCCAAACATATAGCAACACCTTTGACTTTCCCTACATGTCAGATTAAAGGGGCATGTAATAATATTCAATATTTAAAAATAGATAAAAACTCAACCGTTTGACCTACGATCGTGATTTCTTCATAAACGATCACTAACAAAGGTCATCCCGAACACCACATATGTTTATAAAAAGGAGGGGAACAGCCATGTGTTCGTTTTCAACGAACACATTTCTAGTTTTTATTCTTTTACTTCTTCCACTTTTTTCAGACGCTATTTCGGACACTTGCACATTGATGATTGACTTCAAACTTCACATGGACATTGGTCACTATGTGAATTAGTGCATAGTACTAATGACGTAATCATGACGTCATCACGTGTCAGATTAAAGGGGTATGAAGTTTAATAAATTAAATATTCAAAAATCAATAAAAATTCAACCGTTTGACCTACGATCTTGATTCCTTCGCCATATACGATGACTAGCAAAAGTCTTTAAGATGCGCACACGCCTTGACCTTTGACCTCGTTTCCTATTGGTCAAACAGATTTTGCCTTGCCATTTGAAAGTGGTGCAAGATATTTGGACAAAGTCACTTGTGTTACACTTCGACTAGGGTGGGGTATCTAAAAAATATTTTTGTGACCTTTGACCTTGCTCACTTCCGGTCGAAACCGGAAGTTGCCCTTAGTTTGAAAGTGGTAGGAGGTATTGAGATGGGGTCAATGGTGTTATTACCAGAGGCCCGTAAGCCTTCCAAAAATATAAGTGATGACGTCATCGTACGAAATAGCGCCCTCTAGCAACAAGATGATTACGTAATTAAATATTTAAAAATCAATAAAAAATCAACTGTTTGACCTACGATCTTGATTCCTGTGGCATATACGATCACTAACAAATGTCTTTAAGATGCGCACAGGGCTTGACCTTTGACCTCGTTTCCTATTGGTCTAACAGATTTTGCCTTGCCATTTGAAAGTGGTACAAGATATCTGGATGTGGTCAACTGTATTACACTTGGACCTAGGGTGGTGTATCCAAAAAATATGTTGGTGACCTTTGACCTTGCTCACGTCCGGTTGAAACCGGAATGGGCTATATAGACTGTGCACTACTAATAGGGAAACGCGAAATTGAGTATTTCACTTGTACACAAGCAATGGCCTATTGACTGTGCACTTCGAGGAAACATGAAAATACGTATTTTGGTTGTACACAGGCAATGGCCTATTGACTGTGCACTGCGAGGAAACATGAAAATACGTATTTTGGTTGTACACAGGCAATGGCCTATTGACTGTGCACTGCGAGGAAACATGAAAATACGTATTTTGGTTGTACACAGGCAATGGCCTATTGACTGTGCACTTCGAGGAAACATGAAAATACGTATTTTGGTTGTACACAGGCAATGGCCTATTGACTGTGCACTGCGAGGAAACGGGAAACTAAGTATTTTGCTTGTACACAGGCAATGGCATATTGACTGTGCACTTCGAGGAAACATGCAAATACGTATTTTGCTTGTACACAGGCAATGGCCCATTGACTGTGTACTTCGAGGAAACGGGAAAATACGTATTTTGTTTGTACACAGGCAAAATGCCTATTGACTGTGCACTGCGAGGAAACGGGAAAATACGTATTTTGCTTGTTGGCTGTGCATCTCTTTTTCTTCTTCCACTTTTTTCAGACGCTATTTCGGGCACTTGCACTTTCATGATTGACTTCACATGGACATTGGTCACTATGTGAAGTTGTGCACAGTACTAATGACGTCATGATGACATCATCACGTGTCAGATTAAAGAGGCATGAAGTTTAATAAATTAAATATTCAAAAATCATTAAAAAATCAACCGGTTGACCTACGATCTTGATTCCTTCGCCATATACGATGACTAACAAGGGTCTGTGAGATGCGCACACCTCTTGACCTTGGACCTCGTTTCCTATTGGTCAAACAGATTTTGCCTTGCCATTTGAAAGTGGTACAAGATATCTGGATGTGGTCAACTGTATTACACTTTGACCTAGGGTGGTGTATCCAAAAAATATGGTCGTGACCTTTGACCTCGTTTCCTATTGGTCTAACAGATTTTGCCTTGCCATTTGAAAGTGGTACAAGATATCTGCATGTGGTCAACTGTATTACACTTGGACCTAGGGTGGTGTATCCAAAAAATATGGTCGTGACCTTTGACCTTCCCTACATGTCAGATTAAAGGGGCATGTAATAATATTCAATATTTAACAATCGATAAAAACTCAACCGTTTGACCTACGATCGTGATTTCTTCATATACGATCACTAACAAAGGTCATCCCGAACACCATATATGTTTATAAAAAGGAGGGGAACAGCCATGTGTTCGTTGTCAAGAACGAACACAGGTCTAGTTTCCTTAACATCTTTGTTCAACCTAAACGAATAAAATAACAAAAAACCGGCATTCCTTACTTTTAGGCCACCCATTTTTGTAATACCTTTTACAGCTGTAAAACTTACTTTTTTGCACTAATTTCACTTTTGTGGAAACAACCAACTCTTCTTCATTCCTCTAATCCATAGTTTTTAACTTTTGGACGGTAATTCCTTTAAAAAAATACAGTTTTTGTTACCTGTTTTGTCAGCTTCAGCATTGCTAACTCGTTCGAAATTGGCCTGCTGCCGTTTCATGTTGTAAAAAACTCCCACTCATTGACCAATCAGAGACCGGGTATTAAAGTGAAACCTTTCTCAGCCAATCACAAACGGCCTTTCATGCCATATTAGCATAAAACGCCATCTTTAATTTGTTAAACCTTTAGCCAGTTATTCCTGTTTTTACCCCACAATTTCCTTCAAAAATCAAAACCCTGTCCTCTTTTCACAAACATAATCTTGTTATTCTGAAGAAAAAGACCAAGAGTAACACTACAGGTAAGCATGGTAAGTGATTTAATAAAAATGACACTTTTAATCTCTTATATGGAACGGGGTACTAAAAGTAAGGAATGCCAAAAAACCTTAATTTTGTTAATGAAGTCCATAAGACTTGTACAAAGAGTTGAAAGTGCAGGTATTAAAGTAAAATCTTTCAGGAATTTCTTCCAATTAAGAGTTTTAACAGATCCGCAATTTACCTTTTCCAAGAAGCCGCCGTCATACGGTAGTACACGACTCCATCCTGAAAGCGAAAACAACAATCAGATTAGAAGGATGGTTACTTGATTAAGCCCCATTATAAGCAAGGAATCATAACAAGTTCATTTCACTCAACCCCTAGACAAGGTTACCTCGGCTCGAAATTTTTCATGTGGTAATCTTTTAGACAAGGTTACCTCGGCTCGAAATTGTTCATGTGGTAGTCTAATCTTTTAGAGATTACCACATGAAAAAATTCGAGCCGAGGATAACCTAAGCTTGTCTAACCATAGAGCAAGGAACTGTTCCTTGCCGACTATCCATGGTCTAACCATGGTCTAACTCAACCCACGTATTTTAAATCCCGAACGAACCCCACATAGGCCTAACTACTTTTCCCTTCTTCAAGTAGGCCTAGGTAAAAGACCCAGAAAAACTTTAATCTTTACCATTCCCACATACTAGGCCCTAGCATGAAAACATAGCCTGAATAGGACAACCGTTACATTCGTAGTTTACGTACCTAAAAATCCCACTAGCGTAGATTGTCGAGGACGTCCCGTATCATCACCAGCATCTTGACCGGCCGTCGGCAGTTCGTCTGTTGCAAAATCTACCTGCTGCTTCCACGGTTCATTGCGACACCGGGGCTGCGTTCGGGCGTGCAGTTCTCGTTACTCGGGAGCAATGCGCGCGCATTGCACTCGGGTCACATCACGCGAACGGCAAGTCCGCAGTCCGCATGCGCGAATGGTAATCAGTGAAGATGGCCGTCTCTTGCCATCACTGCACAAGAAACGCCGTTTAAATGCTCACAAGAAACTGAGGAAATACAGGCCGTAAGTCGCGAGAACCTTTGATGCCGTCCAAAACAAACCTTAGTGAGTTGTTGTTTCAGTTATCCAGTTGACACGTTGAGCAAATTCACCTAAAATCCCACCCATATTTCGCCGTCTTCGTACAAATCACATGACTCTCGGGCTGCGTTCGGGCGTGTACTCGTGTTAACACTAGTTATACTCCTGCGCGCGCGAACGGCAAGAATAACGACACTCAGGTCAGTGAGAGTATGCTCTCGCTACTCCCAAACAAATGGGGAGTGTGCTCTTAAGCCCGCCGCACACCTTTGCGATTTACCGGCTCATCGGACACCGGACCATCGGATCCGGAAAAATCAAACAAGTTTGATTTGCTCCGGTCTATGGTGTGCGGTCAAACCGGCCCGAATTGTTTCAGCGCACACCTTTCCGGTAAGTGGTCCGGTGATCCGATTATCCGGTAAATCGCAAAGGTGTGCGGCGGGCTTTACTCCCAACGAGAGTCATGTGATTTGTACGAAGACGGCGAAATATGGGTGGGATTTTAGGTGAATTTGCTCAACGTGTCAACTGGATAACTGAAACAACAACTCACTAAGGTTTGTTTTGGACGGCATCAAAGGTTCTCGCGACTTACGGCCTGTATTTCCTCAGTTTCTTGTGAGCATTTAAACGGCGTTTCTTGTGCAGTGATGGCAAGAGACGGCCATCTTCACTGATTACCATTCGCGCATGCGGACTGCGGACTTGCCGTTCGCGTGATGTGACCCGAGTGCAATGCGCGCGCATTGCTCCCGAGTAACGAGAACTGCACGCCCGAACGCAGCCCCGTTGGGAGTAAGAGCACACTCCCCATTTGTTTGGGAGTAGCGAGAGCATACTCTCACTTAGACTGGTCCCCTGTCCATGTGCACTACGCTGCTCTCGCTATACAAGGACAGGCACACGCCGAGCAATAACCATGGGTGATTGGCCGTTGTATTACCACGCGTGATTGGTCGTTGTATTAAATATATGCATGATCTATTTTTAGAGTTTGCTCAACAACGAGTGAATTTCGCAATCGTTAATTTTGTCGCTGGGTTTTGCATATCCTATTCAATCTTTGCCATCCCTTATAATTATTTAGTAATTTTGGCAGTGGTGTACTCGTCAACGCCCAGGTTTGTCCTGATACATTACTTTTTACTTGAAATGGCGCTGTTTGCCGTATTTTTAAGCCGCCAAACATCAATATCACAGTGCGGCCGTTGTTCAAAAAAAGTTTTTCATCGCATAAAAAAACTCGACAAAACATGACAGAAACCCCATCGAATGATATGAATGAAATGGTTGGATATAGAGCTATTTGTTCAACCTTTGATTCCCACCGAAACCAGTATGTTTATTTGGTTCTGACAGCAATTTTACAGGCATATATTCTGCTGTCGATGCAAAAATACCGCTGCTGCCGCCGCTGTAATTTTCCCAGACATTGATTGCGTAGCGCGCGCGATGCCAAATCGAACGAAGGCGCGCAACACGCTGTATTCTGGGCGCCTGTTTGGCGCTTGCGCAAACCGTGACACAGTCCTTTTAATTTGCATAAACATCCAGGAATTCCTGGATATTTATGCCAAACATGGCGGCGTGTACCTGTCCTCATATACGACGGAGGGGAAGTAAATATGTGGACAAGGGAACCAGTCTAACTCTCACTGACCTGAGTGTCGTTATTCTTGCCGTTCGCGCGCGCAGGAGTATAACTAGTGTTAACACGAGTACACGCCCGAACGCAGCCCAATGCGGTGCATGGTGACGTAACCGAAGAATGGAAACGCGGGCTTGGGCGACTCTGTACAGCATTTTTGGAATCGATTAAATGCGACCCCAACTATGGCTGTACATATTGTTATTTTTACGGCTTCCGGAAATGCTCGAAAGCTAGATGGAAAGTTAGGCACAATTTTACACACATATGCCGCGCTTTTTCAATGATTTTGTACCATCGTTAAAGGGAAAAATTCCCCATTTTTTTCCCTTTTAATTAGTGAGAACATCCTCAAGTTTATTTTATAAGCGCCCCGAAAGATCTGGTCATGGGAAAACCTCAGCCCAATTACATTTTCTAAATGATAGATCGAAAAATAGGCACAAATTCTCCACGGTGTATGTTACACGATCGGAAAAATTTTGTCTTTATTGGAAACCATGATTATACCATTTTTGCACGGGTAATTGCGGGGTTGTCTTTTAACAGATTTTCTAAAATGCCAGATGAACGAACAAAAACGCAAAACGCAGAAATCACAACAACGAAGACAATTATCTCTATTTTTGATGGGTGATCTCTTTATTTAATTCCTTCTTGCTCTAAAACTCCCATTTTCTATTACAAAAAGTCAAATTCACACGTTTTTCTTCTTAAGCCGACAAATGTTCTTAGATTGTAAGGAGATTATCTTAATTATCAGAAAATCATACCAAAAACAATGCTTTTTACAATATTTCTATGTTATAAATTAGAAACTGGGTTTTAAAAATTACCCCTCGCGAATTTACCCCTGGCCCCCCTCGCGAATCATATCCAACTGTACAATGAATAGCGAACTTGGTTTATAAAAACTACAAGTGTGTGCATGTAAGGGGCCCCGATTGGCACCCCTCGCGAATCATAGCCCACTGTACAATGAATAGCGAACTGGGTTTATAAAAACTGTGTGCAAGGGGCGCCGATTGGCACCCCTCGCAAATCATAACAAATTTAAATGGGTTGAGGTTTATCCTGACCAAATATTTCGGGGCGCTTATAAAATAAACTTGAGGATATTCTTTACCGATAAGAAGAAAACAATTGTGCAATTTTTCCTTTTTACGATGGTACAAAATCATTTGAAAAGCGCAGCATCTATGCCTAACTTTTCATCTAGCTTTCGATCATTTCCGGAAGCCGTGAAAATAGCAATTTGTACAAAATCCGGCCAGCCGAAATTCGTTTGAATATCGGTACATTCTTGCCAATGCTGTACGTACGTACGTACGTATATGCTGTATGTGACACTGGAGCAGTGCCAGTTCAAAAAAACTATATATGGATCAGCATCTTGATTTCCAGTCAAATGTTTCCCCAACATTCTACAAAGGTCAGAAAAACCTTTAATAAAAGCTATTTCAGGCTGATATCCGTGCTTCGTGAAGCACATGAGCTCTAGTTCTTCATAGTGTCTGGTAAAACATACAACTACGCAGCTACATGGCATATCTCTGGCTTTTTGGACCAACAAAATTCTTAAAAAAACACCATACAGAGACGGTTTTCCAAGTTTTTGGCGTGTAAACGTATGGAGCTAACTAGCCCCGCGAGCAGTGCTTCGGGAAAACCCTCAGCCCTGTCGTCTAATGTACTCCAAATCTGTGGCAAACTCACGCAAATGAAATTTGTCCCATGGCTCTGATATTTACTCAATAGGTGCACTCACCCCAGTTTGCAAATATTCCGAAGAGTACGCATCGATCCGATGTCTAGTTTCGGTGAAATCGTGGGGAAAGTTTGAGACCCCGTGCGATGAAATACCGACTTTCACAAAAAATCAAATGCGCGAGAGCGGAGAGGTCAACACTAGACTGGTTCAACATCCTCAATTTACTTCCCTTCGTCGTAAGATGAAGGGAAGTAAATATGAGGACAGCGAACCAGTCTAGATTGTGTTGACCTCTCCGCTCTCGCGCATGGTGAAAGCAGCAAGTCGGTATTTAATCGCACGGAAGGTCTGAAACTTTCCCCACGATTTCACCGAAACTAGACATCGGATCGATGCGTACTCTTCGGAATATTTATAAACTGGGGTGGGTGCACCTATTGAGCAAATATCAGAGCCATGGGACAAATTTCATTTGCGTGAGTTTGCCACAGATTTGGAGTAGGCTACATTTATAGACGACAGGGCAAAGGTTTTCCCGAAGCACTGCTCGCGGGGCAAGGAGCTAACAATCGTGTTGACTTCTCTTTCTCAGGATTGCGTCACGGGGTCACGCGCATATCATGAATACCTAATGAGCGTTTCAGAAATCGCGAAAATCTCATTTTCGAAAAGCGCACTTTTGCTTGCAATTTATCCACTTAAAACCGACAATTAAAAAATAATAAAAATCCACGTCGGCAAGAGGGATGTTTGGACTATCGAAAAAAGCCTAAATGCTGGATTTTTGTCAAGGGGGATTCTTCCTCTTTAAGAAAAAATAATTTTGTTGTTGAATTGTTTATTTTTCTTAAAAATTATCTTGGGAAAACTGACAAAATAGGTTCCAAACGGGGTGTTTTTTGTTCAGTCATTTCTGAGACATTTTCAAAAAAGTAAATGATCAACGGAGCTTTTAATTGGTCATGGATAACCACTGGTCGTTTCTTTCTTTCTTGTTGGGCCGTTTGTTTGTTTGGAATAAGAAATAAAATGAGGAAGAAGAAATAAAAAATAAAGCAAACTAACAAAACAGACAAGGTGAGAAAGACATTTTATCAATATAAATTTCTTTATTTAAATTTGTAACAATTTAAAACAATGTAACGGTACAATCTGGATAATAGGCATTATTGTGTTTTACAGCAAATAAGCAATCGGAAAATAAACTAAAATGACCACTTTAAATTTAAGTCATTAATGCATAGTTCCGAGATTGCAAATTAACTCCGCCCCCCTTGGATATTGTTGCTACGCCTCACACGCTATCATCAAACCAATGCACAAACCAATGGGACTTTCAACGGAAAGCACAGATTCATTGGAGAATACTCAAAGTTATTCATGTTTCTGGGTCGACAGTTACCGTAGCACACACTGAGTAAAAGGCCAGTGATACAGAGATGTCATATATTCATAACAATTCGCTCCCTTACCTTTGAACAGCGAATCTCCCGGCCCTGGAAACCAAAAATTCACCCGGAACCCCGCATAGGCCGTACACAACGTATCGGCAAAATATCGCGTGATATTTGACATGTGCGCGATGACGCGCGCTGTGATCTGCGCGCTGTCTGCGCGCTCTGTTGTGATTGGTTGATAGGTTCGGTTGATTGACAGGTCGGAACTGTGGATTGAGCCCGTTCTCACTAGAGAAATCGCTTCGTTCGACGATGATGATGATTCGACGAAGAGATTTCCCGATGTGAACGCACGCCTCTTCATTAGACGATGATTAGAATCGCTTCATTCTACGAAGCAAATACAATGTAGCTTCATTCGACCATCTTGTTTCCTTCCTCCATGATTCGACGAAGAGATCGCTTCATTCAATGAAGCAAATTTGTAATGTGAACGGCTCCCTTAGTTTAATTAACGTAACGAAACGATTTGGCAGGCCTGTACGTTGCACAAGCTCATGGTGTGCCTATAGCAATAATTGTTGACGCGCCGCTGGAAAACCACACAGCGCGTCTAGACGCTTGCAGTGCAACGCACATAATTAACTGATCTTCGTCGAACAAGCAATTTCTTTAGTGAGAACGGGGTCATTGTCTCATATTAATAAGATTTCAACATTTTCTTGAATGCGATACCAAAACGGCTCCATCTAATGAAGGCTCGACACATAACAAGAAATTAACTTTGCATAAACTATTAAACTAAAAGTCTTTAACAAAAACATACTGCTAACAAAAATCATTTGCTATGTTACTTTTATGGCACTAGAATTATTTCCATAATATTATCTGAGCTACAATGTCAATCATTACATCTTAATTCAAGTACAAGAAGACAATCATGGGGTTTTCTTAAGTACGTTCTATACTACATGTAGTTGGCAAATTGTGCTAAACTACATACATGTGTATACGTACTGTCGTTCTGACGGAATGTGCATCTTTTGTCTGAATCGGATAGCGTACCCAGGCCATTCTTGCGTTTGCTGACGAGTGCAAGTAGAAAAGCTTTAGCATGTTCCTATTTGTCGTTACTTAATTCTATATTCCGATTTTGCAGTACCAAAAACTTATTCATTTTGTCTGAATGTTCAATCTTTTGACAGACAAGTCAGCGCCGATTTCACGAAACCTTACGCACTGCGTAAGCCCACTCGCGCAACTTGTTATTGCGTAAGCTGCGCAACATTTCTGTGATAATTACACGCAATTATTGTTCGTGAAATCGGCTACTGGGCCCAATTTATGGAATTGTTTACCGTTAAGCCCGCCGCACACCTTTGCGATTTACCGGCCCATCGGACACCGGATCCAGAAAAATCAAACAATCCGGTCTATGGTCAGACCGGCCCGAATTGTTTTAGCGCACACCTTTCTGCCATGTGGTCCGATGATCCGATAAATCGCAAAGGTGTGCGGCGGGCTTAAGCAACGAATCCTTGCTTGCTGTAGAAAAAAATATGTGCTTACAGTAAACGTAATTCATGGCAGAATTTTGGCTTGTTGCCCAACTCATTCCTCGAACGTGAATAAAATATTGTCTCATACGCCTAACTACTGTAGAAACACCCTGCAAAAGAAAACCACGTTAATAATACCATGGGTAATACACACCGTTTTGGGGAGCACCGATCTTGAGGCCAAGCGCGAAGTGGACAAAATTGTTCCCTCCCAAGTAAAAACCAAAGAACGGGCCATGTGCGGAAGTGCTTTCATTATTAACAATTTATTGCTTTCTTTCTTTTCGAATTAGTTACTGCAATCTAATAAACAGTACAATTTTAGATACCTAGATTCATCGACACTTTCAGCCTACTTTCCTCGGAGTCTTCAATGTACGAGTCCTTGGTCGTTTCTGAACGCCACCGTCCATGCTTCTTAAAATGAAATTGGGCCCTGGACAGCTGCTAATGTTACATATGTATTTTTTCTCAATATTTTACCTGGGGTAAATAGCTCAATAATATTAAATGCACAGATTATTCAGTACACTAATGAGGGGATTACTTCAACCATCCTCCCTGCTTGCTTCAACACTATCTTACATCAATTTACTAGCAAACAAACCCCCACAAGCTATCTTATAAGTGTTCATACATGATATGTACACCGTACAAAATTTGTTTATTACATTAATTTTCTTCAGTGGTATTGATTGCTTTCTGGTGACGTCACCTCTTCCATCCACCATTTTGGTTGTCATTTTTCATGACCCACGTGGCTCGAGTGATAACCGGCAATGAAAGCGCAGTGGTTGCACTTACCTCCGTTACTTAGGCACAGGCTCGTCAACAATGCGCGCGCGCCAAAATCGTCCCACGAAACACGCAGCTCCATGCCTTTGCTATGGAGCTGCGTATTTCGTGGCACGAAATTGGCGCGCGCGCATTGCTGACGAGCCTGTGCCTTTAACCTTGCTTTATGTTGTTGCGTCATGGCTATTGTATCGATAATGATAAAATTTGATTTCTTCAGGCTAAAAATTGTGATCAAGCAAAAGCACTTTCGTTTTTATAAGCTGCAGTGCATGCTCAATAATTTGAATGTATCGCAATACGCGCGTGCGGCATCTTCAAATTAAAGTACGCTGGCGAGTATATTTTACGCGTGCCCATGTGCGTCTAGTGGCGCGTGCGCTTGACCGTTGACCACCAAACATTCCCGGATGTTTTACGTCATGGAAAGCAATCAATACCTGGCCAGCATAAACTAAAAATAGTACCCCAATTGTCTAAAATGTTCTACAAACATTAAAAAGGCAGTTTTCATAATGTATCCAAATTCATGAATGTTTTGTTGTGACATTGCCCAGTGATGAACTATTTCATTCACCTGTTACTTTAAATTTGATTTCTATGGTTGGGATTCATTTTGCATACATTAGTTGCTGCTAGGTAGGAGAAGCCCCAAAAAAGCTTTGTAGTTGATATTATATACCTCATGCGTAGATTCCAGTCATCTGATTGGTTAAAAGTGCGGGCATTGAAATAGCTAGACACCGCCGCGCAGAATTGTGACTATGCCAGCGGGCATAGTCTTTACTATGCCCGTGGGCATAGTCATTTAGCGGGTTCCGGACGTGCGCATTACATGTGTTAGCATAGCTATAGCTGTGCACCAACTATGCAGCTGGGCATAGTCATTTAGCGGGTTCCGGACGCGCGCATTACATGTGTTAGCATAGCTATAGCTGTGCACCAACTATGCAGCTGTGCGCTTCACGTAAACATTCATCAGGACGGTAATGGTGGAATCTCGACGTCATTTTGTCGTCTGTCGTAGATGATAGTCCTTAAGAAAGTAAGAGAAGTGGCCTTCAGTGAAAACTGTGTCAGGTGAAATGTGCTACCAAAGTGCCAAGTGATTATGCTACAAATGTTTGCTGTAAATATACAACATTTCCGCCGTAGATCAGCTTCCGAAATCGAAACGCGAAGGACCACTGTCATGACTGTATGTATGATGTATCGTTACTTTTAACCAACCAGATGACAAAAATCTACACATTCGGTATATAAAACAAATATTGACTGCTGTTTATTCGGGTCATGGTTAAGATTATAGGCCCTCGGTGATCTCGAAGCCATGACTATGCCCCTCGGCTTCCGCCTCGGGGCATAGTCATGGCTTCGAGATCACCTTGGGCCTATAATCTTAACCATGCCCCTCATTGCAGTCAATATTTGTATAATAGCAACCCAAGTACGGATGGATGGAATTTGCATATATTATGAAAATCCCCAATTTTCTGCCGTCTTATTTCAAACCGGCAGTAGTAAAGAAATACAACATGGTTTTATGTTAAATAGTATACAAATTTTGACTGCAATGAGGGGCATGGTTAAGATTAAAGGCCAAGGTGATCTCGAAACCATAACTATGCCCCGAGGTGGAAGCCGGGCATAGCAAAGACTATGCCCGTGGGCATAGTCAGAATTCTACACGCGCCAGGTTTAGCCGATTCAATGCCCCACTTTTAACCAATAAGATGACAGGATTGGGACTAACTCCCAAGGCACAATCTTTCAACACCGAGGGTTCATTAGTTTTCACTATATCCCATAAAACCATGTTGTATTTGTTTTATTATACCTCAAATATTCTGTCAGACAACCACAGTATTTCATAGATCCAACCCGCTATTAGTTATGTACTAGGGACGTCAGTTGGCGGTCCAAATTTGGCCTGAAATCTCAGGAACTTTTGCCTGAAATGTGTATAAACATATGCAGTTATGTACAGACGAACAAAATGAAAGCCTGAAATTAGGCAATTGCCTGAACTCTGACATCCCCGAATGTACCCATAACTAATATCCACGATTACTCATGCCAAGCGCATGCATCTTTGGTACACTAACACACACAAAGCTGAGTTGCTGAAATGGACCAATGAAATACCGTTGATGCCTAATGAATATTTATGAGGTATAGTAATCTCGCCTGTAACAGATCCCCTTTGTGATTGGCCGACTATCTCATTATTAACCAAGTCTTTCCTTGATTATGTTCTCCAATTTGACGGCGTCAGCAGCAAAGTTTCGGATTCCTTCAGCTAGTTTGTCGTTGGCCATCTTGTCTTCGTTCATCATCCAGCGGAACTGCGCTTCGTTCAATGAGATCTTCTCCATAGGGGAATCTTTAGCTAAATAGGGGAGGAGGGAGGGGGAGGGTTGAAAGACCGAGTTAAGCTGCGTTAACATTAGAACAAACATTTCAGGAATGCTACAACAGAAAGTACCTTTAAAGGCCCAGTGTATCATTTGCAATGACCCCAAAAAGTAATAAACGAGTTTACAGGGGAAAAGTTCTGAAAGTAAAGATTGAATGGTTTTCGCTCAAAATGATATAATTTTACCAGAAAATAATTCGTAAAGATGAAATTATTTAGATCGTTTGCAAACGATTCACTTATTTTTGGTTCGCATCTACGCGGTCCAAAATGCATGGGCACTGTGTACTGCGTGTGCGTGTTCCAACGCGATGCATTTTTATGGATCGCGCGCACACTCAGTATGTGCGCCACAGAGTGCATGACGCAAGCCACATAGTACCCGATCAACTGAGAACGAAACACCCCGCCAAGACCAGGAAAATGCATGTGGATTTTCATGGTTTTTTTTGACAAAGCTGAAATTTCTTCGGATGAGTTTGTTGATTTATAATGGTTTTATTCGCAGAATCGGTCAATAACATCATCTACAGGGCCTTTAAACTCTCAAACGAGTTGGCGTAGGAATAAATGATGGTCTAGTCACCGGGTTCCTTTGGCCGTCTCACAATTGATGGGAAAAATATCTGCTCCCATAGTTGTGTACAAATTTTTACCTTACTTGATTAGCTGGCTGGACATTAAATGCTACCTTTCCATGTAATAAAAGTATGGCCACAATTTCATTGAGCTATAAATGTTTTTCAATACAATTGTTCAGCTTCATACCTCTGGAAGAACGTTTAGTGTACTCGTGTGCAAGTGTAGAAACTGTTTGCATTGGTTTTCCAATGCAAATCAACATTGGTTTGTAGATCGTATTAATTTTAAAAAATAAAAACTTACCCGTTTCGGGAGACAATTTTCTTGTTAACTTTTCCTTCGTCGTCTTCAATTCCTCCAGTAATTTGGGACTGCAAAGAAACGAGACAAAATCTTTCCTTTGCGAGTCTGTGTCACAAAGTGGCTTATTTTATAAGCGACTGGGTCTAGTCGCGGGGAAAATTCAAAGGATTAGGACATAGGTACGGAATTAAGGGAAAATGCAAATTGTCTCTATATTGGGTCTGGTCAGAACGCTTTTGGCTGTTGTGCAGAAAGGATGCTATTTTGCTGAAATTCTGCTAAATCTTGTGGGAGTTATTTTGTACCACTTGATTTTGTTTATGCTCTGATTTGCGATATTTTGTTGAGTTATGTGATAGGATCCCCTGCGAATGTGGGAAGGTGTACATCGGCGAGGGACTTACCCACCAGACTCAAAGAACACAGAGCCCACGGCCGCAGAGGAGACTATGACAAATCATCCATTGTCAAGCACTCCCACAGCGAGGACCACATCATCGACTGGGAAGCAGCACAACTGATAGCGCCCATCGACAGATGGCACCCAAGACGCATCAGGGAAGCCATCGAAATACACAAGCACAACACAGTACCCCAAGACATTGGCTTCAACATCAGCAATATCTGGCACTCCCTATTATCCAACCAGACCGATGGGTCACCTATACCCTAGGTCCTCCACCCACGACAGCCACTGCCACAGTGTCATGCACCAGTGAGCACACTGGTGCCAACCACAGTATTAGGATCCTAGCACAACCACGCCTCCTCCACCCAAGCCGCTTCAGTGCACACATTGTACACTGAAACCCCTCAACCAGTACTTAAAGCCCTGCATCATCACGAGTCCGGCATTACTCCTGAAGACGAACAGAGCACGCTGTTCGAAACGTTGAGTTCACACTCACCGGTTCTTTTCAGAACCACACATATACAAATGAGATTCACATGGTGCTACCGTAAACCCATACACACGTTGATTTCCACCATGCATAGCCTTAAGTTTTACTTATGTGAAGGAGACGAACGGATTGCATTTCTGCCCGTTTCACAGTACATGTACTACGGAGACTTTGGTAATCGAGATTCTAAAACAGTACAATGGCTTTTTAATATCTTCTCTAAAAATCCATCGGAATATAATCTTGAAAAATACATCGGAATATTAAGTGGATGGCTTAACATATGTTCACCTTTTGTTTTTGAAATACGTTGGCGAATTAAAACAAAAAATAAGAATTGAAAGAACAAAAAGATATTGTTCCCGACCACAGATGATGTACTTACCTGATGGTGATGAAATCAATGCCTGCCAGTTCAGTGATTTCCCCAATGTTCCGGAATGATGCTCCCATTACCACTGTTGGGTACCCAAACTTCTTGTAATAGTTGAAGATCTTTTTCACACTTACGACACCTGTAGCAAAATTCAAACAAAAAAATAGTGAGCAAATCTACACAGCGCTCTTATAAAACTGCAAAGCTGAACTTAGTATTTAAAAATAAAAAATCTTTGTTAAAAGTCTTCGTGATCAGGGGCACGCTTTTTTACCTTAGCTGGAATAGAGACAAATGGTTATCTTTCCAAATTTATACGCAAAAAGTACACCAAAGCTATGGATGGATAAGGCGCGTTTTATTATTTTTTCTTAACACTTGTTGCAACGTTTTCTGGCTTGAGGGTGCAATCACAGCTGTCTAATCGCAGGGTTGTAATGACTCTGACTCAAACTCGAGTCTAGTCCTGATTTTGACCAATTTGACTTAACCTCGTACATTTTTTGACTCGGATCTGCCAAATGAAATTGAACTTTTATGCATTTTGAGGACCGAAGTGTATTTCAGAACTAAGCTTTCTTAAACATGGAGCATTCTTGGCCATACATGTAGCAACAAAAATACCCTACACGAATGCAAGTTTCAGCGTTTCGACTCATTTTGAAATACACTTGAACAAATTTATTTGTTCGAGCTTAGGAAGACTCGTTACAACCCTGTCGAATTAGAAGGACTATATATGGTATGAGAGGGAAATTGTTTAACCAAAGACCTCCGACACACTGGGCAAATGCTCTGTGGCATAGTGACGTCGACAACTTCTCTTTGGAATGCAACACCAAGATAAAAGGGAGTACACCACTGAGCCTCATCACTCAGCTGGCAGAGAATCTGCTCACAGTGTCAAATAAAACAGGTTTGAATCCTGACAAGGATAATATAATCCATAGAATCCCTTATTTGGTTATTCCATTTACATGGCGAGTAACAGACTTGCCAACATTGAAAATTGATAAAGACTAATTTGCCACGGGGCATCCGCTTTTGACAAATGTTAAAAATTACACCTAGGCCCTATTAAAATCCCACATTTAAAGCTTTGCATTCAAGAATTACATCACAATACTCATCATAATTGGCTGAAACAATTGTACAAATTACACCTAAATCGTAAATGTGACCTGCCACGGCAAAATGGGGAATGTCCCCCAAATTTGACTTTTGAAGATTTATACACGAAAAGAAAGACAAATTCTCCAGCTTTCCAGTGGAACCAAATTTATGTCTGTAACCAATTACTGCATTTGGGAAATATGATGCAATAAAGATGACAACGCGCAGTCGTTGCCAGAAAGACTTTTCGAAAAAAACGGCTTTGAAAAAAAAACTTGTCACGCAGCTGTTGCAGATGAAAATCAGAAAATCTCATTTTTAACAGGTTTATTGACAATTTTTACAAAAACAACTATGCTAGGATGAATCTTGAATACTTATGCAATGCAAATATGCAAAAAAAACAATCGATTATGGATAAATTTTTCCCGTATCAGGCGCCGATTATGTGGTTTTGATATATTTGGGGGGACATTCCTCATTTTGCCGTGGCAGGTCACAAATGTTGGCATCTCTGGAATAGGTACCACACCAATTACTGTGCTTGCGTGAAGGAAGGATAGACCTGTAGTTCAATTGCCTAGTTATCAAGGGAAATATGTTTGTGTACCAATCCACAAATGGTGAAATCAGAGCCCAACCCGACCCACCTGGATCTTCGGCGGACTCATACCCCGACTTGCCCGTACTGGCCTTGTACCAATCCAAGATACGACCAACAAACGGTGAAATTAGAGTCACGCCTGCTTCAGCACAAGCAACAGCCTGAAACAAACAAGAGAAACAAGATGTTTTGAGTTCGTCTCCAGCGAATACTATAAATATGTCACACAGAACATAAGTTTGATCATCTAATCACACTCGGCCCAGGTGGAGGTCCATCCCGCCAGGACCAAAACAGCAACCATTTGATTTGAATTGTACTTCTCTATATATTTCCAAGAACAAATACAGAACAAAATATTCTATCATAACATTTGTAATATAAACTTATACTTTTACAGATTTTATTTACGACTCTTTGAAATAAAATACTGTGCATTTGTATACAAAACATGCATGTTATGCACCCGAGGGTAGGGATTTTTGTCACCTAAATGTTGCCCCAGGGGTGGAGATTTTGTCATGCAAAAAGTGACAATCCCAACCTTTTAAGTGGGGTAGCCCGGGGGTGCATAAGCTCAAGACATGTTCCAACAAGTTACAACCAAAACCCACCTGAGCAAACGAGAAGAGAAGAGTAAGGTTGCAATGGATGCCATGTTTATCCTCCAGTATCCTGCACCATGGAAGAGAGACAATGAAGAATACAGGATTGGAAAACTGTTACAATGGTACAGTACAGGCCTTGAAATAACCCACGACACCACAGCAAATTGCCATCGGTGCCCTATGCTTTTGCCGTGTTGCCCTTAAAAAGTTCTAACACAAATTTTATATGTAACAGATTATGTTTTATAGGTTCTTTTGCACGTGTTCTGACCGTTCTCCGAGGTCCCTGGAGCGTGTCCAAAATCACTTTGTACTAGCTGAATGCACAGTATTGACACCAGTCGGTTCTTGACCACTAACAGAAAGCTATCTAGTCTATATTTGCCTTTCTTGCATACACAACTGTTGTAAAATGGCAAAAGGATCCTAGTTTAGTAAAAAAAAGAGCAAGCTGTGATTACTCTACGAAATGAGGGTCAATCTTACAGACAAATTGCAAATACATAGTTTTCAACAAGTGTACTCAAACTTTTGGCCGGTACTGTAAATGATTAGACAATTGTATCTGTATGACAGACACCTTGTCACAGGAATAGACAGCCGAAGTGCGACGTGGGTTGCCATGGTAATTGGCCAAAAATAATCATGGCATCAACTGGATAAAGTTCAAGAGTGTGTTACCTAGCTGCCTGAATGCCTTCCCAGGAGGAGCTCAGCTTTATCAGGATGCGTTCCTTGGCGATTCCTTCTTTCTTATACATCTCAATCAGCTTCACGGCTCTGGCAATCTGCTCTTCCTTGTCAAAAGACAACCTGTAACAGAAAACAAAGATTTACGGTAAATAAAGTGCAGAATCACTCCTAATATGTATGACCTTATTCACATTTATAGGAAAATCAACTTTCTTTTAACAAAGATTGGTTTTTTTTTTGACAAAGCAAATCAGTATATATAAAGTGAAATATGGAGAAGGGGGCGGGGGTGCAATTTGTTTGCATATCATTTTTCCCCTCTTTTCATCCCATCTGTTATGATAACTGGTATCTCTTATTCTTATATAAAATTAAGTTTTTGCGGATATACCATGCGTTTCTGATACTGTGCACTACAGAGCCCCAATCCATTGTGCGTTCAAAAAGGGGCACACCAAAACACATGCGCACATGCATGCAACGCGCGCTCGAGTACGGTATCAAATAATACTGTACAACAGTAACAAAAATGCATGCATTTGTAAACATCAGAAATGAACTGATGTTTTTACACCACAGACAAAAATCTGGCAAATCGAAGGTATAAGCACCTTCGGCTGATTCAGTATTTTCATGACTTGTGCGGATTATTCTCATACATGTATCACGCTCAAAGCCATCCAATATTATATAATTGCTCTTGAGCACTTAGCACTACTACATGTATAAGGATTAAACCGATAAATTAAATGGACTATCAGATTTTACACATCTTCAACAGTCTTTTCCTTTCAAAATGAATTACAAGCACAAATATTTAATAACTAACCGAGCATCAACTTCTGTGGAGACTCGTCCAGGAATGACCTTCAAGATCTCTCGGCCAAAATTGATGAAGAGTTTGTCCAGTATGGCAGTCACTTTTTCCTCTTTGGATCTGTCAAATGCAATCACATTTATACATGTACTGTAAAATATAAAGCAAGCCAGACGCAAGGTTATCTGCAACTTTACTGTACACATTTGTGTTTAGCTTAATTTTTTAAAAGAAATATACACGGTTAAAAAAAAAAGTAAATTGTACTCTGACCAAAAGATCCTTTTGTGAACAAGACCGACTGCACCAGCCTTTGGACAAAATTACTTAAAGGCCTACTGTATCATTTGCAATAGCCTCAAGTTAATCAACGAGTTGACATGGGAAACATTCCTCAAAGTAAAGATTGAATTAGTAGCAACTATCCAATGAAATGTTTCCGCCCGAGATGAAATAATTTTACCAGAAAATAATCTATGAAGATGAAATTATTTAGATCGTTTGCAAATGATTTACTTGGTTGGTTCTCATCTGGGTGGTCCGAAATGGGCACTGTGTACTGTCTCAACGCAATGCGTTTTTTAAACTTTATGGGTCGCGCGCACACGCAGTATGACGCACGCCACAGAGTGCATGACGTGAGCGACTGAGAACGAATACTTGAAACACCCTACCAAGACCAGCAAAACGCATATGGATTTTCATGTTTTTGGAAAACGTGGTACATTTGAAAGAGCTGAAATTTCTTCGGATGAGTTTGTTGACGTCCTTTTGATTTATAATGGTTTTATTCCCAGAACAAAAACATAATCTATAGGACCTTTAAGCGAAGCAAGCTTGAAAGCAATTCCAAAGTGGTTGGTCGATTAGTGCCTGGTTATCTACAAGTTCACTGTATTCAATATACACATACTTCTGATCAAGACTTGATATATCAAGAAAATTGCATAATTACCCTTGGATGGCCTTGCCATAGTCAATAGCATCACTAAAGAGGGCATCATATTTGGTCATCTTGGCTGCCGCAAGAAGCAGCGAGGGATTGGTTGTGGCATCGGTGGGCAGGTACTGGTGGATTACTGAAGAAAGGAAAACAAAATTGTCAATTTCTCTTAAATAGCTGCCATCTTTTGTAATTTAAAAATATAAAGGCCGTGTGTTTTGGGTGTGGCACCTCAATATTTTTTTTAATTGAGAATTTTCTAGAAACAAGAGTTATTCTCTTTCAAATTGGACATTGAAAAAAGAAAAAAAACAACAACGTTTAGTTATCGAACAATTACTGTCCATATTTCAAATTATTGGCGGTTCGCCAATAAATCAAATTTGCTGAGAACCACGGGCTGCATCTTTAAATGGGTGAACATTGTAAGCACAAATTGCACAACCATGCATGTCCCCAAAGAACAAAACAACTGCCCTACAAGATGGCAGCTATTCAATATGGTCTACTGTTTGATGGTGGAAAAACAATTCCTTCATGATCCCAGAGTTATGGGTTTTACTGTGTGAATAAATGAGTTTAGAGTCTTCTTTCTGCGTAGTGCTTTGCACACACTTTGACTTGCGAATCACAACTTGTACAAAGACTCATTGTGCCATGTGTTTGAGTTGGACATGTTGGAAGATGGCAGCAATTGTGACCTGCAAGTAAAAGCAACCTTATGCGGTGGTGTACAATGTATACTGTAAATGCAGAGTATCTAGTTTTGGGGGTTTTTTGGCACATATGGTGCAATGCAAAGTGGAACCAAAGCATATAAACAGGAAAAGGAACACGTAGAAAATCCACCTGCAGCAAATGTTAATTATCATGAACTCAGGAAATCCTAGGGAAGTTCACAAGGTAACAAAATATGGAAGTGAACAGAAGGAAACGTGTTCCGGGAAGTGAAGCTACATGTACATGTAGCAAACGCCGTAAAACCCATCACACGGAAATGCATTAGAGAAAGCAACCATGACAGAAAAATTGAACTTTGGGCATTTGGGTGGGCCGTCAAATTCCCACCCTGCCCCACTTTCTATACGTAGCCTGCCACCATACTGGTTGATCGACCAAGCATGAACAAACAGCAAACAGTACTTAAAATAAAGGTCAAAGTTAGCTGCTGTAGTTTTACCATTTTTTTATATAGCGTGTACAATACACCAGTGAACAAGGGACTTCATGCTTCACTAAACATGAACAACAAATACATACACATTTATAAATGTATGGACCTGTACATAAAGTATACATGTTCCTACACATAAAGTATGCATTGGGTTGTAACTGAATCGGTAAATGGCAATTGGTCTCAGCAGTGACGTCAATGTTTTGTTCATGAGTTGACAAGAAAAACCTTCCTAGAAGAGTTAACAATATGGTACCAAACACCACATGAATTTATTTCTGTCCAAAATGGTATTTTGTGTGAGAAATTAACTAAAGGTGGCTTTCTAAAAAAATGTATTTTGTCAATGAGATGTTTTTACCATTCAGCTCAACACAAAACCCATGAATGGATTTTTCTAAAGTACTACTGCCTCTACATGTATGTGGCTAAAATTTCTACAGGGCAGTTTAAATTTTATCAACATGGGCTTTTAACCACGAGTGGTTTACCAACCATGTACTCTACCTTTAAAGGGGGGAACACTTAGTCTCTCCAACAGACAGCAAACTTGAGAGTATAAAACAATTCAGACTTTCCATTACAAGAGACCAATTGCATTAAGTTTATAACACAATCCAGTATTCTTTGAATTGGTAAAGCTGAGAATGCACCATAGAGCACATTTATACACAGCAACCTTAAATTATTCAGTTACCAGTAAAATTTCTCTAAGCTACAAGCCTGCATATGTACACATTTACTGGCACTCCAAAACCTGTTTTGTCATGCACAACTGAATTCAGTACTTTTTACTCAAGTGCACCATTTTTGCTTTGTCATTGCATGGTCAATGAAACTCGGGGCCACTGCACAATTGATGTGTTTTTGATTATTGGTACACTGCACCTCTGAATTGCTCACCGCAAAATATTCAGGAAACTTGACATTTGCCCCTACATGTACTATACTGTACATAGTATGGCTATACCAAGTGCTGTTCCCAGGACATGAAAAATAAGTCATTTTATATGAACAGAAGAGTATTAAGCGCCATTTAATTTGTTTTTCTACACCTCATGATTTTTGTTGCACATTTCAGAAAATTTTAAGCAGAATGTAGAGCCTAGCGTATATCGCGAGCTTGCAGTAGTGGCAATTGGGAGCAACTGGGAGCAACTGATCATCAGTTGCTTAGAAGGGTCGATGTACGCGCACTTGCAACTACTGGCAACTGGAAAAATCCCAGTTGCCGCAAGTTGCTCATGTTCTACTTTCTGGCAACTAGTTGAACCCAAGACCTCCTGCATACATACATTGTAGAAATCTTAACCAGTACATACAAGTGCCAAATGTCTGATTTTGAAATATCCCACATTAGGCATCTTTTATTTCTCAGTTTTGGTTTTGAGGTTGTTAAATGGCTAATTCCTTGCTAAACTATTTCACAAATACTAAAAAGGCATATTGGAGAAATTGCTGAAAATGTCAATTTGCACACACTGGCTTGATTACGAGTTTGAAATATGTTACAATTTGATTAAAATATACAATATAAATGCAAAAACGGAGATCAGGAAATTTCATTGAAAATCTACTGCAGTGTAACCCGGGAAGCAGTGTACATGTACTAGATGTTTAAATTAACCCCTCCCAGTTTTGAATGGTTCCAAAGTCCCAACTCACAAAACGCAATGCAAGTCAAGTCAAGATGAATTTAAGCCATTTTCACACTAAAACTTCGACCACCGGACTCGTAGCCTGCATGAAGCACAGACATTCCAAGACACTATGACATTCCATCATGACACATTTGTTTAAATATGACATTGCTTTGTGGCCACTGCGCCCTTTTAACTTAACAAATAAATAGTTTCCCCATGGCCATGATGGCCAAAGAAGTGCATGTCCCGAAAAATGTTGTGCCCGAAATTTATGAGGTACATGTACACATAGGAAATTCGCATTTCTTTGTACCAGGAAATGGTTTTCAATTTGAAAAAAAGTAGCACTGGTAGTAGGAGGAGTAGTAGGAAACAAGAGTTATTTTATAGGTACATGTTACATTGTATGTGTGAATATTGCAATTCACGCTCACCATTTACGTCAAATTCACTTTTAGCCTTCTAAAAGTATACATGTAGACATATGCAAGATAAGGTTCTCAAGAACCATCGGACAAAGTTTGGTGGAAATTGGGTATTAGTTTTTTTGTGCTAGCAATGTTTTAATGTCCGCCTGTTAAAGTTGCTGCACAACCATACCCTGTATATTACAAAATTACGCTTTTACCTATAGGGGAATATATGTAGGAAAGAATTCGGTTGGTATTTTTTTAGTTGATGCCACAACTCGAATTTAAGGAAAATAATTATTGGAAACGATAGCTTGGATGATTTTAGAAAAGGAATACTTACATGCATTTCTGTCGCAAAGGCTTAGTTTTAGAGAAAAATCACGGAAAGAATATTGCATATGATTGCACGCAAAGCGGCCGGCCAGAAACCAAACGGATCATATGCACACGCCCTCCTTCTTCGCGCGCTTCACACACTGCCTCGGCCGGCAGCAGTTTCACACACTGCCTCGGCCGGCAGCAGTTTCACACACTGCCTCGGCCGGCAGCAGTTTCACACACTGCCTCGGCCGGCAGCAGTTTCACACACTGCCTCGGCCGGCAGCAGTTTCACACACTGCCTCGGCCGGCAGCAGTTTCACACACTGCCTCGGCCGGCAGCAGTTTCACACACTGCCTCGGCCGGCAGCAGTTTCACACACTGCCTCGGCCGGCAGCAGTTTCACACACTGCCTCGGCCGGCAGCAGTTTCACACACTGCCTCGGCCGGCAGCAGTTTCACACACTGCCTCGGCCGGCAGCAGTTTCACACACTGCCTCGGCCGGCAGCAGTTTCACACACTGCCTCGGCCGGCAGCAGTTTCACACACTTTTGTATGGAGGCCGGCATGACAAAAACACATAATTTTCATGTAAATGCAACATTTGCAACGGAAATGTCAATGGAAAAGGTATTTCAAAATCATCCAAGCTATCGATTCCAATAATTATTTTCCTTAAATTCGAGTTGTGGCATAAACTAAAAAAATACCATTCGGTTTACTGGTCGCCACTTATCTTTCTTATAATGACTTGATAACCACTAAAACGTGTCTACATTTTGAAGGGAAGTAATTTTAAGAATGAAAAACATTTAACAATTTCCTCGAAAATACTTAAAACTTGTTTTGCCCTGTTCTATAGACTTAACACTCGACGTCTCAGTGACGACAAGTTAACGGAATTCATCCGCACTCTACTAAACTAAAATCAAAAACAGTTCCAAATTAGTCCAGGCCAGGTCGCATACAAATCCATGTGTATGGCATTTTTGTTCTGAAACAGTTGATGTCCGATTTACTCGAACTACGACTTTGCAATAATATTACCAGGTTTATTGGCTATTTTGGGCCGAGTAAAAGGACACGAAACGGGACTGCTGGGCACCGACTGTGGATCTGGAATGAACATAGTCTGTGTACACCCTTTTCATGTAGTGGCCGTTTCTCATTTTGCCTCGAAATTGGAATAACACAATAATTCCCAGCTGGTTGTGTCTTCTAGTGGTTTTAGATGTCCATAACTGGAAAATAATTAAAAAGGAATACTTACAACACCATTTTTGAAGCAAAGATTTTCTCTCACGTGAATTTCCAACGAAGCTTTTTCTCCGCAAATTGTTCTGTACGTCGGTGAGGGCGCTATACGGCAAGCTAGCACAACTTCGATCAAGCGACTATAGTCGACTAGAGTCCCTTGAATAACTGATCATTTCTGTTACAGCCGCTTGATCGTAGTTGTGCTAGCATTCCGGCATTGACGTTCGGCATATGTACACAAAATCTGGGCCGGCGGACGGGATTTCGGGCGAGAGAATATCTTTCCTTTAAAAACCGTGTTGTAAATGTAAGTATTCCTTTTCATTCTTTTCCCAATCATGCCATGGACATGTAAAACCACTACAAGACACAACTAGCTGGGAGTTTGCGTGTGGTTCCAATTTTGAGGCAAAATGACAACCAGCCACTACATGAAAAGAGTGTGTTCTGTCCTAGCCCTAAAGTTAGGGCTGTAAATTGCTCGCTTTTCAAATCTGACTTTTTACAGTCGCAAATCACAGCCCTAAGGCAGGGTAGTACGACAATACTCAGTCTGAAACTGCTCAAATCTGACAAAGTTCTACTACAAATATCGTCCGAAGCACATCAGACCGAGCACTTTCACATACACCATTGTAATCCTGAGAGTCTAGTGTTTCATAAAATAACAGTAACGCTTACGGAATCGTCAATTTGGTCATCTACGATGTCTGGAAACATTGGACAAAATTCGGACAACGTTAAACATGCATCTCTATGAGCGACGCCATCTTAGCTGATATGCTTCCGCTTCTCGATCATGAGACGTACAGGAGCCCGGCTAACTGTGCAATATGCATAATTCATATTGACGTCCGTGTGTTTATCCCAGCTGGCAATACGTCACTCGCACAGTTCGATAACTAGTAGACTGGTTCCCGTCCACATATTCCACACAGGAGAATATAATATATATTTTCGCAATAAGCGAACCAATCTATAGGGATCGGGAACCAATCTAGATAACTAGCTACACTGCGCGCGTGACGTACTTGCCAGCTGGGATAAACACGCGCGACGTCAATATGGATAATGCATATTGCACAGTTAGCCGGGCTCCTGTACGTCTCATGATCGAGAAGCGGAAGCATATCAGCTAAGATGGCGTCGCTCATAGAGATGCATGTTTAACGTTGTCCGAATTTTGTCCAATGTTTCCAGACATCGTAGATCATCCAAATTGACGATTCCGTAAGCGTTACTGTTATTTTATGAAACACTAGACTCTCAGGATTACAATGGTGTATGTGAAAGTGCTCGGTCTGATGTGCTTCGGACGATATTTGTAGTAGAACTTTGTCAGATTTGAGCAGTTTCAGACCGAGTATTGTCGTACTACCCTGCCTTAGGTAGCGAGTTCAGTGAAAAACGTAAAATTGACGATTGTATCTGGAAGCGTGGGGAAAATGGCCCAAAACTTTGCGATATTTAGAATAGTTCTAGTTGCTCAAATTCGATTCTAAAATAATTTTTGAAGAGATGGAGGATCCCTTTTTCAAGTGATGTCTCAAATTGTACGAAATGCCGAGTTTAACACTGATAAATTTACCTTCCAATTTGACATACTCGGCAAATTATTTTTGTGGGTTGCCGAAGGGCGCGGCCATCTTGCTTGATGACGTTGCAGACAGACGTCATCAAAAGGCCTCTGTGACCTTTCTCTTTTGACTTATGACCTTTGTTCCGTTTTCATCGTGAAGATTACGAAACACGCTCTCGATTGATACCAGGTTTGTTGTATTTTGGTGGAGGGGACACCGTCGTCTAGTCTGTTTATTTTGCACTAAAAACAGGTAATTTTCATGTTCAATTTGTAAAGAAAATGATGGATTTTAGTACTAAAGGAATTTGAGACACCATCTGAAACCATTATAAATGAAAAGAATGGATATTTTTAGTTAAGAATGACATAAAAAATGACAGTTTAGCGCTAGCGAAAAATGGCGACACATAAATTTTCAACGCCATGTAACTTAGTCCGAGACCTACTTCAGAACGTAGCGTATCACTAGCAGGAGCTCATGGGGCCGGTGTGTATAAATTGCGGGCCTCCTATACCTGGCGGCGCCGGCGGTGATGGGCGAGGTGGGTAGGCATGACATGTCATGTATAAGGGTGGGGTTGATGCCCGGGTGGGGTTGATGCCAAGGTGGGGCTGATGCCAGGGTGGGGCTGATGCCATTGGGTGGGGCTGATGCTTGGGGCTGATTGGCTGGATTGAATAGTAGGGCTGGTGGGTGGAGCTCATGGGCGGGGCTGACGGGCGGGGCTCATAGGCGGGGCTGGTAGTACAATTATTTTTTCTTTTTTTTAATGCCATGTAGCAACCCAACTATCCATTAGTGCAGCACCGTCCAGTCAGTGTGTCGAAAAAGACGGTCAAACCTCAATTTTTAAACATTTCTCTTGGAACGAGCTTTCCGTTAATACCATATTTGTTATGATTTGGGTAAAGAATCTAAAATCCACTGAACTCTCTACCTTAGGGCTGTGATTTGCAACTGTAAAAAGTCAGATTTGAAAAGCGAGCAATTTACAGCCCTAACTTTAGGGCTAGTTCTGTCCCTACGGTAACCCATACGGCATGTACGGACAGAATCATTCCGTCTAGAAGTAGAATGAACATTGATATAGGCCTAGGACTACATCATACAAGAATGGTATTGATATTAAAATGCAATGAATGACTTGAGTCTTGAATGAGGTTCAACAAACACTTCACATTACACCAACACTTACGCTCCACATCCCCAGTGTCTGCGACCACGGTTGAGAAATCTTTGAGCTGATCGAGCAACGAAGCCATTTTCTGTCGCTTAGGTGAGGACATTATGCAGAATCCGGAAATTAGCGGCTTTTTATAGGAGAGCTGTCACGGAAATCTGCACACATGTCATGCATGTGCGATGAAGCGCAGCGGCTGGCGCCCAGCTGAACGGACTATGAGATTGCACAATTTAACAGCAGGAACTAGACTCAACTTGCAAGGTGGTACCATTTAATCTGGAGGGGTTAATTAATATTCATGTACCATAACTTGTTTAAACTGCACTTTCAAGTAAATTTTTAAATAGCAAAAACACATTAATTTTAATATTTTGATCAAATCTACTGACCAGAACAATTGGAGCCTGTCCTATGCTTTGTTAGGCGATCAAGTGGTCAACTTAATTATACTCACGTTCCTTCCCGCCCCCACACAATAATCGTGCATGCCGAAAACTTTGCCAGTGGCCAATTTCATAAAGCTGTTTAGCAGAAAAATTTGCTTAAAGGCACAGGCTCGTCAGCAATGCGCGCGCGCCAAATTCGTGCCACGAAATACGCAGCTCCATAGCAAAGGCATAGAGCTGCGTATTTCGTGGCACGAATTTGGCGCTCGCGCATTGCTGACGAGCCTGTGCCTTTAAAGGCAGAGGATCGTCAGCAATGTGCGCACGCCAAATTCGTGCCACGAAATACGCCTTTGCCTTTAATCCAATTTGTTTTGCTTTATAAGATTTGTATCTTATTTTGTGTTCTAATCTTTAACACCAGTCAATTGTAGTACACACCACATAATATTTTGACTGCTAACCCATTTTTATAAAGCAAACACATTTTGCATTACTTAACATCTAAATGAAATTGGTCCGAGAAATGTCCGAGGAAGAGGAGGTTATCCTAGGAATATTTCATATCGACATTAATTTTAACGCACACATCACGAAAAAGACCGAAAGGAGAGTTTCTGTAAATTGGATCCAAGAGGTTGAACAGAAAAAAAATCATAATCATTGCGAATAAAATATGTAGGTCTATATTTTGCTTGAAGATAATATACAAAAATACACGCAAAAGGCTAATCGAAGTGCAAAAACAAAATGAACATACACAGCACTACATATTCAGTATTCCTCATTTAATGTATTCAAAAAGAAACAGAATTAACAATTAATTTCTATCTATACATTTCTCTACTTTCTTCTAGATAAAATTCATTGTTTACAAAGAAATTAAAGATACTGTCGTGAAACCATTTGTACAATTTAATACATAAATGAAATAAAATTCATTTTTATACAGGAAGACAATACTTTCAAGGGAAAAAAATCAAAATCAAAACAAAAACGAAATATACACCACAACCCCAACTCAGTCTTCCCCGGGGAGGGGGGCGAGTCCCAAAAATGAAAACCCAACTAAAACAGGATAATGTCGTATTCATTTAAAGTATGGTTTAACTGGAAAATGAAAAGGTGTTGTGTAGACATCATGGCCCGAATTTACGAAAGGTGATCATCGCACGTTGAAATAACACGCGTGCGAACAATAAACGCGTGTAATAACTGGCGACTTTAAAACCACGTGTGGATATTACACCCGTGATTATCGTTTATTACCAAGACAGATTTGTTGTCCGCGTGTAACTTGAGAGTTAGTTAGGATTTCATTGTCATTCGCACTCAGGTGTTTAACTTTTTACCGCGAGTTAGACGTGAGTAACTTCTTCGGGTTTCGTAATTCGATGACTATTTATAAACGCATGATCATCGTCCGTTTTTGAAAGTTATACGCGATTCAGCGAAAAACACCTTTCGTAAATTCGGGCCCATGATGTATGAAATTTGGGCATGGAAATTTAAATTTTTCCCAGGATTACAAAATATAGGTGTAGGCCTACCGTATCATAAATCAAAATCTGTGCCAACTGTAACTCAGTGACAGGGTTACAAGTAACAAAATTGAAAAGCAGCAATGTTTTACCGATCATAACTATCAACAGAGAACTCATTTCAAAGCAAGTTTAACCTTCGGTCTATCACCGTCTGTCGAATTTAAACATTGAACTTATGGCATTCGTAATTATATCTACATGTACCATCCCATCCTACCTACGGTTTAGAAATAAGTTGCTATAAATGCATGTGCGTATTAATTGATCATACATGTATTTACATATGCAAAAGTACTACCAATAGGGTCTAAAAAGTTGATGTGTATAATTTCTCAATTAAAATTCATTACTTTGTCACTGGCAAGTCAAAACAAAAATAATACCACAGATCTATAAATCACAGTCAACATGATCATAATGCGTAGTCCCGGAAGCATAATTTACACCTTAGTAAATATTGAGTAAAAATCTACAAAACTCCTATAGTATAGTGTTGGTATTTAACAAGGTACCCACCTTGTTAAATACTAACACTATACTTTAAATGAAATTTTCTGATCAGTTTCCGACCAGTTTATGCAAATTGCAGGCACTTGGGAGGTACTCCATTAATACTCCGAAGTTTAATACAAAACAAGCTGGACGACAAGAAGTAACACTACTATTTTTCTATTTATTAAAGGAGCGTAACCGGATCACATTTTTGACCCCACCCCCCATTTTTTCCATGGGTGTTGAGATTTTGATACCATCTTATTTGTCATATTTTGCTCATTACCATTCTGAAATTTTGCGATCTCAATCTGTATATTTTCAAGGATATCGTCAAAAAACCACCAATGTTTTGTAAACTAATTTATCTGGTTCCATATATTTATAAAAGCAGTGCAGTAATTACGCCAACCTTTTTGCTACCTCGTCCAAATTGGAGATTGCAAATTTCCTGTTTTCTTCTCATGGATAGTATTTTGGGGATGTATTTTTTATGTTTGTTAGGTCGAGAACAAAATCCATTTTTTGGAAAAATCTGGACACGCTCCTTTAACATTAAAAATCTAATTAATTACCAAGTAGAAAAATATTTTGAATCTACATTAGACCTGTTGATGTTACACTCAAATTTGCACTTGGAATATAAATTCCAAGACACCACTACCTTGCTGTAATTCCTCAGATTCATAACACTTTCTTTGCACAATAACAATTGAGAAATCTGGCAGCTCTAGCTGTACAAACTTACAAATACTTTTTTTGTTTTGAGAAAAGATAAAAGCCATTGTACGGAGATACGATCTCTGTCACTCCAGTACTGCAAACAGACTTAAATATGAAATTGTTAGCTCAGTCCAACAACAAAGTGATTTTCGATGATTTTGGAAATTGGCAGCCTTTATGCAGTGGTATACACATGAATATTCATACACGTACATAAGTATGTAACTCTAAAGAGGGCATAGGGATTGGCACCAATATGGTGCAAACTTTATGTTATTGTATTTACATAATTCACATGTGAATATTATCAAGTCTGATTTAAATTCAAGCCAGCACTACCTTACAATGTTTAACAAGCACAGTCAAACCCAGATAACAAGAGCCATTATTCTGCTTACAACAAGCAAAATTGTAGGTCCCAATAAATATATTTCTTCACTGTTTCCCGATAACACAAATTACTATGTCATTTGCCAACGGATTTAAACCAAAATTTCACATCATGTAAACAAGACCCGACACATTTTATCTAGCAACTTGGATCAGCTTTGTACGAGAGGGTGAGATTTAAAAGCCTTATGAAACAAAAAACTCATAGAATCTGCCACTTTTGACTTTGTGTCCTCCAATGTCGATGCACCGTTGGAGACGGTGACAGAAAGCGCATGCTGCAGCCAAAATCTTCTGAAGGAATGCAGGATCACCCCTAATGTCATTACACACCTCAATCGTTTTTTGTGCAACTCATCAAGAAATGCAAAGGGACCTCTGACATAGACAATTTCATTGACATTGGAGGATGCCAGTCGCAAGTGGCCGATTCTGAAATTGAGGTTTGTTTTTTTTTAACGTAAGGCTTTTAAATCTCACCCTCTCAGTCAAAGCTGATGCCAGTTGCTCAAAAAAAATTGTCGAGCCTTGTTTACATGATCTGAAAATTTGGTTTGAATCCATTGGAATATGACAGTTATTCAGGATCAAAAATTGTTCTTTGGTTTGTTCCTCTTGTATGTAAAATCCCTCTTTTGTTCCCGAGCTTTCTATACCAGGCAGACACGATGCAACCAGCTTTGTTTACTCATCATGACCTCTCTTTCTGCATGACTGCCTCTCTTTGTGCTTACCTTAGCAATGTGTTTTAATGTGCTGTTTTTTGTATGTCGTAGTCATTCTGCCTTTGAAAAAGATCCTGCACTAGGATCGGACGGAACACGAGGCCACTAAGTTTACAGTGTGATTTTACAACAGGTCCTGCTGGCAGGGATGTGATTTGTTCCGGGTTCTGAAACTGCTCAAATCTGACAAAGTTCTACTACAAATATCGTCCGAAGCACATCAGACCGAGCACTTTCACATACACCATTGTAATCCTGAGAGTCTAGTGTTTCATAAAATAACAGTAACGCTTACGGAATCGTCAATTTGGTCATCTACGATGTCTGGAAACATTGGACAAAATTCGGACAACGTTAAACATGCATCTCTATGAGCGACGCCATCTTAGCTGATATGCTTCCGCTTCTCGATCATGAGACGTACAGGAGCCCGGCTAACTGTGCAATATGCATAATTCATATTGACGTCCGTGTGTTTATCCCAGCTGGCAATACGTCACTCGCACAGTTCGATAACTAGTAGACTGGTTCCCGTCCACATATTCCACACAGGAGAATATAATATATATTTTCGCATATCTGATTTGCAACTGTAAAAAGTCAGATTTGAAAAGCGAGCAATTTACAGCCCTAACTTTAGGGCTAGTTCTGTCCCTACGGTAACCCATACGGCATGTACGGACAGAATCATTCCGTCTAGAAGTAGAATGAACATTGATATAGGCCTAGGACTACATCATACAAGAATGGTATTGATATTAAAATGCAATGAATGACTTGAGTCTTGAATGAGGTTCAACAAACACTTCACATTACACCAACACTTACGCTCCACATCCCCAGTGTCTGCGACCACGGTTGAGAAATCTTTGAGCTGATCGAGCAACGAAGCCATTTTCTGTCGCTTAGGTGAGGACATTATGCAGAATCCGGAAATTAGCGGCTTTTTATAGGAGAGCTGTCACGGAAATCTGCACACATGTCATGCATGTGCGATGAAGCGCAGCGGCTGGCGCCCAGCTGAACGGACTATGAGATTGCACAATTTAACAGCAGGAACTAGACTCAACTTGCAAGGTGGTACCATTTAATCTGGAGGGGTTAATTAATATTCATGTACCATAACTTGTTTAAACTGCACTTTCAAGTAAATTTTTAAATAGCAAAAACACATTAATTTTAATATTTTGATCAAATCTACTGACCAGAACAATTGGAGCCTGTCCTATGCTTTGTTAGGCGATCAAGTGGTCAACTTAATTATACTCACGTTCCTTCCCGCCCCCACACAATAATCGTGCATGCCGAAAACTTTGCCAGTGGCCAATTTCATAAAGCTGTTTAGCAGAAAAATTTGCTTAAAGGCACAGGCTCGTCAGCAATGCGCGCGCGCCAAATTCGTGCCACGAAATACGCAGCTCCATAGCAAAGGCATAGAGCTGCGTATTTCGTGGCACGAATTTGGCGCTCGCGCATTGCTGACGAGCCTGTGCCTTTAAAGGCAGAGGATCGTCAGCAATGTGCGCACGCCAAATTCGTGCCACGAAATACGCCTTTGCCTTTAATCCAATTTGTTTTGCTTTATAAGATTTGTATCTTATTTTGTGTTCTAATCTTTAACACCAGTCAATTGTAGTACACACCACATAATATTTTGACTGCTAACCCATTTTTATAAAGCAAACACATTTTGCATTACTTAACATCTAGGCCTAAATGAAATTGGTCCGAGAAATGTCCGAGGAAGAGGAGGTTATCCTAGGAATATTTCATATCGACATTAATTTTAACGCACACATCACGAAAAAGACCGAAAGGAGAGTTTCTGTAAATTGGATCCAAGAGGTTGAACAGAAAAAAAATCATAATCATTGCGAATAAAATATGTAGGTCTATATTTTGCTTGAAGATAATATACAAAAATACACGCAAAAGGCTAATCGAAGTGCAAAAACAAAATGAACATACACAGCACTACATATTCAGTATTCCTCATTTAATGTATTCAAAAAGAAACAGAATTAACAATTAATTTCTATCTATACATTTCTCTACTTTCTTCTAGATAAAATTCATTGTTTACAAAGAAATTAAAGATACTGTCGTGAAACCATTTGTACAATTTAATACATAAATGAAATAAAATTCATTTTTATACAGGAAGACAATACTTTCAAGGGAAAAAAATCAAAATCAAAACAAAAACGAAATATACACCACAACCCCAACTCAGTCTTCCCCGGGGAGGGGGGCGAGTCCCAAAAATGAAAACCCAACTAAAACAGGATAATGTCGTATTCATTTAAAGTATGGTTTAACTGGAAAATGAAAAGGTGTTGTGTAGACATCATGGCCCGAATTTACGAAAGGTGATCATCGCACGTTGAAATAACACGCGTGCGAACAATAAACGCGTGTAATAACTGGCGACTTTAAAACCACGTGTGGATATTACACCCGTGATTATCGTTTATTACCAAGACAGATTTGTTGTCCGCGTGTAACTTGAGAGTTAGTTAGGATTTCATTGTCATTCGCACTCAGGTGTTTAACTTTTTACCGCGAGTTAGACGTGAGTAACTTCTTCGGGTTTCGTAATTCGATGACTATTTATAAACGCATGATCATCGTCCGTTTTTGAAAGTTATACGCGATTCAGCGAAAAACACCTTTCGTAAATTCGGGCCCATGATGTATGAAATTTGGGCATGGAAATTTAAATTTTTCCCAGGATTACAAAATATAGGTGTAGGCCTACCGTATCATAAATCAAAATCTGTGCCAACTGTAACTCAGTGACAGGGTTACAAGTAACAAAATTGAAAAGCAGCAATGTTTTACCGATCATAACTATCAACAGAGAACTCATTTCAAAGCAAGTTTAACCTTCGGTCTATCACCGTCTGTCGAATTTAAACATTGAACTTACGAACGCATGGCATTCGTAATTATATCTACATGTACCATCCCATCCTACCTACGGTTTAGAAATAAGTTGCTATAAATGCATGTGCGTATTAATTGATCATACATGTATTTACATATGCAAAAGTACTACCAATAGGGTCTAAAAAGTTGATGTGTATAATTTCTCAATTAAAATTCATTACTTTGTCACTGGCAAGTCAAAACAAAAATAATACCACAGATCTATAAATCACAGTCAACATGATCATAATGCGTAGTCCCGGAAGCATAATTTACACCTTAGTAAATATTGAGTAAAAATCTACAAAACTCCTATAGTATAGTGTTGGTATTTAACAAGGTACCCACCTTGTTAAATACTAACACTATACTTTAAATGAAATTTTCTGATCAGTTTCCGACCAGTTTATGCAAATTGCAGGCACTTGGGAGGTACTCCATTAATACTCCGAAGTTTAATACAAAACAAGCTGGACGACAAGAAGTAACACTACTATTTTTCTATTTATTAAAGGAGCGTAACCGGATCACATTTTTGACCCCACCCCCCATTTTTTCCATGGGTGTTGAGATTTTGATACCATCTTATTTGTCATATTTTGCTCATTACCATTCTGAAATTTTGCGATCTCAATCTGTATATTTTCAAGGATATCGTCAAAAAACCACCAATGTTTTGTAAACTAATTTATCTGGTTCCATATATTTATAAAAGCAGTGCAGTAATTACGCCAACCTTTTTGCTACCTCGTCCAAATTGGAGATTGCAAATTTCCTGTTTTCTTCTCATGGATAGTATTTTGGGGATGTATTTTTTATGTTTGTTAGGTCGAGAACAAAATCCATTTTTTGGAAAAATCTGGACACGCTCCTTTAACATTAAAAATCTAATTAATTACCAAGTAGAAAAATATTTCGAATCTACATTAGACCTGTTGATGTTACACTCAAATTTGCACTTGGAATATAAATTCCAAGACACCACTACCTTGCTGTAATTCCTCAGATTCATAACACTTTCTTTGCACAATAACAATTGAGAAATCTGGCAGCTCTAGCTGTACAAACTTACAAATACTTTTTTTGTTTTGAGAAAAGATAAAAGCCATTGTACGGAGATACGATCTCTGTCACTCCAGTACTGCAAACAGACTTAAATATGAAATTGTTAGCTCAGTCCAACAACAAAGTGATTTTCGATGATTTTGGAAATTGGCAGCCTTTATGCAGTGGTATACACATGAATATTCATACACGTACATAAGTATGTAACTCTAAAGAGGGCATAGGGATTGGCACCAATATGGTGCAAACTTTATGTTATTGTATTTACATAATTCACATGTGAATATTATCAAGTCTGATTTAAATTCAAGCCAGCACTACCTTACAATGTTTAACAAGCACAGTCAAACCCAGATAACAAGAGCCATTATTCTGCTTACAACAAGCAAAATTGTAGGTCCCAATAAATATATTTCTTCACTGTTTCCCGATAACACAAATTACTATGTCATTTGCCAACGGATTTAAACCAAAATTTCACATCATGTAAACAAGACCCGACACATTTTATCTAGCAACTTGGATCAGCTTTGTACGAGAGGGTGAGATTTAAAAGCCTTATGAAACAAAAAACTCATAGAATCTGCCACTTTTGACTTTGTGTCCTCCAATGTCGATGCACCGCTGGAGACGGTGACAGAAAGCGCATGCTGCAGCCAAAATCTTCTGAAGGAATGCAGGATCACCCCTAATGTCATTACACACCTCAATCGTTTTTTGTGCAACTCATCAAGAAATGCAAAGGGACCTCTGACATAGACAATTTCATTGACATTGGAGGATGCCAGTCGCAAGTGGCCGATTCTGAAATTGAGGTTTGTTTTTTTTTAACGTAAGGCTTTTAAATCTCACCCTCTCAGTCAAAGCTGATGCCAGTTGCTCAAAAAAAATTGTCGAGCCTTGTTTACATGATCTGAAAATTTGGTTTGAATCCATTGGAATATGACAGTTATTCAGGATCAAAAATTGTTCTTTGGTTTGTTCCTCTTGTATGTAAAATCCCTCTTTTGTTCCCGAGCTTTCTATACCAGGCAGACACGATGCAACCAGCTTTGTTTACTCATCATGACCTCTCTTTCTGCATGACTGCCTCTCTTTGTGCTTACCTTAGCAATGTGTTTTAATGTGCTGTTTTTTGTATGTCGTAGTCATTCTGCCTTTGAAAAAGATCCTGCACTAGGATCGGACGGAACACGAGGCCACTAAGTTTACAGTGTGATTTTACAACAGGTCCTGCTGGCAGGGATGTGATTTGTTCCGGGTTTTCCCGGAATAATCTTTGTCACAAACGAATGAGATAAAAGAAAGTTCCGGGAAAAACCAGAACAATCACATCCCTGTTGGTTGGTTAGCAGTTTGCAACAGTTTTGTGTATTAATGATCAAAAATAGGAAATGTTTTCTTTTGACACGTACGAGTACTTCTTACAGCAAAGTAATCTGCTAAGTCTCAAGAATCTCTCATTAACTAGGTTAGACTTTAATACCCACACTATGAATGAGACAAACCCAAGATCTCAAGATGTAAATATTTGATCCTTCAATTTTGCAAAAAAATTTCAAAAATCCGAGGTTCAGAAACAAGATCGGAACTCTATACCTCCGTGGCCCTGGTTCGAATCCTGTCTGGGTCAGTATGTGGATTTGGTTCTCAGTCACTGCTTGATTCTGTGGGTTTCCCCTATACAGAATTGTGCAGGGGGTTTTCCTCCCACCCCTAAAAAAATGATACTTTCTTCATCGTCTTCTGTTCACAGGTTTCTTCAGGCTTACGAGCTACAGTGCCTCGAGCGCTTTTGAGGAATCCTTGGTTTCAATACCAGAAAGAATGAATAATTACAATAAATATGCCTTTTGTTTGGATCGATTCTGCTTTCATAGTTCTGCACCCACAACACCATCACACACTTTTTATCAATTATGCCTCAAGTTGAAAATGGGGGATTGATATTTAGTACCATTCCGTTTCGAATATTCAGTCTCAAATTTGAAACTGGATTTGATAAGTTCTGCATGATTTTCTAGGTTGGGGCAGGTAACTGGAAAAACAGCTACATTTGTACTTTTTTCTTGGCCTAAAATTAAAACTGAATATTCTATTTTATGTCACAATCCTACTAAACCCACATTCAACCAACACCACAGAACAATTCGGCGGATACCCTCTGCTCAGCACAACAAATGTACTGTGCCAAGCAAATTAAGGACATTTTACCAGCCAATGCAACCTAGTTGAACATGATCACGCAGCCTCGCTTCAGTTGTTCGTAGAAAACAAACATCGCGATGTTCCAAGAGCCCAGACGTACAAAATTTGGCATGAATCTGGAAACAGAAAAGACAACAGATGGTCAAAAAAGGGAAAATGTAAAATGATTAATGAGAGTTTAAGACAAAATCCATCTTTTCAACTAACTTGATTTACACCAAAAGTCGCGTCTTGGTAAATTTTGTCCACAAAATTTTTACCAGATGATTTGCACTTGATTCATCTGTCAACTCCTAGGCCCAATTTGCATGACATTTTGCAAAGTACCAGCCAAAAGTGATACAGAGGACATAATATAGGATTTCCAGGTTATATTAGCACTTATATCAAGCAAATTCCCTAGCACGATACTACTTTAATTTCGTCCCCGAACGAACAGTGACGAGCTCACTTCTCGATTTCAATTTAGACAAGTCACCAATGGATATCATTTGCTATGCAGTATAATTCAACTGACAGCGTTCTAATTCATCCTGATTGCGTGGATTTCATCTCGTGCGGTGATCGGCATTGTATTGGAAAAGTGAAATTGTCTTATGTCATTCATTTTAGCACTTTGGTTTTTACATTTCGTTTCTGGTAAATTACGGTTTTCTATACGCATTTCAAAGCTTGTTTTATCTGCCTCTCTGAACTCCAGCATCGGCAGCCATCTTTTGCCATCGGATCTAAACAAATATTTAACAAGAAAATGCAAAAATACCCGGAACATTTATCTAGCTTTTATGGAGCAGGAAATGCAAAGAATGCACTATCTACATTTAAGTGACTAAAGTGCTAAAATAAATGGCCCGTATTCCTGAACGCGTGAGGGCGCTCGAACTATGTCTTCTTTGAGCTCATTAAAATCGGCACTTCGCCAAACATACACATAAATGCTAATTTACGGAGTCGTATGACTTGGTTGCCATAAAATGCGGGTTTTTCGCCCTTTCAGTAATTGGCGTAAATTTTAGTGTCGCGTGCATGTATAATAATTACATGTACTTGTGATGTTGTTCTTATGTAACCATTAGTTTTTTTATGTTGAAGTTGTTGTACAAATGTATCTTATTCCAGTTTGTTTGTGATTGTGAAGTTGTTGAATTTAGTAAATTTGTTTTATGTGTGTTTGCAGGGCCCCAATGGAAACCAGTTTTTGTAAACTGTTTGGGCACACCCTGGGTAAACAAATGGAATAAATAAATAAATAAATAAAACTAGGTGATTTTGGGGAAAATGGCCACAGCTGACAGTGGAAAATGGGGGGAATACGTCCATACTGGGAAAAAGTCACGTACGCGGAGCGCAGGCCTGTGACGCGCGCGGGCACAGATTTCCATTAAAAGGAAAACGTTTGAAATGTGTGGGTGCATAGCACGTTTTGTGTTCAAACATACCGCGTGATGGGCACCGAGCCACTTGACAGCGCCCTCACGCGTTCAGGAATACAGCCTATTGAACTGACTATTGGTCACAACTCACCCTTTATAAAACGACGTTGGTCCCCCTTCTCTGAACATCTTGAGGGCAACGTCAATGGCACCTTTGTACTGGCCCGGTGGGGAGTTCATGTATCTGGTCTTAACCACGTCGACTGGCGAGGCAACGCACGTAGTGACAAACCCTGCACCGAACGCTGAGACAAAATGACACGGGAACATGTCTTCCATGAGACCGGCTCGTAGAATGCGTTCCTTGATGGTGTCGTAGGCTACCAACTCGCTAGCGTTGACGATGGCATTCCGCGCAATGTTGGGCATCGTACCTGTAATGTAAAAAGGTATCTTAAAGGCTTAAGTGGATTATTTGCAGTGGATTATTTTGTACGCAGCAGTGCTTTAGCAGTAGAAACAGTTGACACATTTTTAGTGGAGCGCGTCATCTCAACTGCCACATGAGCATGCCAAATAATCAGTATTTTATCAATCGTTTAATGCTGATGCCTACTGCAGTAGAGACTTGCTACTGCAGTAGGAAAATTCAGTAGCTTTAAAGGCCCTATAGATGATCCTTTTTCGAGTGATTCTGGTAATAAAACCATTATAAATCAAAAGAAAGACATCAACATACTCATCCGAAGAAATTTTAGCAAATGTACCACGTTTTCCAAAAACATGAAAATCCATATGCATTTTGCCGGTCTTGGCGGGGCGTTTCAAATATTCGTTCGCAGTCGGTCGCATACTCTGTGGCTCACGTAATGCACTCTGTGACGCGCGTCATACTGCGTACCCATAGAGTTAAGAAATGCATCTCGTTGGAACAGCACACACGCAGTACACAGCGCCCATTTTTATACCGCTCAGATGAGAACCAACTAAGTAAATCGTTTGCAACGGTCTAAATAATTTCATCCTCATGGATTATTTTCTGGCAAAATTATATCATCACGGGCGGAAACATTTCATTAGATAGTTGCTACTAATTAAATCTTTACTTTGAGGAAGGTTTTCCCTTGTCAACTCGTTGACTTACTTTTGGGGTCATTGCAAATGATACAGTGGGCCTTTAAGTGATACTGTATTTGCGGCAAAAATATCTCTTCTTCAGATTTGACAGTTGTTAATTTAATTTCCAAAACAGAATTGGCAAGACTTACCCTTCCACAATCCTCTCACACCTTCAGTCCGAGCGATTGTACGATATGCGTGCACCGCCCCGGTGTATCGTTTGGGCTTGGAGGGGTCCAGACCAGTCTGTGCTTGCATACGAACCTTGACGACGTCGGTCGGCTGGGCTATGGTTACTGCCATGGCACCAGTTGTTATGCCGGCAAGGATTCTTGTTAAAATGTTGGATCCCATGTACCCTGTAAATTCATACAATAAAACAAAATAGAAACGAAAAAGACGGTTTAGAGAAAAAGAAGAATCTGGCGGAACTTTTTCACTTAAAATCTTGCAAGAAGGTGCTTTTTTCCACAAAAAGCTAAGAAAGTCAAAAAAATTGCAGGAAAATGAATTTGTTTATTTTTGTCTGTGAAATTGTTTCAGAGCATAGACAATCTATCTTAGCAACTTAACTACAATCACTATTGTTGACATCCCAAAACGTCAACTGCCATTGCCCACGATAAAACCAAAAGGAAATTCTTTTCCCCCCAAACATAATCTATTAAATATATTGACCAGATCACATTTTGAGCCGCCCTTTTCCCCATGGGTGTTGAGATTTTGAAATCATATCATGTGTCATATTTTTCTCATTAGCATTCTGAAATTTTGTGCTCTTGATCCGTATATATCCAGGGATATCTCAAAAATCTACTGAAGTTTAATACACTAATTTATCCGGTTTAAAGCAGTGCAGTAATTACACCAACCTTTTTGCTTCCACATCCAAATTGGCGATTGCAAATTTTTCATTTTCTTCCCATGGATAGTATTTTGGGAAGGTACATTGTATTTTTAGATTAGAACTAAATTCATTTTTATTTGGTTGAAAAATCTGGACACGCTCCCTTCGACAACAATGTTGGTGTCTATGATAGGTCCACATTGTAAAGATCAATATTAACTTGTACTGTACATTGTACGTAATTGGAAAGTTGTAAAATCAAATCATTGAAATGTATGACTATGAAGGACATGTGAAAATGTTTCAAGCAAGAAAAGCACATCATACTAAATGCAAAATAGCAGAAATTACAATTAACACCCACTTTGTTTTAAAGATACTCCACCAAGCGTGCATGAAAAACAAAGCTTCAGGCGCACAGAATGGCACTTCACCTACAAAAACAGCATTATCCCCATGTGTGATCGAGAATCTGTGTAACAAAAGCGGCTCGTATAGAAGTCAGCTCAGTACCTCATCTACATTCTGAGAAAACAATGAAAGCTGTGTCCATGCTGTCAAGAAATTGTGCGAAGCTTCTGTCTTATTTAGGCTGGTTCCCCTGGCTATACTTGCATGGAAAACAAAGCCATACCGTAATACAATGGTAGTTTAGGGCCTACATGTAATTTTGTTCCCATAAAAGCACCCTTGTAAAAAAAATGTGTGCACACACAATTACATGTATGTATAAATTCATCCTCAATCATAATTTCCTTATTAACAAAAGGTCTGGATTGCCTACAGCCCTGCACAGTAGTGGTAATCAAAATGACCTGTCACCACAAAATGAGCTAAAAGTCAGAATTTTCCAAAATTGGATATTGGTATTTTTGAATTCAGCAGAAAAAGAACTTCCCAATGATATATAACATATAAGGTAAAACTATTCCCCAACGCAACACAGCTTGGAGAAGTGTTAGTGTTCAAACAAATCTGACAAATTTTCAAACAAGAAAGCTATCGTCAAAATGATGTTTTTAATTGTTGGATGACCCTAAATATCTGAAATCAAATAGAATAAGAGTTACATGTACATGTACTCTTTCCAAATACATGTATTACAAACCCTAAACTTGAGCTCCCCTTAAATTTTTGACTTTAAACTGTCGTTTTAGGAACTATCGGAGTGCGACTTTAAGCTCATTTCGTCGTGACAGGTCACATATATGCAAAATTTAAAAAAAAGTAAAACACTTGATGGGTTAAATCCATGTCCTTAATCATTAAAAAAGATTGGTTTTATATTCTCATGGTTTCTTTTATTCCCATTCATTTTGCCATCATGCACCTGAACATTAATCCTAACGAGGTTTTTTTGGGGGAGTGGGGGTAGTAATTTCTCCGTGGCTTCTTAAAATTTGTCTCTAGACTGTCAAATACTTCCGAGGATCTCAAAACATGAGGCACTGTTTTCAAACTGTACCACCTACATGTATGTTTTTCAGCGAGGCCAACAATGTGCAGTGATACCATTTTTGTTGTACCGGCAACAGATTTATCTACTTGCAGTTGTATCGCCACATTATCCCTTTCTATGGCTTTCAAATTAAAAAGGTGGATTTGCAATGACTGCACAGCAAACGTTGATGCAAATTCTCAACACAAAACATCCAAATTAAATCATGTTCGCTGCAATGAATGAGCTGAATCAAGCTGTCTGTTTTTAATTTATCTCTTTACATAATTCATGACAATGAATTTATTGACATATGGATGTTTGAAAGCACTTGTAAGCTTATTGCATGTATTTAAACAATACACAGCATTCCAATTTGATAAATTTCAATTTATTCCGTTTTTGTTGTTTTGTTTTTGCAATGAATCAAATGGACGTGTGTGGAACTGATTAGAAACAATGCATGTACGCAAAAAGGTTTAAACAAATGACAATGTTGTTAAATGGATATAATTTTTATATACAGATGAAGTATATACACGATGAAGTATATGCACCATACAATTGGTGGATTTCCCAAGAACATAACTCGGCATGCTCGGGTGGGAATCGAACCAACTACCTCCTGCACACTAGAAATTAGGCATCTGCCTTCTACAGAACATACTGTATGGTACCGTTAGAAATAAAACGGTGACGTTATTCACGCACAGCAGAGGAATGGCAAAATGAAATGGGATCTCTGTTGAAACCTTTGAATGTATTGTGGATTCACGCCGAGCTTTTTTGCGCGTAATTTTGAAGCGCGTCGTTTAAAGAAAAAGCGGTGTGGAAGGAATTTGGAGTGAAACGACGCACTGAAAATCACAGAATCACAAAAACACTTTTCGCCCAAGTTGAATCTGAGGTTTTCAGTGCGTCATTTCATTCCAAATTCCCTCCTCACCGCTTTTCTCAAAGCGACGCGGGCCGCATTTACGCGTGAAAAGGCTCGGTGTCCCTCTACCGGTGTGACGACCAAAACCCGGTCTGGATGCATGGGTTGACGCAAGCATCATGATGACGTGATGAAAAAAACAAAATTAAGGACAAGGTTTAACCCACCACAGTTTGCGTAGTTTCTACCTGTGTAAACCTGCTTGACGGAATCGTACAGGCCTATCCGGACCGACGCGAAGCACATCTGGCGCTGAAGTCCCGCCACCAAACCGTTGTACAGACTCCGGGGCCCTTCTTGCCGCACTATCGTGGAAATCGTTCCAAAGATTCCACGATACCTGAAGTTGGCTTTGGCTTCCTTGGCTTTGGCAAAGGAGAACGCATCCTTCTGTGTAGATACAGTTTCTCCTTGGATCTGAAGAGGTAATCAAATGTACGAAAATAACTTTTTACCTTGTGAATTTCTGAAGCAATTTGGCAAGAGTACAACACCAAAAACAGGGAGTCCCCGAAAAAATCCAGGCCAAACTAGACAACCTTAAGGCGTGTTTGTTTCACGACAGATCCGAATCCAGATCCCGATCTGTTTTACCGCGCAGAAACAAACGAAACCGCTCTCAACTCGGATCTCAAATCACGTGAATTGCAATTTATTTACCAAATTTGTTAAATTTCTGTTCCAAATTTCTTCCACGACATTCGTCGTAAATAAACAAGCATTCTAAATTTGTTTGTATCGTGTGTTGCCTCTGAAAACTGAAACGACAAGGTTTTACTCACACAAAATCTCCACGATGTTTACGTCGCCATTTTGGATCTAGCGTTGAACCATCTCTCGAGAAGGATTCCACAGATCACAGATCTCGATCAGGATGTGCGCGAAGTGAACGAGTTCACCTTGGATATGCGCCGATCTGAATCTGGATCCGTCCGAAACAAACACGCCCTAAGAAACAAGGTTTCCCTGGATCCCGATAGGGAACCTTCTTACATGAAAATAGTCTTTATTTCATCAAAATCAATCACAACAATCGGGAGTTATGCCATTGTTTGTCACACCCTACATGTAGTCTATGAACCAGTTCCGAATATTTACCAACAAAAACTGGCCGCCCAGTTTTGGATAAGTTAATAGGCAGTCACTGACCTTAATTTTTTTCCTATTTTTTTCCATATATTTAAAAGATTCCCTATCAGGATCCAAAAAGCCTAGATTCCGTGCAAAATTTCGTCATCCCGTGATATCTCAGGAAGACGACATCCAGAATGTAGAATGAAGACATTTTGCAATGAATATGTTGTCATCCTCCAATAAATTATGTCAGGATCTCAACAAGTCGGATGGCACTTTCAGAGCTCCATAGTACTGCAAAAGGAGTACACGAAGGAGTTGTCCGCAAAAACATCCTTCTTTGCCCAGTTTCTGGAAAAAATGGCAGCGCCCATAAGCCATTCTTTGTGAAGTTTGATATTCAGCAAGACAAATTCCTTGTTCTTTGTATTTAAAAATAATGTACAAGTTGCACTTTTTCAGCACAAAGTCTATTTTGTTTCTTGAGTGTAATGCATACATGTAGTTCCGACCTGCCAATCAACCGAACCCGCCGACCAATCACAACAGAACTAGCAGACATCACCCACATAGGTCAAAGTGCACTGTACGCTCACAACATCACGCGATGTTTTGCCCCATACAAGTACAGTGCTGTATGCGATGATCCGGGTGAATGTTTAGTTTCAAGGCCGGTCGTTTCGTTGTTCAAAGGTACGAAAGCACGTATTTCATGATATGACATTCCTGTATTACTGGCCCTTTACTCCGTGTGTTATAAGATAACTGTCAACCCTGAAACATGAACACCTTTGAGTTTTCTCCAATGAATATGTGCTTTCCTTTGAAAGTCCAATTCTTTGCTTTGCTTTGTGCGTTGTGTGTCGCCATTTTGACGATAGCGTGTGAGCCATAGCAACAATATCCAAGGGGGCGGGGTTAACTGGGCAAAATCGGAACTATGCATTGTGTAATTTCCTTTAAAACAAAATCCATTTTCTGGAAAAATCTGAACTGTGAAAGGGGTACTACTCACCTGTAGTCTGACTTTTGCTGTATCCAATGGAAACGTGGCCATGTCCGCAATACAGGCTGCCATGCCAGCACTGATGAACTTCATGCCTATCGTTGGCGGTATGTCCGTAGGTTGGAATCCAACCATTTTGATTTAAATAGTTTCAGCAAAAATAAAATTTTACTTTGTACAAATTTGCGATTTACAAAGAGTTTACACGTAAAAAATATTCTCACAGAGAATTTTTTTTATCTGGTGATTTTAACAATTTTAGGAAAACCCACAAAAAAGGGGCCCTTTTTGATCAATTTTTTTACAAATACAGTGAAAACAGACTTGAAAAATTTAATTCATTTTTTGATATAAAAGAAATGTATTGCACTGTTGAGGCACTGATCTCGGTTGATCCTGCAAGGTAAAACAAAATGAGAAAAATACAATGTATTTTAATTCCAGTGTGGCACACTTGCATTAAATCCGCAAATTTTTCTCTTGGTATTTCTTAACCACTTCGAGACAGGGAACTGCATATATGCAGTTCTACATGTGTGAGTGTCTTGGGGGTGGGGTTATACAGAATTAGCCCATGGATTAGACCAGGGCAGAGCTGGTCTCTTAGACCGTGTTTACACTTGATCCCGAGCTCGGGATCGAACACCGAGCTCGGGATCAGCCCCGGATCACAAATAGGTGTAAACGCTCTCGGAACCAAACTGGCCCTGGATCAGACCCCGAGATTTTGGTCTCGCGATGGCGGAGGGTTCGATCCCGAGCTCGGGATCAGTTTGCGGTTAGCTGGGCAATAAATCTTCCCACATCCTGTTGCGGGCTGAAGCGCGCGAAAATTCCAGGGGAGCCCGCGCTCGTATTATGTACACGTGTACACGTAGTACATACATGTACACAGGTACCACTGGTTCCATGCATTGTGTGCAGGCATATATGCCTGGACAAAATGCACGATACCCCGACGCGACTAATGTGATGCAACGCTGAGAATCTCGATCGCTGGTGTCCGTTAAGAAAACACAACGTACTACAAACAAACGTAATTGGTATCCTGCATTCAGCAATCTCTTTTGCGTGTCCGATACAAACTTCACACGTTGAGAAAAAGTGTTTCTGTATTTCCTCTACTTTCTGCAACTTCTCTACTTTCTGCAACTATCTAGCGACACTTTGTCATTATCATACAGCTTAGTTTTTAGTTGTTATATCAAGGATTTCGGAGTGTCATTCAACGATTTCCGACATAGCATAAGTTGACATTATTTCGTCGTGAAGAGAAGTTGACGAAGACGAAGTTGCCGAGGTCGAGTGGAGTTGTCTTCGTGTGAAAAGATGGCAAACGAAGTTCGCGGGCGCTCGTGAAGCAACGACGAACTGGCGAAGTTTTTGGACATTTGGGCCAGCGCCGAAAAAAATAATGGCTAAACTGGAAGGAACATCTTGGAATTCTGCTGCGTTAGCTTGACCTTTGACTGCAACTTCTGGCTTCGCGCTCGGGATCAACAACAGATATAAACGCGGCACTCGAGACCATTGCGGTTAACCTCAACACATTCTTATCAGGGGGTCAATCTTGATCCCGAGCTCGGGACCAGTGTAAACACGGTCTTATCTTGTTGACTTGGGGTCAAGTCAGTTTTTGGTTTTGACCTGTGACTATAAGATTGATTTACGACTTGAAATAAAAACTAGTCTCTAGCCCCAGAGACATACATGTACATGTATACTACATAACCAAAACTGCTTGTAAAGTCTCCCGCTCCAGGGGAATAAATTGGAAATTGCCTAGCCATCACGAAGTGGTTAATTTGTCTGTAGTAGGACCAAGAAGCTTTTCCTTAATTGCTCTTTTCCAGCTTAAGTGAACCCTTGACTCTGTGTTTTGATAATTAGCATTAGCTTGTAACCCAAGTAAAGTGAGGTGATTTCAGCAACCATTTTGCCTCTGAATATTTACACACCCAGAGCTAAGTATGTATAGACCTTTATCACAGTGCAGCCCATCTTCCCTTTTCTCCTATTAAAATGAACGTAACCAAAGCGAGGCTTTCATTGTATGCATCACAATGGCACAGGCGTTGCGTGATCAAGAGAGCGCGCAGCGGGTACAGATACACGCGCTATCATGCAGTAGCGCAGACGCACTGATTGTGGGGAACAAAACAAAGATGGATGCACTGTGATAAAGGTTTACATGTGGGTCGGCTTTCCATAAAAATGGGAGCCAAAGTGTGACATAATTGATGCATTTGGAAAAATGGCAAAAATTGTTGAAAGAAATTCCCATGTAATTTCAAAATATTGTAGAATATTTAAAATAATTTACAAATACTATACAACTTATATCTTTGATAATATTCAAAACAATGGTGCAAGGGGGACTCCACTTGACCATTTGATTTTTTTACCTGCCCTATAGAACCAATAATTGATCAATTAAAAATACATTAGGAGCAAAATTCTGACATTTTTGTCACACTTACATATTTAAAAGATTGCACTAGTTTTTAAAATAATTTTTGCTATGTTCTTGCAACGCCCTTATCAACAGATAAGAGCATTGTTTGATTCACAGGACCATACACTGTTTTTAGAAGTCTTCCAAAGTTGTCAACATTTTCATGGTTAAAAAAAACAAATGCTCCAGAAGTGGGGAGGGGGATGGGGAGGGGCCGCTATGAGCATAATTTCTTAACGTACCTGATCCCAAATGTTCAGAAAATCTTCTCTGTGCATAACCCTGACGATGTCTTGATCTCTCCGTCGATTAACTCTGTCGATTATTCACGTCAGATTCTGACGATTCTCGATGACGTTGTCTACAGTTCGTATTATCATAAGCAGACTCTTGCGTTTTGGTCGGTGGTAGCCTAGCTCTTGCCATTGGACTGTCAATCTCTCCCTTGTGAATCCTGCGCTGATAATAAATACTCTGTGAAATGAAAGACAAATGTTTCACTTTTTATGTTGACATTATAATACACGTACATGTGTAGCATAAATGATAGACTCGGACTCGGGCAGTCAGGACTCGGACTCGGGCAGTCAGGACTCGGACTCGGGCAGTCAGGACTCGGACTCGGGCAGTCAGGACTCGGACTCGGGCAGTCAGGACTCGGACTCGGGCAGTCAGGACTCGGACTCGGGCAGTCAGGACTCGGACTCGGGCAGTCAGGACTCGGACTCGGGCAGTCAGGACTCGGACTCGGGCAGTCAGGACTCGGACTCGGGCAGTCAGGACTCGGACTCGGGCAGTCAGGACTCGGACTCGGGCAGTCAGGACTCGGACTCGGGCAGTCAGGACTCGGACTCGGGCAGTCAGGACTCGGACTCGGGCAGTCAGGACTCGGACTCGGGCAGTCAGGACTCGGACTCGGGCAGTCAGGACTCGGACTCGGGCAGTCAGGACTCGGACTCGGGCAGTCAGGACTCGGACTCGGGCAGTCAGGACTCGGACTCGGGCAGTCAGGACTCGGACTCGGGCAGTCAGGACTCGGACTCGGGCAGTCAGGACTCGGACTCGGGCAGTCAGGACTCGGACTCGGGCAGTCAGGACTCGGACTCGGGCAGTCAGGACTCGGACTCGGGCAGTCAGGACTCGGACTCGGGCAGTCAGGACTCGGACTCGGGCAGTCAGGACTCGGACTCGGGCAGTCAGGACTCGGACTCGGGCAGTCAGGACTCGGACTCGGGCAGTCAGGACTCGGACTCGGGCAGTCAGGACTCGGACTCGGGCAGTCAGGACTCGGACTCGGGCAGTCAGGACTCGGACTCGGGCAGTCAGGACTCGGACTCGGGCAGTCAGGACTCGGACTCGGGCAGTCAGGACTCGGACTCGGGCAGTCAGGACTCGGACTCGGGCAGTCAGGACTCGGACTCGGGCAGTCAGGACTCGGACTCGGGCAGTCAGGACTCGGACTCGGGCAGTCAGGACTCGGACTCGGGCAGTCAGGACTCGGACTCGGGCAGTCAGGACTCGGACTCGGGCAGTCAGGACTCGGACTCGGGCAGTCAGGACTCGGACTCGGGCAGTCAGGACTCGGATTCGGGCAGTCAGGACTCGGACTCGGGCAGTCAGGACTCGGACTCGGGCAGTCAGGACTCGGACTCGGGCAGTCAGGACTCGGACTCGGGCAGTCAGGACTCGGACTCGGGCAGTCAGGACTCGGACTCGGGCAGTCAGGACTCGGACTCGGGCAGTCAGTACTCGGACTCGGGCAGTCAGGACTCGGACTCGGGCAGTCAGGACTCGGACTCGGGCAGTCAGGACTCGGACTCGGGCAGTCAGGACTCGGACTCGGGCAGTCAGGACTCGGACTCGGGCAGTCAGGACTCGGACTCGGGCAGTCAGGACTCGGACTCGGGCAGTCAGGACTCGGACTCGGGCAGTCAGGACTCGGACTCGGACTCGGGCAGTCAGAACTCGGACTCGGGCAGCAAGGACTTGGACTCGGCCAGTCAGAACTCGGGCAGTAAGGACTCAGAGATTTGGGCTGAGTCCATCTGAATCCAGTGAAAAAAATAAATATATAATATTTTACAAAAAGTACATTATTATGACGAGCGCCGAAATCTTTTTAAAGTGCCTATTACAAATTTATTTTAAAGCCCAAAAATATTTGAACATTTTGAGGATGTGAAATAAATTATCTCAACCGCTTAAAATAATTTTAGCACTAGAAATGTATTTGATTTCACCTCCCAAAGGAATATTTTTCTCGGCCTAAAGCAAACTTATGAGCTGCCGGCCAGAGATCATACGCACGATCACTGACACTTGACATTGGCACTTAAGATTGAAACAAGGACTCGAGACTCGGACTCGGCCTGCTGAGGACTCAGATGTATACTGGACTGGGACACGAAGGACTCGGACTCGGAAAGTGTGGACTCGGCTACAGCCCTGCTGTTAACATTAGGGAAATCGCTTCACTTGACAAAATTGATGATTGTTTGTTAATAAAGCATGTATTCACATCTCAACAATGGAAACTGAAAATACCGGTAGAGTGGTACAAATTAGACAACCGCACATGCACACACATGTATGCATACACATGCATAATTGATTTCTATTGTTCTTATTATACAGTATTCCTGGACACACTCCTTTAATAACTGTGCATAACATTAGTGCACAGATACAGTATAGTAGTACATTTTTACCTTGTAAAATTTCATAAATTTGTCCTTCTGCTACTCTGAATCAGCACAGAACTAGAATCAGTAACAAAACATACTGTAAACAGCAGTGATATACATCTACATTGGTATCCACACAACAGGCTAGGATACATGTACCTACCTGCACTTACTGTACTAGTGGCTACTGGTTTATTTATGCCAAGTGACCTAACAGTTATCCTACATGTACATGTAGCTTGACCAAGGCTGGACAGTGACCATACATGGATTGAGTCAGTAACCCTTGACCTCAGATACCCGGTATTGCATCATTCTACTGGCCTCAAATATGCAAGAGCATAGTGTATTGGGAAGAAAGCCATGGGGAAATATTTGCTGTATTGGGGACCAGGGATGTTACACTTATCATTCATTTGTGCTAGAGACATTGAAAATCTGCAAAGCTCAGTCGCACATCCTGAAACGTGACTGGAGTGAAAACAAATTCGTTCATGCTTATATAGTATACGTGTATACATGTATGTTGTCATGTATGTGTTGCGTAGACAACAGCTTTGTTCCTTCGCTTGTCACCATGGGCACTGGGCAACAATGCATAGTTCCGACCTGGGGCAGGCCGGGCAGGGGTTTGGGGCGTATCTTAAGATACGGGGTGGTTATTTCTCTGTAGGGCTTAATTGCTAGGCTCACGTGATAGCCAATCCCAATCAGTGAGGAACAACTATTCTCATTTCACCTAAAAAGACATCCAATATTATAATTGTTATAAAATGAAGCATATATACCTTTGTTTTGAAAGATTTCTGCAAGATTTTTGTCTGTTTGGTGTTGAAAACTTCAGTTCATTTTCAACGTTTACAACTGCATGTCCAGGAGAGTTGGCAGCTCTGCTTAGGGGCCATCCAAAGTTCTACAGAGCGTATTATTTTTCAAGACTCCGCTCCCCGCCTCCCCGCCCTCCCGCCACGCCCCCCCTCTCACCTCCCTCCCTCCCCTCCACCTCTCACCCCCCACCCCCTCTGAAATTCCTTTTTATTAACATTTGTTGTCACTACCGTGAAATGTCAACGTTTTACAGTGCATGTAAAGCCCTCGTTGACCCCCCTCCCCCTTCCTACATGTACGCTTTGTAGTTCCATGAAAATGTTCACAACTTTGGACAGCCCCTTATATCAAATTAAAATTAATACAGACATATTTCGAAAATATACCCAATAATAATTATGAATTGCATCTGTATGACAAAATATCTTCCTGTAAACACTGTCTGGCATTAGAATTCAAGTTTTATTATAAACTCCAAATCAAGGGATCAAGGTTTTTAATGGTAACACTAACAGAAGGGCAAGGTTGAAGGTAGCCATGCAGCCAGCCAGCCATTGTAATGATGGCCATAGAAATTATAATGAAAAGCCAGTCTAAATTTGTACACAGTTTCTTTTTTAACTCACTCACTGGTGAGCAAAGTTAATAACAATATTGATTTTTATGGCAGTGTTTCTTTTAATTTTCAATATGCACAGCGGAATAAATTGCAGACTGCAATTTCACCTGCTACCAGCATGTTCGTTCTTGTACGTATGTTAATGTGCAAGACTGGATGCAAAGCAGTGATACATGTATAGGGTTATTAGGGTATCAATAGTCAAAACTGCATGGTCTGTCTGAGTAGACCTAATGTAATGGTGTATTATACAGCAAAGTGAATTATGCTGCTGTGGTCTCTGTTTTATTAAGCTGCATGGCCACTTGTTTAACTGGCCACTTGTTTAACTGGCCACTTGTTTAACTGGCCACTTGTTTAACTGGCCACTTGTTTAACTGGCCACTTGTTTAACTGGCCACTTGTTTAACTGGCCACTTGTTTAACTGGCCACTTGTTTAACTGGCCACTTGTTTAACTGGCCACTTGTTTAACTGGCCACTTGTTTAACTGGCCACTTGTTTAACTGGCCACTTGTTTAACTGGCCACTTGTTTTGTTAAACCGGCCACTTGTTTTGTTTAACCGGCCACTTGTTTTGTTTAACCGGCCACCTGTTTTATATTCAACTGGCCACTTGCTTTATGCACCTCTCTCAAATATCACTGCCTTAGATTGCCACATGCATCAAGACATTGAGCGTCAATTTTTGTGATGCACATCAGCTGCGTCATTTTTCGGACAAATATTGAGCAACACTCGCTCGTGTTTGGAACATTTTCCATGATCTGCGTACATGTGGTTATTTCTATAAATTAGGGGTCCAATTTTGGTGTCCCCGTTACATTTTACATCTTGTTTTTTAAAATTCAAATGACTTTTTTACTTGTAAAGTTGCCACGCGGGTCGCTTTGACAAAAAGCCGTTTGGTGGTAATTTGACTTGAATCCTCCATTCACTGACCGCACAGTGGCGCGCTAAAACAAATCCCCCCTCGTCCAAAAATGGTACGTGCTGGGTCTGGTCTGGTGCTTGACATTGTTATACGCGAGCGCCATAGCGCAGGCAGGACTCCAGGTTTCAGCCACCGAAAGTGGAAAATTTGAGGAATAAAACGTGCATTGCTAGCACTTCTACTTATGAATGTAAATTTGATGGTGAAATTGATAAAAACGAAGGTGTGTACGTCAGTTTTGAGAGTATTATGGCCAGGGAGGTAATGTAGAACGTGTAGAGATTTTGTATTTTAACAAAAATTGCGATTTCATGTAAAAATAATTGCTTAAAGATTCCATTTTGAGCAACGATTTTGATGGGGAGAAAAAAGTGTTTATATTGAAAGGGATAGGCCCAGTAAAAAAAAGCATAGCATATATCAGTAAAAAACAGGCCTCTCCCTTTCAGTATTTGGAAGTAACGCACTGCGTAACTCCCGCTTGCGCAACTTTTATTGCATAAGCTGCTTAACATTCCTGTGATAATTACACGCAAGCCTTTGGGGATTATGCCATTTTCAAAAGTTGCACAAGCTACGCAATATTTCATGAAATCGGCTGCTTGTGTACAAAACATATAATTATGAATATGAGACAGACGGGTGATACTATTTACCGGAAAACACACCGGAAAACATACTAAATACCGGAAAACATAGGGGCCTACTAAATACCAGAAAACACACTAAATACCGGAAAACATACTATACACCGGAAAACACCAGAAAACATACTAGCCTATATACCGGAAAACACACTAATTACCGGAAAACACTGGAAAACATAAACCGAATGTGTTTTCTAGTGTTTTCCTTTTTGTGTTTTCTTTTTGGTGTTTTCCGGTATTTAGTATGTTTTCCAGTGTTTTCCAGTATTTAGTATGCTTTCCTGTGTTTTTCGGTGTTTTCCGGTGTTTTCCAGTATTTAGTATGTTTTCCGGTGTTTTCCAGTAAATACTAAAAAAAAATTAGGTTTTCCTCACAAAATCTTACAATTTTTCCATCAAATATGCACTTACCAATGCTTGAAGAAAAAAAATATGATCAACTCCTCAACTCTTACCACATTTTAGCAGAGAGAAAAGTTCAAGTCTACATTGAAAACACTTGAGATTTTATGTCATGATGCTAGCCGCCGAGCCAAGTGCGTATTTTTTTCTTCAGAATAGGCCTACGAACACTGGGAAAGCATTCACATTTTGTCATTCCTGAAGTCATTATTTTTTATCAAATTAAACTTTTTGGTGATTGTAACTAACAATACGGATATTTACCAAATTTAGTCCAGTGGTGATGGAATAATACCTCAATATCCGCAAAATTTACTTGCCAAACTCGCAACGCAACTGCCCAGTATTTGTTGTTTTTCTCCAGCTAGCTCTACACGTCATATGACTACGTGCACTGCACTATGCAGATAAATGTGTGTTCGGTTACCAGCGCTTTGCAGCTTTGGTAACCGCTGGTGCTTTGCGATGCCACGGATACCAGCACAAACAGCTCCAACAGCTGTTGCGGCTGGCCCAGGAACACTGGAGGTGTGTCTCTGATTGACCAATCAGCGCTTTGGGTTTGTGGGCGTTGACGTCAGTGTCAACATTATTATGTCAACAACATGATAAACAATCTGCATACAAAAGATTATTTTCTAGAAACGAACGAAAATAATTTTGGCTGGTCACGGTGACTTTTATCTTCTGCAATGGCTTTTTAAAAAAGTACGAAAGTGGCCGCGATAAAGGAGAATGAGATCAGTAGTGCAAACAATTGCGGAAGAAATGTTTGCTCAAAAACATTCGATTATGATATGCAAACATGATCGCCTCATGGCCCGATATCGAACCATGTGCGGTATTTCGTAATAAGTAGTAGGCCCTAATGATGCAATACAACCACGTTTGTGAAACACCCTTTTGAATGCTGGAACTTGGCAGCTATACCCTATTTTTTTCATACCTCGCAGCCTGATACAAAGATTATCATGTGTTTGTAAAATATTCCTGAATAAATCAGGTTTCTTTAACTTGCCTTGAAAAATATATTTATTTATTTATTTATATTAATTTTTTTGATTTTGACCTCCAGACATTTTCTTAAAGACCATTACAAATTTTTACTTCTTGAGTTGAGAAGAAAAACCTTAATCCAATAGTTGATGGCAACGGTACCAAACACGACCGTGGTAGGCCTACTTTTTGTAAGAAATTAACAATTGAAAGTATTTTGTTTTAAATGTATGTGTGCACACAATATTTGTACCATTCAGTTAACACAAAAACCCATGCATGAGTTTTAACATTATTTAAAGCATTGGTGCATCCAGGCCAGTGTTACTGAAAGTTTTGCAGGCATGTTTACCAACATTTTTTTAAAGATATGTCTTGCCCTTATTTCAGGAATCCATGAAGGTTTTATCTTGCAAAATGATATATACATAATTTATGTGTTGGGACTTGCAGACTGTTGTTTAAGAGCCTTAAGAGAAAGATTTGTTTTACTAGGAGTAAACCCACGTACGCAATCAACCAGGGTGTGTAATTGGAAATCCCAATCCACACAATGAACCTGGACAAGATTCGAACCCCTACCACAGAGGTGAAAGGAAATACAAGGACTGCAACACCTACCGGATGTCCCTCCCCAAATACTACTCGGGAAACCAAGACAATTATCAGTTTTTTATTAAAGCAGTTTTTCCTAACGTGACACTGGCCAGAAAAAAAACATTCAAATTTTGGCAGAAGCTTTTGTTTTGAAGTTGAAGCAAAATAACGTATATATACGATATATCGAATTGTGTGCCCACTGTATGTAAAGGAAAGAAAAAGAAAACTCATCTCTAAAGCGACAAACAGCAGATATTATTGTCATATTTATTCAGCTTGTAAAAATTGTATAGGCCTACTTACGTTTTTCGTTTTGTCCCGTGCACGACACTTTTCTCCAGATATAGGACACAATATTCACATCCTGTTTGTCGGCTTCCGAAGGACTGGAGGGAAATAGTTTGCCGCAAGCGGCTACCCTTATATCGCTACGGATTTACATACGCTGGCATGCCAGCAAAAAAAGTCATCTCCGTTTCCGGTTTTTTTATTTTATAAATTTAAAAAAGTGCGTGCTCATACCATATAATTATCATAAATGACACAACAAATCAAGAATGATGGGGGGTTACGGGGGGAGGGGGGGAGGGGGGGGGGGGGGGGGTACAGTGGAGTCCTGCTTCGTTAAATTCTATATCTTATACGTTAACCGTCTTAAGACCTAAACTTCTTCAGAATGTCTCAATTGGTATACACCATCACTGAAATGTGACTGAATCGTATTTTTTTTAATGCATTGAGTAAACTGCTATTTGTACCAAACCATTGAACAAAAAAAGTAACCAACATTTTTGTCCATCATTTTAATTTGCACACACGCTACAGTGCAGCGACTTAAGTCGGCAAATCTCAGCAACCAGATCCCTTTAGGGGATCATACGAAAGAAGAACCCGTTCATTTCCGAGGAAACCGATATCGTCAAAAACCACCATTGTAAACTATTCGGTTATATAAAGCAGTGCAGTGATTACACCAACTCTTTTGCTTCCGCATCCAAATTATATTGCTTTTTTTTTCTTCCCATGGATAATATTCTGGGGAGGTATTTTATATGACTGTTACATTAGAACGAAATTAATTTTCTAGGAAAACAATCTGAACACGCTCCTTTAAAGGAGCGTGACCAGAGTTTCTGGAAAATAGTTTTCGATGTAACTTACCAATATTATCAAGTAACTCCCATACACACCTCCCATGTCCCAAAAACCCGAAAACATTCGCAATTTCCAGTAAAAAATTGAACAAAACTATCGAGTATGCTTTCAGCGGATAAACGTTGATACTGGAAAATTAGTTTACAAATAATCGGTGGATTTTCGACGATATCCTCGGAAATATGCGGCCTAGAAGCGCGGGAGTTTCAGTTTCGTAATCAGAAAAATATAACGGATGTTATGATATAAAAATCTCATGACCCATAAGGTAAGTCCCGGGGAGTTATGGGTAAAAAAAAGTGATCTGGTCACACTCCTTTAAGTGTTACGTCAGTTACCGGGCTAATCTAAACATTCGCAATCGCTGGTAAACTGAAACGTCTTTTACATGGAACACAATGACATGGCTGACAAGAACACATGACTTTTCTTTCCGGGATAATGTAATATACCGACTTTTATTTTACAATTTTACATTTTTCTTTGCAATGCAGCACCCAACGCGGTTAGTACAATTTAGGAGAGAAAAATGAATTAACTGACAAGAAACCACCACCGCAATAACGAATATATAAAAATTATCTATAAATAAGCTTTTCTGATTTACAACTGATTATTTCAGAGTCTACAATATAAGCTGGTTACTTATAACTACCTTGTCGACCTTCGGTTTACAAGAACGCTTTGTTAGTGGTCGATTTTTGTTGTTCGAACTGGCTCCTATAGCTAGACTAATAAAATAAAAACGACCATTTGCAAAAAAATTACTGAATGGCTAGTAATCTAAAGCAACGCACAAGACCTTCAAACTCAAAGGGCCCCAGAAATAGGATTTAGCACTCTCTTACTTTGAAACCCGCTCTGAAGGCATTTTTGCACGTTTTTGGTTGTTATGCTAATTTTTCCATATTCATGAGCAGAGTTGTTACGTCACATTAAGAACTCGCAGGAATTGTTCATTAGCTTATGCACAAATATTGCCTCCGTATTCTTCGTTTATAAAATTGTGACAACAAATTGTTTGTTTTCTTTAATACAAGTTTAACCCGTTCCTTTTCACTGCATAATGCTTTTCAATGCTTTCCTTAATCCCTGAAGTGACACTCGTGACGTAACAGAGAGCGCCCTCTCTTGGCAAACAAATATTAAAACGGCTGCTTCATTTTGATCTTAAACCATGAAGGAAAGTTGTTTTCCTTCCTCCATGTTCAAACCAAAGTAAACAATTCCAATGTCTTGCTTGCATAGAGATCTTGAACATAATTGCAATCTAATGAGCCTGAATTTCAGGCATTTTCATGGCCCTTTAATACTTGTTTAAAAGATAGTAGGCCTATACATGATTGGTAAACAAATAGTGTTATCCCCCTGTGTGATTGAAGATATGCATGATTAAAACCAACCTCAGCAAAAACCAGCTCCGTACTTCGTCTAACTTTTGAAAAAAAACAGTCAAAAAGGGTTTGCAGTCATTTCGCCCCAAAACCACTTCGCCCTGAACCAGTTCGCCCTGAACCACGGCCTGTGCACGAAGTGGTTTTGGGGCGAAGTAGCATTTGGGCGATGTAGTGTTTGAACGAAGTGATATGGGGCGAAATGGCACTACTCGGGCGAAATGGTTTTGGTGCGAATTGAATTTTCGTCTCATGAGACGAAAACTAATTGTTTTACTCATTTCTCAAAGACTATTGCACTTTAGACAAAACCATTTCAGGGGAAGTTTTCTACGGTCATCATGTTTATATTGTGTAAGTTAGGCGTAAATCTGTGAACATTTCTGATTTTCGAGATACCAATCATGTATACTGCCTTTAAAGAACTAGAAACACAGGGACAGGTTAAACTGGGTTTGTTGGTAAACTGAGCACTTATGCAAACAAACCAGAGATCGCATGTTTAGTCAGTTCGTTCCTTCCTCCATGGTTGGTTAACTTACCAGTTAACAATTAAGACAAATTTAGCCTTTTAATTACAAATACATGCAAAAACCTTACACAAAGAAACCAGGGCAAGGCATATTTTAAAAATCAGCTTTGGAAAATGTAAATCGAACTAAAACAAATTCAGTAGCAGCATTATCATTAATTTAATTATAATACGGCGCCCGAGTACACGCATATAAAAAATACAAATATATCAAGTACAAATAAAAGGCCTTAATAAGTTAAGATATTTAAAGAAGAAAGAACTAAATATAAGTTAGTAAATCTGACAGCCTTAACCCTTGGACTTTTAAATATAATTTTATCTCGAGTGACCTGAAATATCTTAAAATATATACATTTTAATATGGAATTTATACAAACACACACTGAACAGAATTGAAAGGGGAAACAGAATTTTCATGGTGGGTAATTTTCAAACATTTTACGATGTCAGATTCAAATTTACATATGTGACTTATTGTTTTTGTCCCTCTGCAAATTTTCTCCAAAGGGATAAAATAAAAGCTCATGCAAAATATTCCAGTCATCAAAATGTTTGGTATTTCAAGTTCCTTAATGTTTGCAGGTTCGATACCCGGCTGGGATACCTGTGCCATTGAGCAAGGCACTTAAACACACTTGCTTCATCCTTCGGAAGGGATGTAAAGCCGTTGGTCCAGTGTGTTAGGTAACACACTTTAAAGATCACAGAGCATTATTTCGTGAAGGGGATTCCTGGGTGTCTCTGGCCGTTTCTAATTTATCGTCTTCTCCTCATGGGTTTCCTCAAGCTTGCGAGCGACAGTGCAATGGGCACTTTTGAGGAATCCTTGGTTTCAGTACCAGAAAGAAGTAATAATAATGTTGTTTATATTTTACCAAGGAACTTTTATTCTGAATAAAGTAAAATGGTCAAAATGGGGAAATATTGGTTTTATGGCGCTAGTCATATGCAACAAGTTATATGATCAATTTATGATCACATGTTGTGATCAATTGCCTCAATTTGAGCGTGATAAAGGTATTGTTTTAAAACTAAATGTTCCCTGTCTCGGACACATCAACATTTTCTCGAAACAGTACCCAAAAGGAGGGGCCAATTTCATAAAGCTTTTTAGCACAAAAATTTACTTAGCTCAAAATGTATTTCCTTTCCACAAATGAGTTACTGTCAAAATGTATGCCAACTTGTGTTCTTAGCAGAAGTAGCAGAATGTAAGTCAAATTATTATTGTAATACACATTATACATACAATTTTCGCAGGTAACTCATTTTTGCAAAGCAAATATATTTTGTGCTAAGCAAATTTTTATGCTGAACAGTTTGAAGAAATCGGCCCTAGATCAGCCAAATATTTTACAAAGTAAGCCAATACAAATGTTGTTACAACAGAACAAGTCCTAAATAAAATATATAATTAATAATTCCAGGCGATTTAACAGTATTTACTCCCCAAAAGCAAATTAAAGCTTAAGGAGCATGACCACAGATCACATTTTTGAGACCCCCATTCTTCTCATGGGTGTTGAGATTTTGATACCATATCATGTCAAATTTCGCGCTCTTAATCAGTATATTTTTAACGATATCGTTAAAAATCCACCGAAGTTTAGCAAACTAATTTATCCGGTTACATGAAGCAGTGCATTGAATACACCATCATTTTTGCTTCCACATCTAAATTGGGGATTGCAAATGGATAGTATTTTGGGAAGGTATTTTATGATTATTAGGTTAGAACAAAATCAATTTTTGGAAGAATCTGGTCACGCTCCTTTAACTAATTCTATGCATGCATAAATTCAATTCAGTTAATCACATGGTTGCACTGAACATCTGTTTTTTTTTGAAAGGTTGACCTTAAAAACGTAATCCCTATACAATGTCGGCTCAAAATAAATTCGACGTTTTCTGTAGATGGAGTATGGTATACTATTCCTAGCCAAGCAGTCCATTCACGGCACATTGAAACAAAGATCTTGTTTACTTATAAAGATTGTGGATTAGAATCTAGGCCATGTCCACATTGAGTGTGCCCTTGGGCAAGGCACTTTGCCTTATGTTGCCCAAGCACTTTTGTCAGGCTGCGGTGGGCCAAAAAAGTATAACGAGAATATGTGACTTCAATTGTTCATGCAACTGAAATTTTACACATATTCAAAACTAATTTCAGTTCATCAGAATATTATATATATATACACGTACATATTTCCTTTATTTTGCAATTTTGCAAACTGTACATAATTACAACAAACTGTAAAATTTCCAGTTGATCAGATAAATCATTCTAAATTAGTTTTCAGAGTACTCTGTTCATTGAAAGCAGATTGTCTAAGCAACTACTGCACATATAAGAGGCCGTTTATAAAAGAACTGTACATGATTATAAATACTGTGTGCTTAATGGCAACTTAAAATAGTCTTCTTGTTGCTTATTTTGCCTAATAAGCTTATATACATTTATCTTACAAAAAAAACTGATCTAATTCTGTGTACATCTTTAATTTCAGTATTACAATAGACCGATCCAGTAAGCTCCGCCCACTTTGGAATTGACCAATCACAGCCTCAGGTTGAGGTAACCAAAAAGTGGATCTCCATTTTGGTTACCTGAGTCCTCAAAATTTTGTGCACAGAGCTACGGCGAAATGCAGCACGAGTGACGCAAAAACACCATAAACATAATTTTGATCAGCGCAGCTGGTTTAAAACGGATTGTATAATCCTAACCTACTTTTAATCCCTTCATAAATTGACAGCATACAGTACATGTATTTGCGCGCACAAGCATAGTTTTATCAGCGTATTAAATTACTGCAGTAATTTTGACACTAATCCTGTAAAAACAGAGCCTGGACGGCAAACATACAGTGAAACCTTGATTTAGTAAAATTCAAGTAACTAAAAATCCAACCCAGTATTTATGTAAAGATAGTATACAATAAGATTGGTAAACTGTTACAAAAAGTTTTATCCCCTGTGTGATTGAAGATATGCATGATTAAAACCAACCTGAACAAAAACCAGCTCCATACTTCGTCTAACTTTTGAGAAAACAGTCAAAAAAGGGTTTGCAGTCATTTCGCCCCAAATCCACTTCGCCCTGAACCATTTCGCCCTGAACCACAGCCTGTGCACGAAATGGTTTTGGGGCGAAGTGGCATTTGGGCGATGTAGTGTTTGGACGAAGTGATTTCGGGCGAAATGGCACTCGGGCAAAGTGGTTTGGGGGCAAAATGGCACTTGGGCGAAATGGTTTTTGGGCGAATTAAATTTTCGTCTCATGAGACAAAAAATAATTGTTTTACTCATTTCTCAAAGACTATAGCAGGGGAGGTTTTCTACGGTCATCATGTTTATATTGTGTAAGTTAGGCGTAAATCTGTGAACATTTCTGATTTTCGAGATACCAATCATGTATACTGTCTTTAAACTTCTACCAATAGATAAATCTAGCTACATGTACCAGAATAGACTAATCCAGTGAGCCCTGCCATGTAGAAATGCATTTAGCAAGTGCGTACAATCTTTAGATTATTTGGATAACCAAAAGACCGTGTGGATCACCATTGTCCTTCAAAATGATTGGTCGGTGGAAATTTCAGGTTTGTTTTGTTTTATAAATTCAACATCAAGGCCCAGGAATGTGGTTAAATGAGGCACTGATGTTTACACCATTTAAGCTGAGAAAGAAGGCCTTTTCAAGAAATATCATTATTAAATAATCTTTAGCAGGGGTGGATCTGGGATATCTAAGAAAGGTGTCGGAGAGCTGGTGTTACAAACAGCTTAAGGGGTGTGAAAACATTTCAATATTTATCAACAATTCGGGCATTTCACAATACAGGTGCCAGCATTCACTGACACTCCATTCGCTGTGCGTCATGGAAAAGTCGACACGAGCATTGCTAGACGTGTGGTATTTAAAGCATATTATTATGTTTTCTATTCTTTAATAAAGGGCACTAGTTTAGCCCTTTTCTTCGCAAACATTGTTAACCGTGTTTAAATAACCTAAACTCTCTTAAAAAAACTTCAACCTCTAAATCAGGTTTTTGTTTTCAAATCAAAGAAGAATTGTTAGTGCAATAAACAAATACACCGGTGTCGACCGCTCTGTCAGAAAATGCCCTTTTCCGACAGAAACGCTTGGTGGCGCTATGTACTGTGAAACGTCCGAATTACGGTACATGAAAGATGTAATTTACTTCACCAACAGCATCGTTAAACGATCTCAGTGCTGTAGGCTAGTTATCTGATGGGGGATGGGGGTGTTCTTTTAGCCAAAATAGTGAATAAACCTCCACTTTGCAAGGATGAATAAAATCATGACAAGAAGCTCGGATGTTATAGAGAGAAGCAATTGTGTCATGAAGTACTACACACCAAAACATACCGACTCACTCAGACGGGATTCGAACCAGGGCCACAGAGGTTGAAGAAAAGAAAAGTACAGCTACATCGGATGACTTCTGAGATTAGACCTGTGTACTTTTTTTAACAACGGAGCGTGTCCAGATCACATTTTTCCCATGGGTGTCGAGATTTTGATACCATATCATTTTGTCATATTTTTTTCATTACCAATCAAAAATTTCGCCCTCTCAATCCGTATATTTTGAAGGATGTCGTCAAAAAACCACCGATGTTTTGTAAACTAATTTATCCCTGCCAAAAGCAGTGCAGTGATTACACCAACCTTTTTGCTTCCACATCCAAATTGGAGATTGCAAAATGGATAGTATTTTGGAGACGTATTTTATGTGATCCTTTAATAAGTTAAAACGAAATCCATTTTCTTGAAAAATCTAAACACGTTCCTTTAAGAAACAAACAAGGAATTTATATCTCGCTTTAAGACACGTATAGCGGTGCATTTTAGAAATTTTCTCAAGGGTCAGCATATGGTAAAAATTAAGCAGCATTTTTGTTGTAAAAACTTTGGTAAATACTCGCGATTACTTAACTAATTGCAAGTATTTTCTTTGCAAGCACTTGAGTGGCAAAATTCACTAATCACCCACCACTATCCGAGATAATCACGGCGGTTCCTTTCAAGATGTGTGTACCCTTCAAAATTTCAGGCATTTATCGGGAGTGACATGCTAGCTGGTTCCGGTTCTTCCTTGATGCACGGCATCTTAGGGAAGGACTGAGACCTTGGCGCTGGGCTGGCGTACTGCGACGGGGCAATCCAGGGGGTTCCATGGTCCTCGGTTCCTGGCTCGTAGAGTCGACGATAGATGCCTGGTGAGGAGAACCGGGGCTGGAAGGCCTGCAAGGTTCAAGCCACTTGGGAAGATTATGCACCCTTAATAACCGATAGATGGTCCTAAAGTAGTATGACTGCCTCAGACATTACCCGGGCTTTCTTTAATAACTCTGATATAACAACTGGGGTGCATTCAACAGCACAATACATACGCCGGTATTGGCCATCCCAACATACCAAAAACATTGAACGCATGGTATTGCCCATATATATTGCATCCCAAGTAATCCGAACTCGAAGTTGGTACGCCTTCCATACCAAGATGGCGGACGAATAAATTGTGGCTATGACCTCGGGGTTTGAAGTCAATATTTTGCTTCAACATTCGGCATGCAGAGCAGAATTTCAACGTGTTTATTGTTTGACTGTGGAAGACCACTGCCAGCCGAGTTAGCAGTTTCAATTTTTGATGTAATTGTCAAAATGTTTGCGTTAAGCGTGCAGCTGCAGTGCTTTACAAACCGCGTTGTTTACAGGGGCCATGTTTGATCGTACGTTTTGGTATGAAGTTGTTCAATAAGCCAATACGGTTGCAGCATACCGATGCTGCCATACGTATTGCGATATTGTGCTGTTGAACACGCTCCAGGTCACCTAGTGAACGTCCGACTCTTAAGGGGAGTTCACACTATCGCGGAAACGTTTTGAGCTGGGTCAAAGTTCAAATTTGTTGAACTTTGACCGCGGTGCGCTGACCTTTCCAACGCGGAGCCAATGAGGTATCAGAGAAGCCCCAAGTTACCAGAGTGGAATTTTCTATTTTGGAATAATCGGCGATTGGGGGCTCATGCAATGCGGTGAGCGCAGCGCGAAAGTGTGATTTTTCCGCGATAGTGTGTATCCGCCTTAAAGCAGACTTCAAAACTAAAATACCAGTCTGATGCCCTGACCCATCTTTGAATAACAACCCACGGCATTTCGCGCTGGGATCTGGCCATCATTTTGCCATTTTGAAAATATGGTGGTTAGTATCACTTTAGATGAAAAATTCATCAAAGGAACATCAGAGCTGCGTTCCACATACGCGAACGTAAACGTTGGCCAACAATTTCGAGTGGAACGTACTGTGCGCCACCAACGTTGGCCAACAAACTTTTAAGTTGTTTGCGATGTTTGCGAGTCATTTCAAAATGGCGCACGCGACATGAAAGATGACAGACGATGGTTTGCAGTTTTGAAAATAGCAAATAAATTGCACCTTTCATGGTTTTCTCCCTTATCGCTGGCTATACACAATCAATATTTTCCTCAAAAATTTGGTAAGCAGCGGAGAGCCACATTACAACGTCACTGCGACCACTGGGACTATAGGCACCGCCATCTTGACAATGTATTTTGGCCATTTTGGCAAACAATCCGTTCCACATTAAGCAAAACATTGGCGCCAACGTTAAAGAGGAAGAATCCCCCTCGACGAAAATCCAGCATTTAGGCTTTTTTCGATAGTCCAAACATCCCTCTTGCCGACGTGGATTTTTATTATTTTTTAATTTGCAAGCAAAAGTGCGCTTTTCGAAAATGAGATTTTCGCGATTTCTGAAACGCTCATTGATATGCGCGTGACGCCGTGACGCAATCCTGAGAAAGAGAAGTCAACACGATAGTTAGCTCCATACGTTTACACGCAAAAAACTTAGAAAACCGTCTCTTTTAGATGGTGTTTTTTGAAGAATTTTGTTGTTCCAAAAAGCCAGAGATATGCCCAGTAGCTGCGTGGTTGCATGTTTTACCAGACACTATGAAAAAAAAAGAGCAGAAAGATTTTCTTTTCTATTACCAAGAGAGAGAAAAATGAGTCGCTCATTCTATAGCTTGTACGGCCGATGTCCAAACACGTGGAAACTACGCCTCAGTGGACCGTACACAGACCGCTGTGAATGCCGGTCGTTCCGTGACAAAACCACCCGTCGCAATGCACCAGTATTTACTTCAAAAGAGAGTCACTGTGAGCCACAATTTCATCGTTTTTTCACAAAACAGGTAATAGTAGATTGCTGTCATATTACATGAAGTGTTTTTCACGTTTGTATTTTGAATTACAAGGACAAAATAGGCATGATAAACATTCACTTCGTGTATTTTCCATTCAATACTGCACGGACCGTTTTGTATGTTTCTCAGGATGACGTCAACACCCTGTTGATAAACAAGCCGAGTGACCTCGAGCGTTTCAGAATTTGGGTGAAGAGGGTCGGAACTGCTTTACGTTTTAAGCAAAAGTCTGTTGATTTTTTGTGAAAAACAAGTTGTGATGGTGTTGTAGACACATACACCTCCATGATAAACAGAAAAACTAAAAAAATGTGGAAGGGGGGATTCTAGCTGTTTAACAAATGTTCGCGTGTTTGGAACACAGCCAATCTTTTGTCTCACATGCTTTCAACTTTTGTCCCATGCACAACTTGTTTACATAAAGCTGGGTACCTGCGGCTCAAGCTACAGAATCAGTGTTTTAAAACTCTCAATTCAGAAACGGGTCTTTCTATAAATTAGGGGTCCAAAAGTGTGACTTTTAATGTCCCCCGTTACACATGATATGTGTTATTTTTCGTACAAAAATTATTACAATTTTTTTTAAACCATTTTTTATGAATTGTACTTTATGTACTCACTCTTTGAGATAGAAAGTGTTTAAAGAATGTGTCCTGAATTTACAAAAACGAGATGTAAAATGTAACGGGGACACCAACATTGGACCCCTAATTTATAGAAAGACCCAAACACTAGTTACAAACATAATTGTATACATTTATCATGCATTTCAACCATTTTCAGTTCTGTAATTCTTCCAAAAACATGGTGAGAAATTGATTTAGACTTGCGTCGGGGAAATTGAATGTTAAGTAAGGTTGTTTTTGCCTTTACCCGACGTAATTATTAACACTGTATACTCAGTGCTTTCTTGAAAAACTTCATAGCGTGCTCGGGTGGGACTCGAACCCACAACCTCCTGCATACAAGGCAGACGTCTTAACCCCTCGACAACTGAGCTAGCCGGTGTTGAATGGCCGGTTCGAATCATTTCGCAACGGGGATTGCAATGGTGACAAATGCCAGAAACACTTGTTATCGTGAAATCTCATGGCTTGCCAGCCCTAGACAACTCACCCCGTACTGCGTATCGCTGCTAAAGTATTCTTGGTTGTCATTATCGGTAGCTCTGGAGACAGGATGAAAGACTGCGAGTAGCGTGACGATAGGAATAACAATCTTGAACAGCTGTAAAGAAGAGAAAATGAAAGATATTTAATTCATTTTTTTAATTTAAATTTCTGGGTTTATGGGAGTTAAATTCACAGTCTGTAGGTTGAATTGTCATCAAACACGATGATGCGAATCAAATATGCAGGGATGTGATTGGATGTTTGAAAAAAAAAACTGAAATTGCAAGCGTGCAGCATGAAGCCATTACGGCGAGGGATTCACAGGGGTCATGTTTTTTGGCTAAAAAAACCCGATTTCAGGAAAAAACCTGAAAAATCACATCCCTGAATATGCCAAATTTTAAAAAGGCCACACGTACAGCACACAGCCCCTTCCCCACATTGAGCACTTTGGCGCTCGCGTGGCCTCCCCCTGGCCAATTTTCTCGGTACGCCACTGGATGCATAGGCGGGTGGCGCCATTGCAGCCGACAGTCAGAGGCACCGGGTAATCTCGTTATTCTTCAAGAAAGTGTGTGCAGGTTTCTGTATTCAAATGGGGGACGTTTAATTGGAACAATAGGGTCCGCAATTGACAAGAATGTCCGCAATTTGGAATCGTGTACAAAACAAATGAGAGCAGTCGTCAAAAAACGAAAAAACGAAGTAGTGGGAGGTAGGTACAAGATGGCTTGCTCAAGGGCACAGGTACCATGGTCATGTATCAAACATTCAACAACAAGTTTTCGTGAATGTTGTGAGTCAATGACCTAAACAACTTGGTCACGGTACCCCACAAACAGATAACGTGAAACGGCTAACAACCAGTAGAGAAAGCCTTTGTAGTTGCCTTTGTAGTTTACAACATGATGTAAATCCAATCCATAACTGCAGGGATCTTTTTATGCTTTCATACCAATAGACTATGTAAGTTGACCTCGCGAATGTACGAGACCGCGCGAGACCACTGTTATTTCCGGGCACAAGACCCTATCTCTTCAACGCACGTCGCGAGCGAAATTCTTGGATTATTTTGTTTACGCAGGTTTTTGTAAACTCAGACGGCCCAAAACGCGTATCTCTAAATAAAATCTTGCATTCCAATTGATGAAGTGGGGTATATAATCAAAAATAAGCAATCGAAATGTAAAAATCACGATCTTTTCTGAGCCGACAAGTCAATCTTTGAAGATCGTAAACGACATGCAGCAAAAGATATGCAACACGCACAGCAGCCGACGTACGTAGGCCTACATACAGTGTACATACAGACCTCGCTAGCGATAGGCGAAACGCCATCTACCAAAAATAGAGCTTGCAGACTTTTGTTTAGAGTGCCCAAGTTCGAAGCATTCATTTTCACATGAATCCACACTTGGGTCATCCATTCCAAATTGGATGAAGAATATGCTAGCAGAGAAATTTATTCAGGTCACGAATTTTAATAAATTTTTATCGTTTTTAGAGATAATTATGCATGTATTATATATTGTAAAAAAACATTTTAGTTACCCGAATCACTTTCGGGTCGGTTGTATACTTAAGATTGGACAGAAAAATTTATATACAAGAAACAAAATCTCGCCCGTGTTATAGGAATAGGCGTTTTAGTCGCGTTGTGCCCGGAAGCTCAGATTTGACCTTTCCCGCGAGACTTACATAGTCTATTACTGATCGGATTCTTAGAAATCATGCAATTTAGAACATGATAATTTATATTCAAGAAGATAACAATGTATAAATTACTTACCATTAGGAATAGATAGATGCAGCTATATACAGTCTGGTTACCATTCTATTGAGAAAATGAATGCAGAGATCATTATTTAGTCTCTGCAATTCAGTGTTCTCCACTACTAAGCATTTTGTCCGGGTGTGCTGAGCAGCGCCCTCATACGGCGAACACTGATCAACCCCCTGTTCGTCGCGTAAGGGCGCTGTTTAAAACAGATGCATGCAACTGTCTTGGCCGTTATCGATCACGGATTGGGTCACCGATGCTATAAATATGCATGGTTAGTGAACGATAAAGAAACCAGCAGCCAGCGAAACATGTTTGGTGACTTTACACCTAATTTTTGAATTCCTCAGCTGTACTTCTAAAGTGTTTTAGAGGGGAAGATGGATTATTTTTGTCCGGGCGGCCGAGTTTTTTGTCCGGGCAGCAAATTTTTGTCCCGGCACTAATAGTACCTTCTTTGATTTTGTCCGGGCGGTGCGCCCAAGTAGTGGAGAACCCTGCAGTTCTGTGCAAGGAAGGGTGAATTCACATTGAGCCTTTTCACTCGTAATTGCGGCGCGCATCGCTTTGAGAAAAAGCGATGTGGAAGGAGTTTAGAGTGAAAGGACGCACTGAAAACCAACTTGTCAACTTGTGTGTTTTTGTGGATCTGTTGTTTTTAGTGCGTCGTTTCACTCCAAATTCCCTCCACGCTATTTTTTCTCATAGCGACGCGCAGCGCAATTACGCGCAAAAAGGCTTTTTACGAATCTACCCTAAGACATAAAAATCTGCTGCAATGTAACCTTATTCTATCACACATGTGTTTATCAGTCACGCTCATCGCACACACTCAATGTACGAAAGTCATTCCAAAAGTTTGTCCGGAAGTCCATCCCAAGGCCTCTCAAAAGTCTATCTGAAAGCAAATCCGAAAGTCCGTCTCTGTAGCTCCCTCTTGTAGTTGTATACGTAAGTGAAAGAGTGAAGGGGCCAAACTTTTCACAAACAAATCCAGCCAATAACAATAAAAATTGCATGGGAGGCTTTGAACAAAGCCTGCATATGACACCAATACTTTGTTTTTGCAAAACATTTTTTTGGGAAAGGAGATGGGAGATGGGAAAGTGTGATATTTTGAACGGGGCTCTCGAGTAAGCAATACACTACCAAAATTGCACTTACATATATATCGTTACATCTGTCATGGACATTATCTAGAAATTCAAATAAAAAGGAAAAAGAGAGTTCGGTAAAGTTACTTCACAAGCCTACTGGCTCATACGGCTCATGGAGTAACTAGGACTAGGAGCATTGCTACTTCCCCTGAATGGGATGCCAGTCGATCACAGGTTTACCTCGGCAGTTAGTTGGGTTTCCCCAACAGGTCATTAGTTTCCATGGCATGGAGTGACTAGGAGCATTGCTACTCCCCCTGGATGGGATGCCAGTCGATCACAGGTTTACCTCAGCAGTTAGTTGGGTTTCCCCAACAGGTCATTAGTTTTGGCATGGAGTGACTAGGAGCATTGCTACTCCCCCTGGATGGGATGCCAGTCCATCGCAGGTTTACCTCAGCAGTTAGTTGGGTTTCCCCAACAGGTCATTAGTTTTGGCATGGAGTGACTAGGAGCATTGCTATTCCCCCTGGATGGGATGCCAGTCGATCACAGGTTTACCTCAGCAGTTAGTTGGGTTTCCCCAACAGGTCATTAGTTTTGGCATGGAGTGACTAGGGGCATTGCTACTCCCCCTCGATGGGATGCCAGTCGATCACAGGTTGGCCCCAAAACCGCCCCCATTGCCCTCTCTGTATCCGCGCCTGCCTTGGGTACAGATAGTGGGCATTTTGGGATGACATCAACATGGTTCAGTTGAGGATGCACAAGTGTATCTAGGGTTGGGATCCCAATTGGGCCAAAATGCAGTGGAAAGTCACTATAACGAACACCACCATCGCAATTAGATTATAATGTACATTATTAATAATAAATTCAGACTAAGCAAGAAACACTCCAATCATGATATGACTTACTCAGACCAAGCATGATACTGTCAAACAGCACTGTCGTTACAGCAGATAACTCAAAGGCAATGATGATGCTGGAAAAAGAAAGAAAAATAAATCATTAGAAGAGAGAACTATAGCGCACACTTTTTGGCACAAATAGCAGACCAAAAACCATGCGCTATCACCACTGTTATGGCAGCATAAATAAAAAGGAAGAAATGGGCTTGTGTATATTGATCACGTTCAAATGAAGTCACTTCCTTCAAATCGCCACGTGCATCAGAATTTTGAGCGTATTTTTTGTGACGCGCATCGGCTGCGCCGTAATTCGAATAAATTTGGAACTTGTTAAAGCGTGTGCGTGCGCATTCTTGATAGCGTTTAATATGCAGTAGCATTTTTTCCCTAGAAGATGGCGTCTGTGAACGTGGTCTGTGTTTGTGATGTTTGCACAAAATCATCTATGCTTGTGGGGGAAAATATTATACACCTATGGACAGGCAATGAGGTCACTAGTGCACGTCTATGCGCCCTGAGGGACTGTGAGTGACCACAAGAGGGTCCTATTTCCCGAGGCACAGACGGGCACTG